>CM064554.1:3374763-3474763 GCA_032716605.1 Paralithodes platypus
TTGTGGATCCGTCTAAAGCCTTTATCTACGGGTGACGTCCTTCTCATATTATAAGGCCACACACTCTATTAACCCCTTAAGGGGGGATCTCCACTTGAGGGATTTTTTTCTTGACCCCTTTCTCCCTCATGTTTAGCCCCATTACTTTTGATATTATAAAATGTTTGCCCCATTAGTTTAGCGATTTTAAGAACTTTCACCCCATATTAAGACCTTTCGTGCAATTCAGGTGTCGATTTTATCCTGGCGAGCGATAGCGAGCTTGTAATTTAAGAGGAACCGGCCTTCGGCCGGGACATTTTTCTACCGAAAAATGTACAAATTTATCTTGAAAGGGACTCGAGGGGGTGTAATTTTAAGCTTGATGGAGGTCTAGGGAACAAAGTAGATATCTCCCCTTAACTACCACAGATCGTTGATAATTGAATCAAATCGTTTACTGATAATTCAATAAAGGACGTTACTTATACTGAAGGGGTTAAGTGGGCCTCATACTAGAACATTAATGATCAATATTCAATGGGTGGATTTTTTTTTTTTTTTTTTTTTTTTTTTTTTTTTTTTTTTTTATCAGAAACAAAACTGAAGGCACAAGTAGATTATTTTAAGTATCTCTATGCTTATGAACTTTAAATTTAGAAACTATCCGACCAGCAATGCAGAAGAAATTTGAATGAAAATCACTCGTGAGATACCGTCTTATACAAGGGGCTGTGTGAGTCGTTGTTGGTCTATGGGAAACCTGGAGTAAAATGTATGATTTTTTGGTTTTCTGTTTGTTTTGATCTATACTTACAGTAGGTGAGGTTATTTGTATGGATTTGTCGTGAATGTTGTATTCCTCCAATTTCCTCTCTCTCTCTCTCTCTCTCTCTCTCTCTCTCTCTCTCTCTCAATTTGTTTCTCCTCTCCTACACCTTATGCAATCTAACTTCGTGCTAAATTCTTGTAAACAATTTTTGTTTTCTTTTCCCGCATAGTAAATTACTTGGTGGAGTTTTTGCACTCACCAGCCAGGAAATATTTAAGGGGGTACTATTCGCTTTTTATGGACCTCCTTCTCCCTCGTGTTTGGCATAATAGTCATGAGATTTTTTGGACGTTCCTTCCATTAGTTTGGCGATTTTAATACCTTTCGCCCCATTTCGTTGTCAATTTTAAGACCTTTCGTGCCATTTAAGTGTCAATTTTTCCCTGGCGAGCGAAAGCGAGCCTGTTATTTTAAGAGGAACTTGCCTTCGGCCGGGACATTTTTCTATCGAAAAATGTACACGTTTACCTTGAAGGGGGGGGGGGGGGGTCTAGGGGATGTTTTTTAAAGTTTGATGGAGGTCTAACGAGGAAACTAAACTCTTTCTCATTCTCTCTCTCTCTCTCTCTCTCTCACTCTCACACTCACTCACTCACTCACTAACTCACTCTCTCTCTCTCTCTCTCTCTCTCTCTCTCTCTCTCTCTCTCTCTCTCTCTCATATGCATAGGATTAATATATATATACTGTGTAAAGTTTTTTTATATAAACAAATATGTAATTGTTCCGACTGTAAATAGTATGAAATGTGAATCTGTATTTGATTGACCGATAAGTAAGGAAGGTTATTGATATATGAGGACGTTCACATCAATGGTAAATATACGGTATATTCTTGATGTGCGAGCTTGTCTATTAAATTGTCTATAATTATAACCTATTGTTATAGCAAATTTGACTAAAATTTATTTGGATGATATTATCATCCTACCATAATGAATGCCTCATTTATACCCCCATTTGCTTTATAAACGTAAACCTGAGCGGAGAATAAACAGAGAACTAATGTTTGGAGTCTCTCATCCATGACCCGTCCAGGGAAGCTCTCGACAAATATTTCACACTGGCTCAGTCGTTCTAAAGGTTTCACGGCTTTTCCTGACCATTCCAGCGAAAGTGCATCCAGCCCTTACAGAAACACAGCCGGGTGAGAAATGAATCCCGCAGTTTGGAAAAAGCAGGAGATTCAAAAGGTGTTGAAAGTTATTGCTCTCTCTCTCTCTCTCTCTCTCTCTCTCTCTCTCTCTCTCTCTCTCTCTCTCTCTCTCTCTCTCTCTCTCTCTCTCTCTCTCTATGATAGTCTTTCCTGGCCAGTAAAATGAGCCTTGAAGACAAGGAAGATGAGTGTTGTTTTGTTTGTGTTTCTGATTGACCTGATGAAGGAAGTCAGAAATGGCAGAGGGGAGGATTTGAACTTTAGGCAATCTCAAATGGAAAGCGAGAGGGAATGATTATGGAATTGGCAGTTGGGAGGATCTTGGTATATATATAATATGATAGAGAAATATAGCAGTATCATATTTGAATAGTGTATTGGGATGGTTTGTGCAAAATAGTGTATTGGGATGGTTTGTGCAAAATAGTGTATTGGGATGGTTTGTGCAAAATAGTGTATTGGGATGGTTTGTGCAAAATAGTGTATTGGGATGGTTTGTGCAAAATAGTGTATTGGGATGGTTTGTGCAAAATAGTGCATTGGGATGGTTTGTGCAAAATAGTGTATTGGGATGGTTTGTGCAAAATAGTGTATTGGGATGGTTTGTGCAAAATAGTGTATTGGGATGGTTTGTGCAAAATAGTGTATTGGGATGGTTTGTGCAAAATAGTGTATTGGGATGGTTTGTGCAAAATAGTGTATTGGGATGGTTTGTGCAAAATAGTGTATTGGGATGGTTTGTGCAAAATAGTGTATTAGGATGGTTTGTGCAAAATAGTGTATTGGGATGGTTTGTGCAAAATAGTGTATTGGGATGGTTTGTGCAAAATAGTGTATTGGGATGGTTTGTGCAAAATAGTGTATTGGGATGGTTTGTGCAAAATAGTGTATTGGGATGGTTTGTGCAAAATAGTGTATTGGGATGGTTTGTGCAAAATAGTGTATTGGGATGGTTTGTGCAAAATAGTGTATTGGGATGGTTTGTGCAAAATAGTGTATTGGGATGGTTTGTGCAAAATAGTGTATTGGGATGGTTTGTGCAAAATAGTGTATTGGGATGGTTTGTGCAAAATAGTGTATTGGGATGGTTTGTGCAAAATAGTGTATTGGGATGGTTTGTGCAAAATAGTGTATTGGGATGGTTTGTGCAAAATAGTGTATTGGGATGGTTTGTGCAAAATAGTGTATTGGGATGGTTTGTGCAAAATAGTGTATTGGGATGGTTTGTGCAAAATAGTGTATTGGGATGGTTTGTGCAAAATCAAATACGAAACTGCAGAGTGTATTCTTTATTTAAAATGCTGAATATGCGCGATAACAAATTATAGCGATGCGATTGTTAACTCTCCCAGTATATGATGATTGTTAACTCTCCCAGTATATGATGATTGTTAACTCTCCCAGTATATGATGATTGTTAACTCTCCCAGTATATGATGATTGTTAACTCTCCCAGTATATGATGATTGTTAACTCTCCCAGTATATGATGATTGTTAACTCTCCCAGTATATGATGATTGTTAACTCTCCCAGTATATGATGATTGTTAACTCTCCCAGTATATGATGATTGTTAACTCTCCCAGTATATGATGATTGTTAACTCTCCCAGTATATGATGATTGTTAACTCTCCCAGTATATGATGATTGTTAACTCTCCCAGTATATGATGAATGTTAACTCTCCCAGTATATGATGATTGTTAACTCTCCCAGTATATGATGATTGTTAACTCTCCCAGTATATGATGATTGTTAACTCTCCCAGTATATGATGATTGTTAACTCTCCCAGTATATGATGATTGTTAACTCTCCCAGTATATGATGATTGTTAACTCTCCCAGTATATGATGATTGTTAACTCTCCCAGTATATGATGATTGTTAACTCTCCCAGTATATGATGATTGTTAACTCTCCCAGTATATGATGATTGTTAACTCTCCCAGTATATGATGATTGTTAACTCTCCCAGTATATGATGATTGTTAACTCTCCCAGTATATGATGATTGTTAACTCTCCCAGTATATGATGATTGTTAACTCTCCCAGTATATGATGATTGTTAACTCTCCCAGTATATGATGATTGTTAACTCTCCCAGTATATGATGATTGTTAACTCTCCCAGTATATGATGATTGTTAACTCTCCCAGTATATGATGATTGTTAACTCTCCCAGTATATGATGATTGTTAACTCTCCCAGTATATGATGATTGTTAACTCTCCCAGTATATGATGATTTAATTCTTCATTATATTTCACTATTATTAGACGATCTTATTCAGCTTAGTAAGAACATGTGAGAGTTTTTGGATTAAGGGGAGGTTTTTAGTGTTTCCTAAACTTCCATCAAGCTTGAAATTACACCCCCTTGAGTCCCTTTCAAGACAAATTTGTACATTTTTCGGTAGAAAAATGTCCCGGCCGAAGGCCGGTTGCTCTTAAATTACAGGCTCGCTATCGCTCGCCAGGATAAAATCGACACCTGAATTGCACGAAAGGTCTTAATATGGGGTGAAAGTTCTTAAAATCGCTAAACTAATGGGGCGAACGTTTTATAATATCAATAAGTTCTAATGAAATGAGAAAACCCAAGCAAAATTAAACTTAGTTAAGTGTGGAAGAGGCGAAGCAGAAAATTAAGGAGAGAAAGGTAATACTTTTTGAGAGTAAGTAAAGGAAGAACTTAAGGGGAGGTTTTTAGTTTGGTCCGTAGATATCCTTCAAGCTTAAGATTACACCCCCTTGAGCCCCTTTCAAGATAAATATGTACATTTTTCGGTAGAAAAATGTCCCGGCTGAAAGCCGGTTCCTCTTAAATTACAGGCTCGCTATCGCTCGCCAGGATAAAAATCGACACCTAAATGGCACGAAAGGTCTTAAAATTGACAGAAATGGGTTGAAAGTTCTTAAAATCGTCAAAATAATGGGGCGAACGTCTTAACATTAGGAAAACAATGGGGCTAAACATGAGAGAGAAAGGAGTCAAGAAAAAAATCCCTCAAGTGGACATCTCCCCTTAAGTTGACCAGATAATTATCCTGTTTTAGAAAGACATGATCTAAATTTGTGAAACTCGAAATGTATAGGACAGTGATAAGAAAGGCATATGCAAGTTGAAAGATAATAATGATGTTCCCTCGTGAGACCAGGCTATGATAATGAGGAATAATGAATAATTAATAATTAATAATGAATAATTAATAATTAATAATTAATAATGAATAATGAATAATTAATAATGAATAATTAATAATGAATAATTAATAATTAATAATTAATAATGAATAATTAATAATGAATAATTAATAATTAATAATTAATAATGAATAATTAATAATTAATAATGAATAATTAATAATGAATAATTAATAATTAATAATTAATAATGAATAATTAATAATTAATAATGAATAATTAATAATGAATAATTAATAATTAATAATGAATAATTAATAATTAATAATGAATAATTAATAATGAATAATGAATAATTAATAATGAATAATTAATAATTAATAATGAAAGGTATATCAATATTCGTGTGAAAGTGACGATTGGAGGTACACAAATACTGTAAATTGCGCAATATTGAACTGTAATTAGAACATGCAGGGCGATTATAGTGAGAGGAAACAGATATGAACTGCGCAGGTAACGGTATGAAGACAGGCGAATCGAAAAAATAGTTACACAAATATAGATACGCTTAAGGGGAGGTTTTTAGTTGATTCCCTAGACTTCCATCAAGCTTAACATTACTCCCCCTAGACCCCCTTTCAAGATAAATTTGTACATTTTTTGGTAGAAAATGTCCCGGCTGAGAGCCGGTTCCTCTTATATTACAGGCTCGCTATCGCTCGCCAGGATAAAATCGACACCTACATGGCACGAAAGGTCTTAAAATTGACAGAAATGGGTCGAAAGTTCTTAAAATCGTCAAAATAATGGGGCGAACGTCTTAACTTTAGAAAAACAATGGGGCTAAACATGAGGGAGAAAGGAGTCAAGAAAAAAATCTCTCAAGTGGAAATCTCCCCTTAAAAATTAAAAATGGAAGCCAATGTTGGGCTAAGCTAGATTAAGGGGAGGTTTTTAGTGTGTTTCCTAGACTTCCATCAAGCTTGAAATTACACCCCTAGACCCCCTTTCAAGATAAATTTGTACATTTTTCGGTAGAAAAATGTCCCGGCCGAAGGCCGATTCCTCTTAAATTACAGGCTCGCTATCGCTCGCCAGAAAAAAATCGACACGTAAATGGCACGAAAGGTCTTAAAAGTGACATAAATGGGGCGAAAGTTCTTTAAAACGCCAAACTAATGGGGCGATCGTCTTAAAAGCTCAAAAGCAATGGGGCTAAACATGAGGGAGAAGGAGGTCAAGAAAAAAATCTCTCAAATGGAAATCTCCCCTTAAAGACATGGGTAAAATGAATGAAAATAGATCATCACCACTACTTGATTTCAGTATTTAATATTGGCAGGCAATTCGCAATGTAATGGGTAGCAGCCCAAATACATTGAATCTAAGTTCGTGGTAACATTTGATATTGAACAGTTAGAAAAAATCTCGGACTTAAATAGCCTTCACAAATTTAACTTCAGTGAATTAAATAGCCTTCACAAATTTAACTTCAGTGAATTAAATAGCCTTCACAAATTTAACTTCAGTGAATTAAATAGCCTTCACAAATTTAACTTCAGTGAATTAAATAGCCTTCACAAATTTAACTTCAGTGAATTAAATAGCCTTCACAAATTTAACTTCAGTGAATTAAATAGCCTTCACAAATTTAACTTCAGTGAATTAAATAGCCTTCACAAATTTAACTTCAGTGAATTAAATAGCCTTCACAAATTTAACTTCAGTGAATTAAATAGCCTTCACAAATTTAACTTCAGTGAATTAAATAGCCTTCACAAATTTAACTTCAGTGAATTAAATAGCCTTCACAAATTTAACTTCAGCGAATTAAATAGCCTTCACAAATTTAACTTCAGTGAATTAAATAGCCTTCACAAATTTAACTTCAGTGAATTAAATAGCCTTCACAAATTTAACTTCAGTGAATTAAATAGCCTTCACAAATTTAACTTCAGTGAATTAAATAGCCTTCACAAATTTAACTTCAGTGAATTAAATAGCCCAGTGAATTAAATAGCCTTCACAAATTTAACTTCAGTGAATTAAATAGCCTTCACAAATTTAACTTCAGTGAATTAAATAGCCTTCACAAATTTAACTTCAGTGAATTGAGTGAACAATGAATACTAGTAAACGTATACACCACCTTCGACAAGTTAATATTATTGCCAAGGTAAATACAATAATTTTCGAAATAGCCACAATAGAGTAGAGCATAATATGCTCTACTCTAGCTAACTCTAGCTAGAGTTAACTAGAGTTAGCTAGCTAACATAATATTATTATGTTAGCTTAAGGGGAGATTTCCACTCGAGGGATTTTTTTTCTGGACCCCTTTCTCCCTCATGTTTAGCCCCATTGCTTTTGAGATTTTAAGACGTTCGCCGTAGTCGTTTAGACATTTTAAGACATTTTGCCCCATTTCTGTAAATTTTAAGACCTTTCGTGCCATTAAGGTGTCGATTTTTTCCTGGCGAGCGACAGCGAGCCTGTAATTTAAGAGCAATCGGCCTCTGGCCGGGACATTTTTCTACCGAAAAATGTACAAATTTATCTTGAAAGGGGGTCTAGGGGGTGTAATTTGAAGCTTTATGAAAACGTAGGGAACAAACTAAATACCTCCCCTTAATCATTGGAATATATATAATATATATATCATTTGAAATAGCTTTAGCATAGCCTGAATAAAGCAGAACATATGTTAGCGTGTAAATTGGAATCACAGATATATGGAAGTGCTTGGCAATAGCTATATATAGAATAGCTGGCATAAAGTACGAGGTTAGTCAATTAATTGGAATCACTGAAATATGGAGATGATTGGCATAAGAACGAGGCTTGAGTGACACGGATTGAAGGCCTCGTAATGAATCGTGACAGAGAGAGACGGGAGGCTGTAGAAGAAATATATTGATCGAAAGGTGGAGGGAGGGGGGGGGGGGGGGGCGGGGCGAAGAAATGTAAAGAGACTGATTTGTGAGGGCGAATTTAAATGGAAGAGGTATAGCAGAGGGTGAATTTGTAATTTAGAGCATGCACGCACGCACACACACACACACACACACACACACACACACACACACACACACACACACACACACACACACACACACACACACACACACACACAGCCCGTAGCCTAGTAGGTAGCGCTCTCGTCTCACACACGAGGGGTCGGGGGTTCAATCCCCTGGCCGGGCGGAGACAAATTGGGCTTGTCTCCTTTCATGTGTTAGCCTCAGTTCACCTAGCTGTAAATAGGTACCTGGAATAAGTGGACGACGTTGTGACGTCCCATCTGGGGTTGGCAAAAATGGTACAAGGCGAGATGGGTATCATATGGTTCACCTAAGCTGATGGCTACCTAAGCCTTCGGGCGAGACGGTACCGTCTATAGTGAGAATGGTACCATACAGATCCACCTTAAGCCTTCGTTTCCGATGTCGCCAATTGGCTAAAAATACAGACTACACACACATCCACAGCCATTCCAACGATACATATAACACCTACACATATAGGAGGCGGGAAATAACGAGCATGCTCACTCCCGCAATACAACTAGAGTAAGTACAACTAGAGTAAGTACACACACACACACACACCTAACCTAAGCCTTCGGGTGAAACTGGTACCGTAGTGAGAATGGTACCGTACAGATTAACCCTAAGCCTTCGTATCCAGATGTCGCCAATTGGCTAAAATACAGACTACACACACATCCATAGCCATTCCAACGATACATAAAACACTTAACATGCATTTCACGCAATACATTCCCAGTTAAGGAGGCGCGATAATAATGAGCTTAGCTCGCATTGCGTGGATTCCCCTTGACGAACAAGTAACTGAGTAACACACACACTCTCTCTCTGTTTATGGTGTGGCTTGGTAAGTTTGTCATTAGCTAACGTTCATTAATGCAGTGTCATTATACGGTAGTGTGGTAATGAAAGTGTTAATTGAGTATATTTTACCTCTTCGATTAAAAAATATTCTTCCTACGTTTAATAACATTTAATCAGACAAATGTATTCAATTCGTAATGGACTGGTAGTCAAAGTGCTAAATAGGATACATTTTACCTGTGCGATTCCAAAATATCCTTCTTATGTTTAATAGAAACTATTCTAACGATAAGAAAAGAAAATATAAAACTTTAGTATCTTAGAGGGTAAAATGATAAACAGAGCCCCAACAAGGAATCAAAACACACGGGCTCCTATCTGAGTGGTGATAAACTCTATGGGTCCGTTACGCCACATTTCACTTACTCTTGGCCCGCTGTCAGCCGGAGGATTTATCGAGATGTAAGGCTGGATGCTATTTATCGAGATGTAAGGCTGGATGCTATTTTGTTTCATGCCCTACAAGTTATCCTTAGGGGAGGCAGTTGTTTTTTCGAGTCCTCCTCCTCCCTCATGTTTAGCCCTATTATTTATGAAATTTCAAGACATTTGCCCCATTAGTTTGGCGATTTTCAGACCTTTTGCCCCATTTCTTTGCCAATATTAAGACATTTCGTGCCATTTAGGTGTCGATTTTTATCCTGGCGAGCGATTGGCGTGCCTGTATTTGAAGAGGAATCTGCCTTCGGCCGTGATATTTTTCTACCGAAAAATTTACATATTTATATCGAAAGGGGGTCTTGTGGGTGTTTTTTTAATCTTGATAGAGGTTTAGAGAGCAAACTACACGTAACTAAACCCCTTCCTTAAACCATTGAGCCGAACCAGTAAATTATGGTGCACAATACCGCCTGAGCTCCCTCAACGCTTACAGTCCGATGATCTCATTTGTTTTACTTAGCCATCCTCGGAAAGAATCCTTCTATTACCACACATTGTAAAAGGGCCGAGTTTTATAAATGATTCTATTGTTTCGATAAAGATTATATTTTCCAAGTAATTGTTATTCGCTTTGCTAAGGAGTAACACGAACGAGTATTTTAATAATTACATTAGCTCTTCTTTATGATGCAAATGAGATTATATTTGTCTGAAAACACAATTTTAATTAGAGCACTTTTTATTTAGCAATAAGCTCCATAACAACAGCCAGTGTGGGGGGACCTTCTTCAAATTGTGTTTAAGTGTTTTATACCTTCTTGGCTGTAATGGGTATATGATGTTGCTAAGTGCGGTGGAATTTGTGCAGACGTGTTTTTTTTTAATACGTTACTAAATATCAAATGTTTCGCAAATCATGGAAAGTGTATAATGTCGACGTGGAATGGTCTTGATCAAATTAAGAAACATTAGGAAATTATAAGATTATGGTTATGATCATACTGGAGACAAGTCATTACCTCTCTCTCTCTCTATATATATATATATATATATATAAGGGGTGGGGAGAGAGAGAGAGAGAGAGACTGGGATAATGATGTAATGTTATACGCTCGAGGGTCACAAAGTTCACCAGTAAACACCGGCAACATAATATGAACCAGAAGGGGAGAAAGAGAGAGAGAGAGAGAGAGAGAGAGAGAGAGAGAGAGAGAGAGAGAGAGAGAGAGAGAGATAGAGAGAGGGAGATAAGCACTAGGGAGTCATGAGGTAGTACAAACAAGAAGATAATTGGCTGCCTTGACAGTGTGTGTGTGTCTGTGTGTGCGCGCGTGTGTGTATGAGAGCGAGAGAGTGAGTGAGTGATTGTTTCCATTAATATTACTTTGATGACAATAAGCACTTTAAATATGATAGAGACTTTGGGTATAGCTTAGAGTTCTGCTACTGTATTGACTGGGAAGTCCTGATTAATGATTATATGTACTTGCATAAAGTTTACGAATGAGAGAGAGAGAGAGAGAGAGAGAGAGAGAGAGAGAGAGAGAGAGAGAGAGAGAGAGAGAGACTGAGAGAGAGAAAGTGAGACCGAGCGCTTGATAAACAAAACAAACCATTCCTCTCACATACATTACATCTTTTACTACTTAAGCCCAAGCCAAGCCCTCTTTTCCTCCGAGTGGCTTTTACGCCCCCCCCCCCCCCTCCTCCTCCTCGTCCCTCTCTCTCCCTAGTGGATGGCTGACTTCCTTTAACTCACAAATGTTTTCCTCCCGCCTCATACCTCCTCATAATTTACGGTCTCTCAAATTACCACCATGTCTAGTCTTCTCGTGTCTGTTTACTCTATATTTTATATCTTGTTTATCACTTACTGTTTGGTATTTGTAATGTAAAACTTGCAAAATAACCCGTTGTTTACCAGTGACGTCTTTTTACATTTTATATAAGCTATATTTAGACGATTTTGCGCGGTTTACGAAGGATCTGTGATAGTAAAAAGGGCTCAGTGAGATAGTTCGAAGCCTGTGAATTGCTAGTTGTCCTTCCTAAGCTGAATAAAAGCATCCAATAGTATCCAGAATGTGACGAAAAGGACGTCACCGATGCTGAACCGGATAAACAAACCAAAACAGGGACGACACAATATAAAAGCAAAGGAACTAATCAAAATCGCTATGTGGAAATAACGCTTGATAAAATAAAAAATGTAAATACATAAATAAATAATATCCCTACTTTCTCTCATTAATATTTATGTAATCCTATCTCTTATATATTTATGTAATCCTATCTCTTATATATTTATGTAATCCTATCTCTTATATATTTATGTAATCCTATCTCTTATATATTTTAACCGTTTTTGTTTTTATATTTTCTGTGCATACTTACTTCCCCCTTTAGTCATATTGTTTACCTTTTGCCAAGCCATTCCTGCAATTCCTCTCGTTATGTGAAACTCATTGTTTAGGTGCTTATGTTCTGGGTGTGGTGTTCCGAGTTCGAATCCCGGGAGGACCATATGCTTTCATTAGTTTATTCAAGTACATTGGGGTTTGTAATTGATGATTAATGTTAAGAACGGGGTGTTACTTATTAGTAGTAGCCCTTGCCAAGATAAATTATATAAGGTGAGGTTAATAACAGAGCAAGACAAACATTTGATGAAAGTCTCGCAATGCAATCACGTTTATAATGCGAGTCAGATTAGCATCACTCGATTATATATAGCCTATGAAGAATGTCAATATTACCGTTCCGAATCACGTATTTTGTTCTTAAAGTGAATAAATAATTTAGTATTTGCCATAATAAAAATTGCGTAATGTTACTGAATGGGTTAAGATCCCCCCCCCACTCCCCCCCCCCCACTCCCCCCACCCCCATCCCCCCCCCCCTTCCTGCCACTTTGTCCTATGAGTGCTAGAAAGTGTGCCATGAGTCCGGTGTCCTGTGCCTCAAGGGGTCTTATAAATATTCCGTGTACAAGTAACACTTAAGGGCCACTTCACCACCTCTTAGGACCGCCGCAGTTTTAAGGGGGCCCACCTCGCTTTTTTTTTATCTTTCTCGCCTTTACTCTCTATCCCTGGCTTGTATCCATTCGGCCCCATTCAGCCGACTGTTTTAAGACGTGTATCCCCATCCAGGTGTCGATTTTTTCCTGGCGAGCGATAGCGAGCCAGCATTGTATGGAGAAATCCGGCTTCGCCGGAGAAATTTTTCTATCGACAAATGTACAAATTTAACTTGCTGTCAAAACAAAACAAAATATATACTGGCTCGCTACCGCTCGCCAGGAAAATATTGACACCTGGATGGGGGTAAATATCTTAAAACAGTAGGCTGAATGGGGCCGAATGGATACAAGTGTACAAGTAACACTTAGGTGCCACTTCACCACCTCTTAGGACCGCCACAGTTTTTAAGCATTTGCAACCTATATTTTGTGCATGAAAGTTTACTCCCAAAGTTCTTGGAGGTGGGGAGGTTTAAGAGAGTTAAGCAGTGGAGTAAGTGTGCGTTTGGGAATAGAGAGGCCTTGGCTTCACTCGTGACTTTGTAAATACAGTGTAGATTATACAAATTGTGTGAAGTATAAGTTATCGAAGGTGTATCTTTTACGGAGGCACTTAAATCTTGTTTTAATTTTTGTTTTGTATTGCTTATTGTTCCATCCCAACTATGTAGCTAAAGCCGCTGTCACACGAGCGATTTTTCCGTCAATTTTTCCTCGTTATATTTCGGGACTTTGTTGCATTGGTATCGGTAACTAGACTGAAGGTAGAGTATGTTAGGCGGCTGAATTCTGATAAAGTGTACTTTTTGAAGCTGCCAGACCATAATTGCCCGTAAAAATGCTCGCAAAACGGCTCGTGTGACTCCGGCTTAACTCAAACAAAAATATAAACTCGGATAACTGCTGTCCTATTCCAAGATACGTTTTCTTATGGAATATATATTTATCACCAACATAAATATTTATGCCATCTATAACACAAGCGTATAATAGTGCGGATAGTTTCTTTTCCATGAAGCGTTCGAAACATTGATCAAAGTTAATACAATACCATAGTGTAGAGTTGGAAATTATCGATTAATAGGTTTGAAACACAATTCAAATGTAATATCTTAGGCCCCATGATAAAATCGCCTTGTGTACGTTGAAATAAACTCAATAATGTAATTCAGGAGTGTGAATTACTTTGACAAATCTAGAATACTCTCAAGTTTCTGGTGTAAACTAAATTTCATATTTCGATTTGAAATTTAATTTAACAGTTTTTAATATAATGACGAACCTTCTATCCTCTCATGCTTCTGGTACTACCTAAAATAAAATCGATCAATGGATAATATAATTGAGAAGTCGGAAACACACTGAGAAAGCTTTTAACCTCTAATGTTTCCGGTACTGGCTAAAACACAATAGAAAAACAGATATTATAATGGACAAGAAACCTTTTAGCCTCAAATGCTTCCGGTACTGACGAAAACAAAAATCGATCAATGGATAATTTGAGGGAGAAGTTGGAAATACACTGAGAAACATTTTAATCTCTAATGCTTCCGTTATGTAATATATATTTGTATATGGATGAAGGCGGTGCTGGTTGGGAGGAGGGGCGTCGACTGACTGGGGACAGAGGTGCATGGGGACGGTTCGTTCGTGGCCACCCCTTCGGGGATCACGGCGTCGGGCAATAGATAGATAGATAGATTTACCGTTATATTATGAAATAAAGATGATTGATTGATTCATTGATTGATTGGTACAGACTAAAATAAAGATGATTGATTGATTGATTGATTGGTACTGACTAAAATAAAGATGATTGATTGATTGATTGATTGGTACTGACTAAAATAAAGATGATTGATTGATTGATTGATTGATTGGTACTGACTAAAATAAAGATGATTGATTGATTGATTGATTGATTGGTACTGACTAAAATAAAATCGATCAATGGATAACTTGAGGGAGAAGTTGGAAATACACTGACAAATCTAATCCCTTCATGTGCCTTTTAGCTCCCCAACATCAGTCATTCAGGGTCGGAGGAAAGCGAGGGTCCGGTTCTTCATTCAGGATATCCGCTTTTACCCCCTTCCTCTCAGGCTCGGTTTGAAGGAGTACAAAGGAAATCAAGCAACAACAGGTCTTGAGAGTGAGCGGCTACAAGCATTAAAGGAAAGACTCGAGGGAACACTGCACTATTTATAACCCTTTCCGTATTCGATGACGCGTTTATTCCTTTTGTTCTGGCAATTGTTAGTCGATGTTATTCAGCTTAGGAAGAGACTGGAAATCAGAGGGTTCATTGAGGGTTCCTAGAGAACCTTCCGCAGTTGAATACAATCGTCTAATGTTTATCAATATGGGATGACAATTTGCGTCATAATATTGATATGATTAACCCTTTGAGTACAATGTAAACAATGCAATGGTACAGTAGAGGTAAATCTAAATATTGATATGATTTACCTTTAATAAGTGTATATGTTTCTTTTCATTATTTTTATATAGGATATTTGCTTCTACCCCGCAAATCCTTCCTCCCAGACACACTTCGATGGTGTCTTGGGAGGGATCTTGACTAGGATCGTCTACAAGCAAGGGAAAGAGTCGAGGTTACACTTCATCCTTTTTAACCCCCAGACCCTAATATATATATATATATATATATATATATATATATATATATAGAGAGAGAGAGAGAGAGAGAGAGAGAGATATGGGAAATATTTTACAGATGGGTTTAAATGGCTACATCAAATTGTTGTGGTTACTATTAATTTTACTATTGTATTGCTTTCAATAGTTATGAATAATTGTGCTTTGTTATATATACATGATTTAGGAATGGAACATTGATTAAATGTATCTCTGTTCCGTAAGAGAGATAAATATAATTATACTCTTGTCATCTTACATTGGTGGAGGTAACATAATAATACCACGGCTAATCCATATTATCCGGCTGCCGTGGTTTCCTTGTGAGTGTGTGAGAGGTTATTAACGCGACTCTGAGTGACTTATTGTAACGCCGTGGGTTGGATGCAGTATTACGCGGAAAGTGCGACGGGTTCTGGGAAACAGAGTTAGGTGGAAAGTTTATTGTAGGGTATTTTGGAATGTTAATGCATCCGTAAGTACCCCAAATGTATGAACACGGGCAGAAATAATGGCAATAAGGGTATAGGTGTAGGTGAAAGCCTCAAGGGGGGAGAGAGAGAGAGAGAGAGAGAGAGAGAGAGAGAGAGAGAGAGAGAGAGAGAGAGATAGGCCTATTCTTTGAGCGCCCTCATTGCGAAAAAAATATGAAGAAAAGAGGAAGAATGCAAATAGAATATACAATAGAATATACAATAGAATATACAATAGAATATACAATAGAATATCCAATAGAATATACAATAGAATATACAATAGAATATACAATAGAATATACAATAGAATATACAATAGAATATCCAATAGAATATCCAATAGAATATCCAATAGAATATACAATAGAATATACAATAGAATATACAATAGAATATCCAATAGAATATCCAATAGAATATCCAATAGAATATACAATAGAATATACAATAGAATATACAATAGAATATCCAATAGAATATCCAATAGAATATACAATAGAATATACAATAGAATATACAATAGTGAACTAGAGCGGCTTATGGTCAGGAAAATCGGTATAAATGCTAGGTAATACAGGCGTGAGAAAGAACACACCTTTACCCACTAACAGCCACGCGGTCAAGGCTGCTGATAAAATAGGTTCTGGGTCAGGATGCGTCGCGCGGTTTTACGATGATAATTATTTGATTTTATTCTGGTTAATATGTGTACTAAGGTTTGGGAGGACTTGTATTAAGGGGAGATCTCCACATGAGGGATTTTTTTCTTGACCCCTTTCTCCCTCATGTTTAGCCCCATTGCTTTTGATATTATAAAATGTTTGCCCCATTAGTTTAGCGATTTTAAGAACTTTTACCCCATATTAAGACCTTTCGTGCCATTTAGGTGTCGATTTTATCCTGGCGAGCGATAGCGAGCCTGTAATTTAAGAGGAACCGGCCTTCGGCCGGGAAATTTTTCTACCGAAAAATGTACACATTTATCTTGAAAGGGACTCAAGGGGGTGTAATTTTAAGGTTGATGGAGGTCTAGGGAACAAACTAAATACCTCCCCTTAATGAAAGGGGTAAGAGCTATCTCAATTAACCTTTTCGATTCCCACATACTATTTCCTACAGTGAAATAACACGAATAATAAGTCAAAATATAAAAGGTAAATTTATGACATGTTTAGAGTTATTTTATACCTATAAGGATACCCAATTATGACATATGTTAGGACATTGCACCATATATATTCATTTGTTAAGAAGAACTTAAAGGAAATTCCTTTGTAGATTTAGAAGAAATCCAAGAATATGTAGGTTTATGCTGGGTGGAGATTGTGTTGATTGTAATTGCATGTGAATAGCTGTCTACTGGAAACGTATTTAAATATATTTCGGCTATATATCGATAAATGCAGTTTGAACTTCCCCAGAGAACAATCCAAGCTGTTGAAATATGACGCTTGTAGGAATAATCGGCATTGTAAAGGTTTTGGAGTATCTGTGCTCTGGTGACAAAATGGGTGGTGTGTGCTACATATGTGGTGTGTGGTACATATGTGGTGTGTGCTACATAATAGTGGTGTGTGCTACATATGTGGTGTGTGCTACATATGTGGTGTGTGCTACATATGTGGTGTGTGCTACATATGTGGTGGGGTGGGCAGGGTGACGTCAGGAGTGTGTCAGGGGACGGCCAGGCGCGACTATCGACTTCCAATAATAGCCCTGTCACAAGAGAGAAAGGTGAAAACAAACACAGGTATAGCTTCTAAATAAATGTCTGTATCGCATTTACACGTGAACACAAACAGGTATAGCTTCTAAATAAATGTCTGTATCGCATTTACACGTGATCACAAACAGGTATAGCTTCTAAATAAATGTCTGTATCGCATTTACACGTGATCACAAACAGGTATAGCTTCTAAATAAATGTCTGTATCGCATTTACACGTGATCACAAACAGGTATAGCTTCTAAATAAATGTCTGTATCGCATTTACACGTGATCACAAACAGGTATAGCTTCTAAATAAATGTCTGTATCGCATTTACACGTGATCACAAACAGGTATAGCTTCTAAATAAATGTCTGTATCGCATTTACACGTGATCACAAACAGGTATAGCTTCTAAATAAATGTCTGTATCGCATTTACACGTGATCACAAACAGGTATAGCTTCTAAATATATGTCTGTATCGCATTTACACGTGATCACAAACAGGTATAGCTTCTAAATAAATGTCTGTATCGCATTTACACGTGATCACAAACAGGTATAGCTTCTAAATAGATGTCTGTATCGCATTTACACGTGATCACAAACAGGTATAGCTTCTAAATAAATGTCTGTATCGCATTTACACGTGAACACAAACACAGGTATAGCTTCTAAATAAATATCTATATTGCATTTACACGTGAACACAAGCATAGGTAAAGCTTCTAAATAAATATCTATATCGAATTTACGCGGGAGTTTTAGGCATTATTACAGGTGAAACAAGCTTGTGACCATCTGTTTTGTGGGCACAAATTATTTGAAGATAATCGGCCACATGAAAAATAACATTCATTATTTCTTGGATATGCAAATGTATCAGTACTGCACTCAAACGAGACCCATAAATGACTCTGTCAGTGTGCCTGTTACCTTTACGCCATGCATTGTTTCCACATAGCGATTTTGATTAGTTATTTTGTCTTTTTACTGTGTTCGTATAAGTTTTGGTTTGTTTATTTTGCAGGTTTTACATTATAATATACTTTTATTTTAAATGTGTTATATAAATCTTGCTTTCAAACACGCTTTGTTAATAAAATAATCCATCATCTATTGCCTGACGCCTTGATTCCTTGTGTTAAGGGGACCCTCTTCACTTGTTTTCTCTTTCTCTCCCTCTCTCTTAGGCTTGTATCCATTCGGCCCCATTCAGCCTACTGTTTTAAGACGTTTACCCCATCCAGGTGTCAATATTTTCCTGGCGAGCGGTAGCGAGCCAGCATATATATATTTTTGTTTTGACAGCAAGCCAAATTTGTACATTTTTTCGATAGAAAAATTTCTCCGGCGAAGCCGGGTTTCTTCATACAATGCTGGCTCACTATTGCTCGCCAGGAATAAATCGACACCTGGATGGGATAAACGTCTT
The DNA here is from genome assembly GCA_032716605.1 of Paralithodes platypus. Classification (NCBI taxonomy): domain Eukaryota; kingdom Metazoa; phylum Arthropoda; class Malacostraca; order Decapoda; family Lithodidae; genus Paralithodes; species Paralithodes platypus. The sequence continues at coordinate 3,393,473 of CM064554.1, forward strand.
AAAACAGTTGGTTGAATGCGGCCGAATGGATACAAGCCAGGGAAAGAGAGAAAATGAGAAAAAGATAAACAAAAACGGGTAACCCCCCTTAACCCCTTCAGCACGATGACGTAATTTCCATCATATTCTGGTTACCATTAGACTCCCTTCTTTCTCTCTCCTTCCTCCCTTTCCTTCCCACCACTCCTACTCCCACTTCTCTCCCTCCAACTCCCTTTCCATCCTCCCTCCCTCACTCCCTTTCATTCCCACCACTCCCACTCCCTCTTCGCTCCAACCCCCTTTCCATCCTCCCTTCCTTCTCTCTCCTTCCGCCCACTCCCTCCCTTCTCTCCCTCCAACTCCCTTTCCTTCCTCCCACTCCCTCTTCTCTCCCTCCAACTCCTTTTCCATCCTCCCTTCCTTCTCTCTCCTTCCTCCCACTCCCTCTCTGCCACACTCTCTCCTTCCTACCACTCTCCACTCTCCCTCCAACCCCCTTTCTTATCTTCCACTCCCTCTTCTCCCTCCAACCTCCTTTCCTACAACTTCCTACCACTCCTACTCCCCCTCCAACCCCCTTCCTTCTCTCCCTTCCTTCTCTCCCTTCCTTCTCTCCCTTCCTTCTCTCCCTTGCTCTGTTTACCTTCCGGCCCCCCTGCCATCGTCGTCCTTGGAGATAACCCTCAGGAAAACATGGCTGGAGTGTTGCCTAATCACCTGCTGGCTGGTTCTCCGTGATTACATTCATGACGTTGGAGTGTGGGTGCTTTCTGGGTCAGGTGTGGGTGGATGTTTGGTGTGTGTGTGTGTGTGTGTGTGTGTGTGTGGTTGCTGGGTCAGGTGTGGGTGGATGTTTGGTGTGTGTGTGGGTGCGTGGGTGTGGTTCTCGGTGATTACATTCATGACGGCTGAGTGCGGGTGCTTGCTGGGTCAGGTGTGGGTGGATGTTTGGTGTGTGGGTGGATGTGTTTGGGTCTGTGTCTGTGTGTGTGGAGTGGGTGCTTGCTGGGTCAGGTGGGATGTGTTTGGTGTGGTGGGTGTTTGGTGTGTGTGTGTGTCTGTTTGTTTATGTATGTGTGTGTGTGTGTGTCTGTGGGTGGTTGCTGGGTCAGGTGCGGGTGGATGTTTGGTATCTAGCTATCCATCTATTTATCTATATATATATGTCTGTATATATATATATATATATATATATATATATATATATATATATATATATATATATATATATTATACATATATATATATATATATATATATATATATATATATATATATATATATATATATATATATATATATATATATATATATATATATATATATATTATATATATATATATATATATATATCTATATATATATATATATATATATATATATATATATATATATATATATATATCTATCTATCTATCTATCTCTATCTATCTATCTATCTATCTATCTATCTATCTATCTATGGTGATGTGTGGGCGTGTGCTTGGTGGTGGTGGTGGACTACTTACTCGTGTGGTGGGTTAGGAATTAGATCGTATTTTCCAGCTTATCGGCCTTAAAAAGTAAACCGCACTTGAATTCATCCATATTGCATGTTTCTCTGAAGTAGTTTATGGAAAATCTCGTGTATATATAGTACGTTTCATGAAGGCAAGTTGGCAGTGAAATACAGCCATCTTTAACGCATCCATGTTAAAAAAAAAATCTGATTTCCTTTGCAGTAGACCATGAATAGACCATAAAATAGTTAACCCTCTCAGTATAAGATGACGCATTTTTGTGTTTATTATGGATATCAGTAGACGATTTTATACTGTTTAAAAAGGATGAGTGGTAGTAAAAAGGGTTAAGTGAGGAAGTCCGAAGTCTGTTATTTGCTGGAAACCCTATTTTAACTGAATACAATCGTCTAATAGTAACCAGAATAAAGTTAAATGGACAGCACCGTTACTGAATGGGTTAAGGCTAGGGATGATGGGCGTGTGACTCATGAAGTGGTGCTGCGAGGGAGTGGGTGTGACGTCAAGACCGAGCATGACGTCACTACCGAGTTGTGACGTATCAGGCATATTGTGGGACCCTGGCACCTGTCATCTCGCAGCCACTCATCTTTAACCCCTTGAGTACCAGCGACGTGTGCTATATTATATTCTAGCTATGTTTAGACGATATCATGCAGCTTAGGAAGGACCTCGGGTAGTTGAAAGGGTTAGTTGAGATAGTTTGAAGCCATATTTTTGCTAGAGGTCCTTCCTAAGCTGAATAAAATAGTCTAATAGTTGTCAGAATATAAGGAAAAGGACGTCCCTGGTACTCAACGGGTTAAGGCACAATGGTTCAGGTGTATTTTTTGCTTAGGTACGGTCGCGCTAATAAGAGATATCTCAGCTGTCATTACGTTTGGCTTGCTCTGTGCTGTATTAATGTCTGTCAGATGTTGAATAGGGTGGATAAGTGTAGGAACATGTTGGTATATCTCACTCAAAAAGAAGAAATGATGTGTAAATATTGCTGATACCAATTATTGATTAAAACATACTTGGTGCCGAGACATGACTTATTAATGTTCGTGAGCTCTGACGATTTTCTGTATGCAAATATATCCATTTAGATTGATGTTCAGGTACAATCATACACATATTAATAAATGCACAATATTTATTCATTGATACACAGCTGATTTGATATGAGCATCAATCTAAAATTCTAAATGGATATATATGCATTACGAAAATCGGAAGAGCTCACGAATATTAGTCAGAAGCTGTACAGTCGGGCTAATAAATCATGTCTCGGCACCAAGTATGTTTTGATCAATAATTGGTATCAGCAATATTTACACATCATTTCTTCTTTTTGAGTGAGATATACCAACATGTTCCTACACTTATCCACCCTATTCAACATCTGACAGACATTAATACAGCACAGAGCAAGCCAAACGTAATGACAGCTGAGATATCTCTTATTAGCGCGATCGTATCTAAGCAAAAAGTACACCTGAACTTTTGTGCCTGTTTTTCAAATGGGTAAAAATTATCGCAATTGACTAGTTGCGAGTTTCAGTCTATAAGGAAGTTGGAGCTGTGGACATCGATATTTAACAGAATTACCAGCTAAAATATGGTTGTAGTTCATAAAATAAATGCATAAAATCCGATTCAACATACCCTTTAGCCATCAGAAACCTACAGTATTACTATTGCACTTCTGTTTACTATCGATGTCTACGGCTCCAACTTCCTTATAGCCTGGAACTCGCAAGTGGTCAATTAACCCTCTGGCTTTCAAAATGTCTTCCCATGCTGAAAACAATTATATATTGATAGTCAGACTAATATTATTAGGTTTTTTCCCCCCCAACCAACTTCACCTCTAAACTCAATTAATGAAATAAACAAATACATGTGGCACTCCAAGGACTCGAACCTAGGATACTCACATCGAAATTCCGCGCACTTATGCATTACGCTATCAAGACAGTTAAGGGGAGGTATTTAGTTTGTTCCCTAGACCTCCATCAAGCTTAAAATTACACCCCCTTGAGTCCCTTTCAAGATAAATTTGTACATTTTTCGGTAGAAACATTTCCCGGCCAGAGGCCGGTTCCTCTTAAATTACAGGCTCGCTGTCGCTCGCCAGGATGAAATAGACACCTGAATTGCACGAAAGGTCTTAATATGGGGTGAAAGTTCTTAAAATCGCTAAACTAACTAACGGGGAAAACGTTTTATAATATCAAAAGCAATGGGGCTAAACATGAGTGAGAAAGGGGTCAAGAAAAAAAAAATCCCTCAAGTGGAGATCTCCCCTTACAATATGCCCGAAAGTTATATTATCCTCCAAGGTTAAAAATAGACAAACACCAATGAAGAAAGATACTGAAAAAAGGTAGAAATCCATTTGGGCCAGACCATTTGGATCACGGTCACGGGAGGCTACACACGCGATATCATTCAGTCTTGATTGGGATAATATAGGTTTCAGATTGGTGTGTGATATACAAGGGGAGGCAGTTGCTTTTTCGAGTCCTCCTCCTCCTCCTCCTCCTCCTCCCTCTTGTTTAGCCCTATTAGTTATGAGATTTCAAGACATTTGCCCCATTAGTTTGGCGATTTTCAGACCTTTTGCCCCATTTTTTGCGAATTTTAAGACCTTTCGTGCCATTTAGGTGTCAATTTTTTTCCTGGCGAGCGATAGCGAGCCTGTATTTGAAGAGGAATCGGCCTTCTGCCGGGATGTTTTTCTACCGAAAAATGTACAAATTTATATCGTGTTGTGGGTTTTTTTTTTTTAAAGTATATATTATAGAGGTTTAGAGAGCAAACTAAACCCCTTCCTTAAACCATTGAGCCGAACCAGTAAATTATGCTGCACAATACCGTATGAGCTCTCTTAACCATTTTAGTATCCTATGACGCATTCCATAATTTGGTATTGGCTATTACTAGACTATTGTTTTCCAGCTGATCATAAATTGAATCTCTTATTAGCTGATTTCTCGATACTTAAGGGGAGGTATTTAGTTTGTTCCCTAGACCTCCATCAAGCTTAAAATTACACCCCCTTGAGTCCCTTTCAAGATAAATTTGTACATTTTTCGGTAGAAAAATGTCCCGGCCGAAGGCCGGTTCCTCTTAAATTGCAGGCTCGCTGTCGCTCGCCAGGATAAAATCGACACCTGAATTGCACGAAAGGTCTTAATATGGGGGTGAAAGTTCTTAAAATCGCTAAACTAATGGGGCAAACGTTTTATAATATCAAAAGCAATGGGGCTAAACATGAGGGAGAAAGGGGTCAAGAAAAAAATATCTCAAGTGGAGATCTCCCCTTAATGGAAATATATGAAACGACTATGGCTGTGTGTCGTATTAATGCCAAGTTTTCAGAATAACCATCATCTTTCGCCACAAAATCTACCTTATAGGCCTAGCCGAGTAACAAAGATAGAAACATGGCAATTTACCCTCAGCTGGGGAACAATAGACTACATGTATAGTGTGTGTGTGTGTTTTTTTTTTTTTTTTTTTTTTTTTTTTAAAGATGATGGGGACAATTGATGATTATATTGTGTCCATTTGCTTGATTTAGAACCTACCTGATCTGCATACAATAAGCTAACGATTAGATCCTTCTTAGATTTAATTCAATCTTATGTGGATAACTAGAAAACAAAACATAAACAAATCCTGCGTCTGCTGGAAAGGGTATAATTATATTCCCGCGATTTACTAGTACAGCGTAAGCACCAACATTCTATCTGTCTATTTGCTCTGGCCCATTTCCCATTTTTTTTATTTTTACTTTTTTTTCATTGTGTTATGTATTTATATATTTGTTTTAGTCTACCTTTTTATAATCATTTACAAGAGTATTAAGGGGAGATTTCCACTCGAGTTTTTTTTTTTCTTGACCCCTTTCTCCCTCATGTTTAGCCCCATTGCTTTTGAGATTTTAAGACGTTCGCCCCATTAGTTTGGCGATTTTAAGAAGTTTCACCCCATTTAGGTCACTTTTAAGACCTTTCGTCCCATTTAGGTGTCGATTTTTTCCTGGCGAGCGATAGCGAGCCTGTAATTTAAGAGGAATCGGCCTTTGGCCGGGACATTTTTCTACCGAAAAATGTAGAAATTTAATCTTGAAAGGGGGTCAAGGGGGTGTAATTTCAAGCTTGATGGAAGTCTAGGAAACACACTAAAAACCTCCCCTTAAACAAAACAAAATTCTTTCCTGTAAAGCAAAATTCATAGCTCTTAGTGGGCCTTAGTAAATAGGCTCTTTGATAATTCCCAGATATATATTGACGAGGTGTTGAGAGCTGTATTTTGACCAGATGATGTATTTTGACGTGAGGGTGTTGATGGGAGGATGTAGCAGGAGGTGATGGAAGGCTGAATTTTGACCAGATTATGTATTTTAACTAGAGGTTGGTGACGGAAACATGTGTATTATCAGGGGGATGGTGATGGGAGAATATATATTGACAAAAAGCTGTATATATAACCTGAAATAATTACTAGAGACCGTATTTTGACGAGGGGGTGGTGAGTATGGGGTATATTTTGGCCATCTAATGTATTATTGACAAGAAAAGGCTAGTAGTAATGATAGGACTTCCGGAGATGACGTCACGAGCCCCTCCCCTTCTGCCGCCAAGCCGCCTCCTTTTCCTCCTACCCATCCTCCCTCCTCCCCCTCCTCCCGCCTCCTCCTTCCCCTCCTCGCTCCTCCTCCTCCTTCTGCGGATCGATATGAAGCTTCCTCGAATTTCCAGCTCCCTGCCCGAAGCCTTACTTGGGCTGGGCTGCTGATGGCTGGGGAATTCCTGTGTGGTCCCTTGAACGCTGGTCCTCTGAAGTTGGGGTTTTGTTCGTGTATTCTGGCGACCATTAGACGATTTCATAGGCAGAAATGTGGAAGTCAAAGGGTTAAGGAAGCCCACCTCGCTTTTTTGTTCTCTCTTTATCTCCCTCTCTCTTTGGCTTGTATCCATTCGGCCCCATTCAGCCTACTGTTTAAGACGTTTACCCCCATCCAGGTGTCAATATTTTCCAGCGAGCCAGCATATATATATACTGTATATATATATACCGGTATATATTTTTTTTTACAGCCAGCTAAATTTGTAAATTTTTCGATAGAATAATGTCTCCGGCGAAGCCGGATTTCTCCATACAATGCTGGCTCGCTATCGCTCGCCAGGAGGAAATCGACACCTGGATGGGGATAAACGTCTTAAAACAGTTGGCTGAATGGGGCCGAATGGATACAAGCCAGATGAAGAGAGAAAAGGAGAGAAAGATAAAAAAAACGGTGACTCCCCTTACTTGACACAGTTTCTACCCCTTATATTCCCAGAGGTCGTTTCTAAGCTCAGTCAAATCGCTTAGTGTTAGCCAGAATAAGGTTAATATGGAAGGTGAGAAATGATTATGTATTTTATTTATATTATTATTTGTAATAATAATAATAATAATAATAATAATAATGTTCATAATACTTATAATTCTGTAGGGCCTAGGGATAAGTAAATAGTTGAGAAATTCGTCTCCCCAGTTAACCTTAAATGAACAAGGTCAGTTAGGCCACAGTTCCGGAATTCAAGGGCACTTCCAATGCTCCTCAGAACTCTCACGGGGCTTTCTTGGGACGGCAAAAGTGTTCTGAAATGCTAATTAATTCTAAAAGTTCCGAGGAAAACTGCCGGGGGAAGGTCCACGCGAAGGCTGCAATAGGGCTCAGGGGAATCTAACTTTGGATACTTTACCGAGACCTAGCCTAAGCTTTTTACCAAGAAAGCACAAACAGAAGAATTAATTTCGCAACAACCCCCGTGTTGTGTCTAGAAACGTTTAAGGGGGGTGACCTGTTTTTGTTCTGTCCTTTTCTATCTTTCTCTGGCTTGTATCCATTTGGCCCCATTCAGCCTACTGTTTTAAGACGTTTATCCCCATCCAGGTGTCAATTTTTTTACTGGTGAGCGGTAGCGAGCCAGCATATTTTTTATTTTTGTTTGACAGCAGGCTAAATTTGTACATTTTTCGTTAGAAAAATGTTTCCGGCGAAGCCGGATTTCTTCATATAATGCTGGCTCGCTATCGCTCGCCAGGAAGAAATCGACACCTAGATGGGGATAAACGTCTTAAAATAGTTGGCTGAATGGGGCCGAATGGATACAAGCCAGAGAAAGAGAGAAAAGGACAGAAATAACAAAAAAGCAGGTCACCCCCCTTAATGCGATACAACAATCAGAGTGTCCTAATACCCTGAGCTGAAGTAAACTACTGTATACATGTATACTTGTATACATGTATACATGTATACTTGTATACATGTATGCTTGACTTAGTGGAAGTTAGTGTTGACTACAGCGATTACTATTTTTCGATTTAATTTTTCATGAACACCTAAAAAATTACATATTTGCGCAACTACTATTTTTGTTTAACTTCCTGTGTCCATGTGAAAATAAATTGGTTTCGAGTTCAAGTACTTGACATATATTCCTCTTAAATGCACACACACACACACACACACACACACACACACACACACACACACACACACACACACACACACACACACACACACACACACACACACACACTACCGAGGATTAACCTCCCATTGTAGTACCTGCACCCTCTTTACCCTGACCATACCAAAACAGTTTCTGTATGTATGTGTGTTTGTGTGCATACGTGAGCGTTTGTGTATACGGACATGTGCACACTTACTGCATGTTCTTATGTTCCTATATATGTATGTATATGTATGTGCGCACGTACGTGTATATACGTATGTTCTGTATATGAGTAAGTAAATAAATGTGTATATGTACTGTATATCACTTACTCTCATGGTTATTTTATGATAATTTGTATTCTGCACATGCATCATTATTGTATTTATTTATTTTGTTTGTAAACTAAGCTTACCATCCTCATATCTGTACATCTCATGTTCATCCACTAAATTGTAAAATGTGTATTTTCAGCTCATGAGGCTGCCATTCTTTAATAAACCGTTTATTATTATTATTATTATTATTATTACACACACACACACACACACACACACACACACATACAACGCAAACTCTCAATGTTGCATTGCAGTCAGCAACTAGACTAAAGCTAAGTATATATATATTTTGGTGTACACGCAAAGCTAAGAACGTTTTCAACGAACGTATGGGAGGCTAAGCCCTGAGGACAAAATTATGCTTTAGTTGACTGACAGAGGATCATTTTGTGTTAACTAGCCGAAATATAATAAAGAATACTACACCGTTCTCGGGATGCAGAAGAAGTACATACATTAACTATACTTTTACTATGACCGATATTCCTGTTTGCTAGGTAGTTAATTAACTTGTAGTTATTGACGTGTGTAGTAATACAAACCTATTCACAACACAGGTACGCAAACATGCCCCCCCCCCCTTCCACACACACACACAAGCACAACAAACATATGAACATACTACTCTAACATATGCACATACTACTCTAACATATGCACATACTACTCTAACATATGCACATACTACTCTAACATATGCACATACTACTCTAACATATGCACATACTGTTTGTTTTGCCGGTATCACACGAGAGCTTCTATAGTCAACATTCTACAATCAACATTTTTCTGGCAACATTTCTGGAATCATTTGTGTTGGTATCGGAAACTAGACTGATAATGTATGAATTTAGGTAACCCAATTGTTATAAATGTTGACCTCACAAGCTGCCAGACCAGTGTTGAGGATAAATGTTGAGGGAAAAAGCGCCCGTGTGATACCGGCTTTAATTTCAAATATGCACCGTTTTAATTAAGTTTACTTGTGTATGTTTACTGTTTACTTGCACAGTGGGCAACCAGAAAAACTAGACTTATTCTAAAAAACGTGGTCTCCGCTACCTCGGTTTTACCTTACCCTAGGGGGCTCCAACCCTCGACCCTTACCGACCACAATGGAATAAAGATTTATATTATTATGCAAAGGTCACAGTATTTTAGCGAAATCGTATATATTATGTATTTACTGTACATGAAATTTTTTCCACCAACCAACTTCACCTCTAAACTCAATTAATGAAATCAACAAATACATGTGGCACTCCAAGGACTCGAACCTAGGATACTCACATCGTATGTTATTGTTCTATGTGTAATAAGGAAACAAATGGCAAGTTTCCTGTAACAAGTGCCCCCTCCCCCTTTCCCTCCTCCCTTCCCTAGAATGAAATAGTGACAGAGAGCAAATTCAAGGTACGTTAGAGTCAAAATTTCTGGACATACGGAGCTTGAAAGAGTTTAAGTCGTAGGATGAGGGAAATATAGAGTAAGGGAGAGGATTCTGGAGTTTATTTGTTGAGTGGAAGAAAGACTGTGTGTGTGTGTGCGTAGAGCTATGTGAGTGTGTGTGTAGATCTATGTGAGTGTGTGTGTGTGTGTAGAGCTATGTATGTGTGTGTGTGTGTGTGTGTGTAGATCTATGTGAGTGTGTGTGTGTGTGTAGAGCTATGTATGTATGTGTGTGTGTGTGTGTGTGTGTGTGTGTGTAGAGCTATGTGTGTGTGTGTGTGTGTGTGTAGAGCTATGTAAGTGTGTGTGTGTGTAGAGCTATGTGAGTGTGTGTGTGTGTGTAGAGCTATGTGTGTGTGTGTGTGTGTGTGTAGAGCTATGTAAGGGTGTGCTCGTGTTTGTAAGTGTGTGTGTAGAGCTATGTATGTGTGTGTGTGAGTGTGTGTAGAGCTATGTAATTGTGTGCTTGTAAGTGTGTGTGTAGAGCTATGTATGTGTGTGTGTGTGTGTGTGTAGAGCTATGTAAGTGTGTGTGTGTGTGTGTGTAGAGCTATGTATGTGTGTGTGTGTGTGTGTGTGTGTGTGTGTGTGCAGAGCTATGTAAGTGTGTGCTTGTAAGTGTGTGTGTGTGTGTGTGTGTGTGTGTGTGTGTGTAGAGCTATGTAGGTGTGTGCTTGTAAGTGTGTGCTTGTAAGTGTGTATGTGTGTGTGTGTGTAGAGCTATGTACGTGTGTGTGTGTGTGTGTGTGTGTGTGTAGAGCTATATGTGAGTGTGTGCACGTGCTTGTAAGTGTGTGCATGTTTGCTTTGGCTGTATATACGAGGTTTGTTCATGATTTCCTCCTCTGAAATGTTTACTCACACTGCTTTTGATCTGGGCCGTCTAAAGGGAATTCCCCGCCTCCGTCTTTTACATGGCTCCGACAATCGTACAGCTTGCCATCTACACGGTTTGGAAAGTTTGCGTGAATTTTATATTATTTAAGAAGTTGTTTTGTTATAAGTATTTTGTTTTCGAATTCTTACAGTGTACTCGTTAGTATACGTGTGTGTGTGTGTGTGTGTGTGTGTGTGTGTGTGTGTGTGTGTGTCGTGTGTGTGTGTGTGTGTGTGTGTGTGTGTGTGTGTGTGTGTGTGTCGTGTTAGAATATGCTTCATTTAGTTTGTAAATAAAACAAGAACACACAATGCAAGACCGTCTACAGTTCGTGTCCATTCACATTGAAAGAGTTATAATAATAATAGCAATACTAAACTCCAAGAACCAACACCGGGCCACTCCATATTCCCAGTATGTAGTTCGTGACCTAGTAATTTACCCTTATAAGTGCTGCTGTAAAAAAGAACAAAGCATTGCGTGATTCAACCACACTCCGGCCGCGACGTGTATATTAACTTTAATTGTTATAATTTACCGATATACACGACTGTAAAATAAAGTGTTGTTAATGGAGAAAATGCTATGTATGAAGTGAATCAGACCCCTGAAATTCCCTTCGGGCTCGTTTGGAAACTGAATCTGCCATTACACCGTATTGTAGTTCAGAAACAACGGCTCTAACACAGACTACTTTAATTAATTTTAATACTTTAATTAATTTCATTGGGGGTGTGGTGGTGAGATTAATAAAAATAATATTATTAGTAGGTTTAGGGATATTTCTTCGAGAGGCCGGTCTATATGATCTGTGCCCCATGAATATTCTTTCCTCTCACTTAAACAGTAGGCTACCATAGTGCGGTTGGGAATATGAACATGATTAGATTAATATCCAGTATTCGAGAATGGATAATAAGTCGTAGGCGTGTGCATAAACCTTTAACCGTCCTGGTGGTGTAATGGTTAAGGTGGCAAAAATATGTGTGTGATAACCCGGGTTCGAATCCCGGTGGATCATATATACTTTAATTAATTTCATTGGGGGTGTGGTGGTGAGATTAATACAAATAATATATATATATACCGGTATATATATATATATATATTTTTTTTTTTTTTTTTAGTGAGGGAGACAAAAGGTAGAACTGCCTGTATCGAGTGCCTCCCCCAGAGTTGAAAGAGTGACAATTACTTTATGTATTATTTTATTTTCATAAAATGTAATGTTTTCTTTTTAAATTATTTTAAAAATATATTATCACTTATAGATAACCTCTCTAAACCTAACCTTGTTGATTGTATAAATTATGTATAATATTTAGTTTTTATTAATTTCCCCCCAACACCAAACACCTACAATGAAATTAATGAAAGCTTATAATTATGTGATTGTATTATCATCAATCCTGGCTAAAGCATGGGTATTTATAAATATGTGGACATACTTCAAACTATTTTCACGTAACACATCTTTAAATTGTATGTAATATAAATTATGAGAAAGAACCACGGTCTGTGTTTTCTTAGCTGACGTTAATTTGCAATGTCCCCCTGTTAATTACTCAGCTAATACAGTTATGGTGTAGCGAAATGTGATATATATTATGGAAACTTGGCATTGATATGATGCAGATACAGACAAGGATCATATTTTCCCATTACATATGGAAAAAAGCTGCTAAAGGAGTTAATATCTCGCTATGTGAAAACACTAAAACATAAATAGTTTCTAGATACCACCCAATTTCATACAAGCAACTTTATACGTTGGTTATGTATCCCCTTCAACACGATTACGTAATTTGCATCGTATTCTGGTTACCATTAGACGAACTTATATTTACCTTACCATCTTACCCCTAGGATTCAAAGGGGTAAATACGATCTCAGCCAACTCTCTGAATGGCGTAGGTCCTTGTTAAACTGCATAAAATAATCTAATGTTAGCCAGAATCCAAGATGAAAATGGATCATCGTACTAAAGGGGATATTGTTAGGTTTACTCCTCTTGCATCACTTACATTGAGAATAAAATACAAACGAAAGAACATACACGTTTTTTTTTCTCCCAACAGCTTTTGATTCACAACTTTATTTAGAATTTTTTAGATAATTTTGTACTAGAATCGGCAACTAGACTGAAGGTAGATTATTATATGTGACAAAATTGTCTTAAATCTTTAATTACCAGATTAGAGGTGCAGATACAAGATGAGGGAAAATCACTAGTGTAAATCCACTTTTTTTTTTTTTTTTTTTTTTTTTTTTTTACAGCGAATATTTAATGTAGTTTGGTATATTAGTTTAAGTGTTCGTATTTTTTTGAGCAATTTCTTTTGTAATGTATTCCATATTAAAGTTAGATTATTCAAGTTTCTGAGCAACTCATTACAATACAGTGGACATAATTGAAGAGTTGATAGTTCTTCAGTATATTCGTGACTTCCTTAATGTGACTCCGATAAATACACCTCTATAAATGTTCGTATGATACGGAATTTACTATATTCACGAAAGTTTGTTTGTTAGAAATATTGACAGTATTTTTGTCTTGAGTTTCATTTAATAGAGTGTATATTATTTACCCCCATTAACAGATAACACTCACACGTGTCAGTGTTGTCCTACTTCTCAGTCCCCTTCTAAGATAATGAACTTCCTATTTGTGTGTGTGTGTGTGTGTGTGTGTGTGTGTGTTTTTTTTTTTTTTTCTATGTAATTGAGGGAGGCAAAAGGCATAACTGCCTATAGCGAGTGCCTCCCCCATAGTTGAAAGAGTGACAGGGCCAAAATTAAGGGACATTCGAGCCAAAATGCCTGGACAGACGGACTTTGAAGCAATTTAAGTCATAGGAAGAGGGAAAAACTGATTTTGGGAGAGAGTTCCAGAGCTCAGCTGTTGAGTAGAAGAAAGTTTGAGAGTAACGTTTCACTCTTGGGTTGGAGAGTTGCACAGAGTAGGGGTGGGATTGAGTTGCAAGACGGGTACCACGTGCCCTACGTAAAGGAGGTGGTATGCACTGGGATAGCTCTGAGGAACACTGATTATTATAGTAGCGATAGAATAGCGAGAGAGATGCAACATTGCGGCAGAGAGAGAGAGATTGCAGAGAGTTGGTGAGTGGACGAGAGTTAATGATACGAAAGGCCTTCCTTTCAACTTTGTCTAGGAGAGCGGTGTGAGAGGAACCTCCCCACACATGTGAACAATACTCAATACAAGGGCGCACCATGCCCCTGTACAGAGCAAGAAGCTGTGCAGGGAAAAAGAACCCCCTAAGGCTGTTGAGCACACCCAGCTTCTGGGAGGCTGCCTTAGCAAGACTGGTAATGTGGTCCTTCCAAATGAGAGCAGAAGAAAAAGAGACACCAAGAATATTGAGAGAAGATGAAGGGTTGATTTTTGTATTGTTGAAGAATAAGGGATAGTCCGCTGGGAGATCCTGACGGGTAGATAGATGGAGAAATTGGGTTTTGGAAGCATTAAAGTTAACAAGGTTTTCTCTGCCCCAATTGGAAATAGTATTTAGATCAGAATTTAAGATTTCTATGGCTTCATTACGTTTGTCGTTGTGTCGGTGTGTGTGTGTGTGTGTGTGTGTGTGTGTGTGTGTGTGTACTATTAATAACTTTACTTGACGCCTGTCTTTTCATTCGTAGTAAATGGAACCTGATTTAAGTGCGACGACACATTTTTTATTGAATTGGTAAATGGCAGACGACTTTACTAAGCTTAGGAAGAACGTCTAAGAAACAAAGGGGTGGATATTATGTAAATCCCGCCGGCTATCCCTTTGAACGTTCTTAAGAAAATTAATATAATCGTTTATTTATATTGACTTTCAAATTCCGAGAACTGTGAATGTGTTTCTTCCTTGATTTATATATTAGCCTCTTAACTATTGAAGGCCTCTCCTAACCTGAATGATATTTATAAAAATATTATAAGAAGGGCGTCATGGTGCTGAAGGGGTTAAGATCAGAAAGGGCCTTAGTCAAAGGGTTAATAACGTCCCTTTAGTCCACTCCCACTTTTCTCCACCTCTTCCACGTCAAAGTTTACGGTTTGTTCAAGACTTTTCATCCGGGCTACCCCCTTTTCCACCGGGGAGGATCCGGACGCCTTTAACTCGGCTCCTGAGGAAAAATTCGCTATTTATTTTGTATCTTGTTTTCAGCCAAGAAGAAGATAGTTCGTATGTAGGGCACTTCATCTCGTCTAATTGACTCTCTTCCAGGCAACAAACAGTTTTTGTTAATTAATAGTCAAAAGGTTAATCACAAGTATTTAGTGTTAGCCAGATAACAAGAAAATATGTTATGATTGTTCAGAAAAAGTTATTAAAGTTCTTAATAAGTTATAATTGAACCGAAACAGTTATTCAATTTTTGTTTATATAGATCTGGAATTGGTCTGGAAAAACTAGATTCGATTAATCTAAATTGGAAGAGATATTTCATCCCGAAGAAGACGATTCCCTGACAATGTTTTGCATAATACGAAACTACTAAATATCAACTCCATATTAATATATTTTGCATACAATTGACGATATATTATTCCATTACTTTAATCAGAGCACGGTTCAGTAATCAAGATAGGAATACAAGTTAACCCCTTGAGGGTTATGACGCGTTGTAGCAGTTTATTCTGGCTATCACTATAGTCGGCTTATTTCCAGCTGATGGCAAATTTAATCTTTTAGCAGCTGATTTTTCCATACTTAATGAACAAATATGAATCTACTATGTCGCTGCATCATCGTTTTGCCAATTTATCATAATCAGCAACATATTTTGCTACAAAATCTTCCTAATTACTAAGTAATTAAGATGAAGATATGTCAATTTACCATCAGTTGGAAAAAATAGACTGTAGACGTATGTATTCTTTTTGGAAGGCCTTTTAGGAATCGAAGGGGTATAAACTATATCAATTTAACCATCAAACGCCCAAAATATTTTCCTAACTAAAGTAAAATAATCTAATAAATACCTATCGATTAAATCTCGAACCAAAAATGCTTTCCTAAATCAAGTACAAAATATAATACTACCGAAGATTAAGTGTGTCATCTTATACTGAAGGGGTTAAGGTGATAGAGGATAAGTTAGGTTAATTTAGAATGGTCTCAGCTCCACGGAAGAAAATAAATGTGGGGGTGGCTGGCGGAAAGGTTGACTGAGATGGAGGGGAGGTCGAGTTTCCATTAATGAGAGAGAGAGAGAGAGAGAGAGAGAGAGAGAGAGAGAGAGAGAGAGAGAGAGAGAGAGAGAGACAGAGAGAGAGAGAGAGAGAGTTACATAGATACAGACCATTTATGTTGAATCCAGCGAAGTGATCCTGCTTTAATATGTTTTTAAACAATCACTCTCCAGATATTTATTGTATATATACTGTATATATATACAGTATATACAGGTATTTATATATATATATATATATATATATATACAGAGAGAGAGAGAGAGAGAGAGAGAGAGAGAGAGAGAGAGAGAGAGAGAGAGAGAGAGAGAGAGAGGTTAGTAATCTTTAATTAAATTATACTTCTAAATTAACGAGTATATAATTAATTCAATTACACTGTCTTACTTTGGGTAATTGTAAAGGGTCTGCTGTGTTGAGGGGGCCCACCTCGCTTTATGTTATCTTTCTCTCCCCCTCTCTTTGGCAAGTATCCATTTGGCCCCATTCACCCTACTGTTTTAAGACGTTTACTCCCATCCAGGTGTCAATATTTTCCTGGCGAGCGGTAGAGAGCCAGCATATATATATTTTTGTTTTGACAGCAAGCTAAATTTGTACATTTTTCGATAGAAAAATGTCTATGGCAAAGCCGGATTTCTCCATACAATGCTGGCTTGCTATCGCTCGCCAGGAAGAAATCGACACTTGGATGCTGTCTTAAAACAGTTGGCTGAATGAGGCCGAGTGGATACAAGCCAGGGAAAGAGAGAAAAAGAGAGAAAGATAAAAAAAAAAACGGTGACCCCCCTTAATTTCCGTATAATGCTGATACTAATTAAACTACGAATTTCCATATCCAACTTTTCCAACTGGTGCCTCGTTAAGCGGGGATGGGCTTAATTGCTCATTATTGTATTTTTAAAATGTTTTTCTAGTTTCCACCCTAGACCGACATCAAATGTTAATAATCATCCATTAGATCCCCCTTCTAGATTAATTTGTAAAAATTTTGGTAGAAAAAAGGTCACGGCCAAAGGCCGGTTCTTCCAAAATTACAGACTCACTATCGTTTGCCAGGACAATTATCGACACCTAAATAGCACGAAAGGTCTTAATATTGACAAAGAAATGAGGCGAAAGGTCTTAAAATCGACAAACTAATGGGGCAAACATCTTAAAATCTGAAAAGTAATGGTGCTAAACAAGAGGGAGAATGGGGTCTAGAAGTTAGGCCTAAGCCGCAGCAAATTGGTTAGTGATAATCACCTTGAAATGAAACTGACGCCAATTTTAGAAAGCCTATGAAAGCCAGTCTGAGATTAATTAATAGGATTACACTCCCATGATAATTAATAGGATTACACTCCCATGATAATTAATAGGATTACACTCCCATGATATAGGATTACACTCTCATGATAATTAATAGGATTACACTCCCATGATAATTAATAGGATTACACTCCCATGATAATTAATAGGATTACACTCCCATGATAATTAATAGGATTACACTCCCATGATAATTAATAGGATTACACTCCCATGATAATTAATAGGATTACACTCCCATGATAATTAATAGGATTACACTCCCATGATAATTAATAGGATTACACTCCCATGATAATTAATAGGATTACACTCCCATGATAATTAATAGGATTACACTCCCATGATAATTAATAGGATTACACTCCCATGATAATTAATAGGATTACACTCCCATGATAATTAATAGGATTACACTCCCATGATAATTAATAGGATTACACTCCCATGATAATTAATAGGATTACACTCCCATGATAATTAATAGGATTACACTCCCATGATAATTAATAGGATTACACTCCCATGATAATTAATAGGATTACACTCCCATGATAAGATTAATAGGATTACACTCCCATGATAAGATTAATAGGATTACACTCCCATGATAAGATTAGTAGGATTACACTCCTATGATAAGATTAATAGGATTACACTCCCATGATAAGATTAATAGGATTACACTCCCATGATAAGATTAATAGGATTACACTCCCATGATAAGATTAATAGGATTACACTCCCATGATAAGATTAATAGGATTACACTCCCATGATAAGATTTGGCATTTATGGATTTCCTTTCATCATCCAGGTCGCGATTGGTCTCCTGTTTAAGGGGAGGTATTTAGTTTGTTCCCTAGACCTCCATCAAGCTTAAAATTACACCCCCTTGAGTCCCTTTCAAGATATATTTGTACATTTTTCGGTAGAAAAATGTCCCGGCCAAAGGCCGGTTCCTCTTAAATTACAGGCTCGCTATCGCTCGCCAGGATAAAATTGACACCTGAATGGCACGAAAGGTCTTAATATGGGGTGAAAGTTATTAAAATCGCTAAACTAATGGGGCAAACGTTTTATAATATCAAAAGCAATGGGGCTAAACATGAGGGAGAAAGGGGTCAAGAAAAAAATCCCTTAAGTGAAGATCTCCCCTTAATCCAACAATCATGCCATTGGGACGGCCCTCGTTATGTGCTGCATTTAACATTCATAATTGCACTTGCCTATTCGTGCATTGTCTGTCTGGTCTTTTGCACGATGTTACGTAATCTTATTGATATTGTTTAGACATAATGCGGTTAACCTAATTCGCTCACTCATCAGGAAACATTAACTTTTGCATATAATACTCGTTTCTTTCAAAACTTCAATACAGGTTAGTTTCGTAGACTTATTTATTCCGGGAGATATATGAGCGCAGGCCCTAATCCCGAGTGGATTTGATGAGATTATATATATATATATATATATATATATTTATCTTACGTTCATAAACCGTGTGAGAAAGGTGAGTCAGGCAGAAACAGACCAAGAGGAAATATAGATTAAATGATTAGAGTTACCGGCGAGAGATATTACCCCCGAATGATGAGCTAATTTAGGAAGTCCCTGAAAGCTTAACTACCATGACAGCAGCAAAAGGGTCCGGTCGGGGAGCACTTTATATGCTAATGGCTGAGGGAGTTGCCTTCAGTAGCGTTCCTGTAGCGAGAGGGAGCGGTCGTCTTTTTCTTTGGGGGCCATTTTTGCGCCTTCACTAGGGTTCCTGTAGTAAGAGGGAGCGGTCATCTTTTTTTTATTAGGACGCCATTTTGGTACCTTAAGGGGGGATGGTGTGGTTTTTCTGGACCCCCTTCTCCCTCATGTTTAGCACCATTAGTTTTCTTATATAAAGACGTTCGACCAATTAGTTTGGCGAGTTTAAGGCCTTTCGCCCCATTTCTTTGTCAATATTAAGACCTTTCGTGCCATTTAGGTGTCGTTCTTTTCCTGGCGAGCGATAGCGAGACTGTAATTTTAAGAGGAACCGGCCTCCGGCCGAGACATTTTAATTCTTCTAAAAAATGTACAAATTTATCTTGAAGTTGGGTCTAAGGGGTGTTTTTTAAGCTTGATGGAGGCCTAGCGAGGACACTAAAATATGTAAATAAATACTAGACCAAAAAATAAGCCCTACCCCCCTTAAGGCTCAAACTACTACGGGATATAATAGTGTTGGGTATGTAGGAGTATGTAGAATTAGTGTTGAGTATGTAGGAGTATGTAGAATTAGTGTTGAGTATGTAGGAGTATGTAGAATTTTGACCCTAAGACCAAATTATATATCTTCTAGCAGTATACTGTATATTTGAGTTTATATTTGAGCGTAAAGGGGTGTTAATGACTCCAGGGGCTCCAATATGGCGGAGGTTGGCCGACTTCTGGTACAACATCGGGTCTTTAATCTTCAGTTGAAAGAAAGAGAGCGCCGGTGAAAGGGAGAGAGAGAGAGAGAGAGAGAGAGAGCGAGGAAGGGAGGACGGTCACAGGGGAAAAATGCATCGCCCACTTCTAAAAAAATATTTGAAGAAGAAAACAGAGAGGGGAGGCATGGAAATGAGAGAGAGAGAGAGAGAGAGAGAGAGAGAGAGAGAGAGAGAGAGAGAGAGAGAGAGAGAGAGAGAGAGCGAGGAAGGAAGGACGGTCACAGGGGAAAAATGCATCGCCCACTTCTAAAAAAATATTTGAAGAAGAAAACAGAGAGGGGAGGCATGGAAATGAGAGAGAGAGAGAGAGAGAGAGAGAGAGAGAGAGAGAGAGCGCATATAATGGCATTAACTCTCCCATCAACAGTAGCCTATACCGTTAAGGGGAGATCTCCACTTGAGGGATTTTTTTCTTTACCCCTTTCTCCCTCATGTTTAGCCCCGTTGCTTTTGAGATTTTAAGACGTTCGCCCCATTAGTTTGGCGATTTTAAGAACTTTCACCCCATTTATGTCACTTTTAAGACCTTTAGTGCCATTTAGGTGTCGATTTTTTCCTGGCGAGCGATAGCGAGCCTGTAATTTAAGAGGAACCGGCCTTCAGCCGGGACATTTTTCTACCGAAAAATGTACAAATTTATCTGGAAAGGGGGTCAAGGGGGTGTAATTTCAAGCTTGATGGAAATCTAGGAAACACACTAAAAACCTCCCCTTAACCAATACAAAAACAATAATGGCAACTCCACTATTATAATCTCTCTCTCTCTCTCTCTCTCTCTCTCTCTCTCTCTCTCTCTCTCTCTCTCTCTCTCTCTCTCTCTCTCTAATTATATATATATAATATATATATATATATACTGTATATACTCACACACACAGCATTTGACCCTCAAAAACGTAGCGGGAAAGAATCCAAACCGGTGCACCAAAGAAGAACAGGGAATAGCGAATAGAAAAAAATACCTCAGGGTTTGATGAACGAGTGAATAGTCTTTGGGTAGAACAGAGAGTGGGCCGGGGGGGAGTTGTTGTTTTGTTGTGTTTTTATATATATTTTTTTTATGTTTTCCTTTTTTTTTCGGTGTTTGATCGGCCGTGAAGGAAAAGGGGTTCGATCCGGCGTCTTTTAATCGGAGTCTTTCAAATCGGAGTCTTGATCTGTGATGCGTGAGTTTGTGTGTGT
Source organism: Paralithodes platypus (assembly GCA_032716605.1). Lineage (NCBI taxonomy): Eukaryota > Metazoa > Arthropoda > Malacostraca > Decapoda > Lithodidae > Paralithodes > Paralithodes platypus. Next base: position 3,414,321 of record CM064554.1, read on the forward strand.
GTATGTATGTGTGTGTGTGTGTGTGTGTGTGTGTGTGTGTGTGTGTGTGTTTCTCTCGTTTACCGCATACCGTTTGTTTTTTCAGCAGCAAAAGCCGTAGCCATGTTGTTTACTAAGGGTTTAGAATGACCTTGCAATTTGGTCCTTTCATTTATTCTGACTAATACTAGGTGATATTTATTCAAGTTAATAGTTTTCATTTATAGTCAATGGTCAATAGGTAAACTGTTTCGAGTGACTACTTATAATCCGATTTCGTTTGTTTTAATGTACTGGCTAACTCTAATATATTTCTCTTTGGATCAAATAGGTTACATACTATCTCAGTTTACCCTTAAACTCCCATAAACCCTTCGTCCGCCCAATAAAATCGCCTAACGGTAACCAGAATAGAGGAGAAAAGCGATATAATGCTGACAAGATTACACTCAAGGTACCAGTATTCTCCCTATAAAAGGCGTATGTTGTGTTTGGGTTAGGGCTGTGAACCGACAGAATATAAGTGATTTGCACTGTTCAGGTCTGTTTATGTGGGTGTGTGTGTGTGTGTGTTGGTGTGTGTGTGTTGGTGTGTGTGTGTGTGTGTGTGTGTGTGTGTATGTAACCCCTTATGCATGAGAGCGTGTGCTTGTTAAAGTTTTCCGTTGTTACTGGTATATCGCCTTCTGTGGGACACTTTTTTTATGTGTGTATGGTTATTTGTTTGTTCATATGTTATTTGTGTGCGTATTTTCTTGTGTATGTGTTATTTGTGTGTGTATTTTCTTGTGTATGTGTTATTTGTGTGTGTATTTTCTTATGTATATGTTATTTGTGTGTGTATTTTCTTGTGTATGTGTTATTTGTGTGTGTATTTTCTTGTGTACGTGTTATTTGTGTGTGTATTTTCTTATGTATATGTTATTTGTGTGTGTATTTTCTTGTGTATGTGTTATTTGTGTGTGTATTTTCTTGTGTATGTGTTATTTGTGTGTGTATTTTCTTGTGTATGTGTTATTTGTGTGTGTATTTTCTTGTGTATGTGTTATTTGTTTGTATTTTCTTGTGTATATGTTATTTGTGTGCGTATTTTCTTGTGTATGTGTTATTTGTGTGCGTATTTTCTTGTGTATGTGTTATTTGTGTGTGTATTTTCTTATGTATATGTTATTTGTGTGTGTATTTTCTTGTGTATGTGTTATTTGTGTGTATTTTCTTGTGTATGTGTTATTTGTTTGTATTTTCTTGTGTATATGTTATTTGTGTGCGTATTTTCTTGTGTATGTGTTATTTGTGTGTGTATTTTCTTGTGTATGTGTTATTTGTGTGTGTATTTTCTTATGTATATGTTATTTGTTTGTATTTTCTTGTGTATATGTTATTTGTGTGCGTATTTTCTTGTGTATGTGTTATTTGTGTGCGTATTTTCTTGTGTATGTGTAATGTATGTGTTTATTTTCTTGTGTATGTGGGTTATTTTCTTGTTTATGTGGGTTATTTTCTTGTTATGTCGGTTATTTTCTTGTTATGTGGGTTATTTTCTTGTTTATGTGGGTTATTTTCTTGTTTATGTGGGTTATTTTCTTGTTATGTGGGTTATTTTCTTGTTATGTGGGTTATTTTCTTGTTTATGTGGGTTATTTTCTTGTTATGTGGGTTATTTTCTTGTTTATGTGGGTTATTTTCTTGTGTATGTGGGTTATTTTCTTGTTATGTGGGTTATTTTCTTGTTATGTGGGTTATTTTCTTGTGTATGTGGGTTATTTTCTTGTTATGTCGGTTATTTTCTTGTGTATGTGGATTATTTTCTTGTTATGTCGGTTATTTTCTTGTGTATGTGGGTTATTTTCTTGTGCATTGTTATTTTCTTGTGTGTATGTTTTTTGTGTGTTTTTTGTTTTAGTATGTACAGTATGTAAGTGGTGTGTGTGTGTGTGTGTGTGTGTGTGTGTGTGTGTGTGTGTGTGTGTGTGTGTGTGTGAGAGAGAGAGAGAGAGAGAGAGAGAGAGAGAGAGAGAGAGAGAACGAGCATGCATAGCTATACATTTTTAATTCATTGTTCTATGCGAGTTTATAGTGCATGGATGAAGGCATAAATTTAAAAAAAAAAAGCTCTGGGGAATATATAGTTATTGATACTTTATGAGAATTACAGCATCAACATTATATGGATCTGTAAATAAAGTTTATGTAATATGTAAATAGCTACTGGAGTGTAATGATAGTTGAAAAGCTTTGGGCAGTCATATGTGGTAGCAAAATGCATTCCATACCTATTATATGAACTCAAAATATCAGCTAATTCAGTAGTTGAGGATGCATTTATAAAAAAAAAAAAAAATCTGGATATAATTTCGTCGATTTCATGCAATTTAGGACCAATCTCTAGAAATCTAAGGCGTACAAACTACTTCAATTAACTCTCTAGCTCCCCCAAATTCTTCCTAAGCTAAATTAAATCGTCAAATTATAGCCAGAGTAAATTGTCAAAATCATCAATGCAGTCGGTTAAATAAGCAAAAAGACTGGTTCACGGGTTTATCCAATTGCCGACTTACGAGTTTCGTTCTATAAGGAAGTTGGAGTCATAAACATCGATATTAAACAGAAATACAATAATAAAGTAGCTGTCTAATGGATAAAACGTATGTTGCATTTAGTTGTATGTATTTATATATGTACTACAACCGCATTTAGTTGTATGTATTTATATATGTACTACAACCGCATTTAGTTGTATGTATTTATATATGTACTACAACCACATTTTAGTTGTATGTATTTATATATGTACTACAACCGCATTTAGTTGTATGTATTTATAAATGTACTACAACCGCATTTAGTTGTATGGATTTATAAATGTACTACAACCGCATTTAGTTGTATGGATTTATAAATGTACTACAACCGCATTTAGTTGTATGTATTTATATATGTACTACAACCGCATTTTAGCTGGTAATTCTGCTAAATAGCAATGTAAAAAAATCCAACTTCCTTATAGCCTGATACTCGCAAGTGGTCAATTGGCTGAACAGTTGGTAATGCGTGGAACTGGTGGTAATGTGGTGGTTAGTGGGCTGTATTCAATAACCGTAAGTGATGCATAATATACCCTTTGAAGATGTTGATCAATGTTGACAGTTTATTGTGGCTATCATTAAATAATTGTATGCAGCTTAAGAAGGATATGTGGGCATTGGTTGACAGTTTATTCTGGCTATCATTAGACGATTTTATGCAGTTTAAGAAGGATCTGTGGGCATTGTGAGTGTATAGACTGTCTCAATTTAACCTCTTCCATATACCCTTCCTAATCTGAGTAAAATCGTCTAATACTAGCCGGAAAACCGGAAAGAGCTGCGTATTGGATCTTGAAAGGGTTAATTGCCTGACCCACTTCTCTAACACCACTAGTATTAAAGGGTTAAATCAAAAATATCCCTTCAAACTTAATAAAAACAACGAGAGAAAATTAAGGCCGGTCACCGTTTCATGTCTATTATATCCCTGGACTGCCACATGTATTTGTTGATTTCATTAATATATTGAGAATATATCACAACTACACGTGAGCCACTAAATGTTTCTAGTCTCTCAGTGGGGATCGAACCGTCGACCATCAGAAGACTGCCGTGGTGTAATTGATTAAAGCGTCGGCTATCGTTCTGATGGTCGATGGTTCGATCCCCACTGAGAGACTAGAAACGTATATATATATATATATATATATATATATATATATATATATATATCTGCCTATGTACACCGTTTATTCTAATGCATTTGTTTGAGGGTGAATTATGTGAGTGTGTTGGCCTCAATTGTGGGGCGGTGCTAATTTGTAAATGGTGAGAGAGAGAGAGAGAGAGAGAGAGAGAGAGAGAGAGAGAGAGAGAGAGAGAGAGAGAGAGAGAGAGTGTGTGAGAGAGTGAGAGTGTTGCAAGGAAGACTTAGCCTATCAAAATAGTGACGGGATATGAAGATTATTTATTGAAGGTGTACAAGTCCATGTCTATCTCACTCTGAAAGTTCTCCATTGTTTGAATATTTACCATCTCTTGAAGACACTTTGTTGGAGGACAAGATTGTGAACCTTTGCTCATAAACCAGCATCCCTTCATCTTTTCTCTCTCGGCGTTAATTTCCTTTGACCTGTTTTAACCTTTCAAGATGAAGGCATTATTTTCATCTTATTCTGGGTAACCCTAGATGATTTCGCTCAGTTTAGGAGGGATTTATATAATGCAAGGGAGTATAGGTTATAATGGCTCTGTTAATCTATGTTTCTGTAAGCACCCTCTATTTTCCTAGAAACACCACTCAAAAGTGTTATAGCCTAATGTCCATCTGCTTTAATTAACCTATCTCTTATTGTTTCGTATGTTACACACAGACACACACGTTCACACACACACACTCACACTCTCTCTCTCATGCCTCACTGTACCCCGGCTACCAATTGCTCTAATGCTTTGTTTGTGTAATCCTGATAATGGGGGAGATCACCAGGAGAGCAAATGTCCCAAGGTCTTCTCTCTCTCTCTCTCTCTCTCTCTCTCTCTCTCTCTCTCTCTCTCTCTCTCTCTCTCTCTCTCTCTCTCTCTCTCTCTCTCTCTCTCTCTCTCTCTCTCTCTCTCTCTCTCTCTCTCTTATTCTACTTACTACAATCACTATTCATTTATTCGTTCTTATACCTACTACAGTCACTACTAATTTTGTTCATTCTTCGACCTATTGCAATCACTATTAATTTGTTCATTAATGTTTCCACCTACTACCAATCACTATTAATTTGTTCATTAATGTTTCCACCTACTACCAATCACTATTCATTTGTTCATTAATGTTTCCACCTACTATCAATCACTATTCATTTGTTCATTAATGTTTCCACCTACTACCAATCACTATTCATTTGTTCATTAATGTTTCCACCTACTACCAATCACTATTCATTTGTTCATTAATGTTTCCACCTACTATCAATCACTATTCATTTGTTCATTAATGTTTCCACCTACTACCAATCACTATTCATTTTCTCATTCTTCGACCTACTACAATCACTATTAATGTACTCGTTCTTATGCCTACTACAATCACTATTCATTAATTCGTTCTTATACCTACTACAATCACTATTCATTTCTCATTCTTCTACCTACTACAATCACTATTCATTTCTCATTCTTCGACCTACTACAATCACTATTAATTTCTCATTCTTCTACCTACTACAATCACTACTCATTTTCTCATTCTTCTACCTACTACAATCACTACTCATTTTCTCATTCTTCTACCTACTACAATCACTATTCATTTTCTCATTCTTCTACCTACTACAATCACTATTCATTTTCTCATTCTTCTACCTACTACAATCACTATTCATTTATTCATTTTTCTGCCTACTACAATCACTACTAATTTTTTCATTCTTCTACCTACTACAATCACTATTAATTTATTCATTTTTTCTACCTACTACAACCACTATTCATTTTCTCATTCTTCTACCTACTACAACCACTATTCATTTTCTCATTCTTCTACCTACTACAACCACTATTCATTTTATTGGCGATGGGCTGGTCTATCAGAGTGAGACCTGAGCGATCTCTGCCATACCCATAGCTTACTCTGACTGTTCCTTTTACTTATATATTTTCTAAATCTCAAGTGACGGCGTCTCTTCCGTGGATTGACCTCCCAATCTACCAAGATTGGAAGCTAAAGCGTCACATTATTCCTTTGCCCCTCAACTTTCTCTTCATAATTGCTGAGGGGCACAGGGCCCTGGGTGGGGCTTTGGTTTCCCGGGCGTTTACGCACCCTCTCAGCTCCCCGCCATGGAGTGGCTTCGGTCACCCAGGCTTTATTGTGGTCGGCAGGGAGGGTTCTGTGGGGGCGCTCGTTTATGGCCTTGGCCTTACTCGGGGCCTTGGGGCTGTTCGGCCAGGCAGCTTGGGGAACAACAACAACAACAACAACTATTCATTTTATCATTCCTCTCTTGCTTATTCTTCTCTTTCTGCCATCACATTTTCTTTACCTCCTCTATTTCCCTTGATTATATTATTTTTGTTTATCTTAATGCTTATATGGCTACTACCGGTTCTCTGGGTCTTTGTAGGCGACCTAGATGATTTTTTTTTTCTGTTTTTTTTTCTTTTTTTTTGCCTGAGTACATACACACATCCATACATCTTTCTATTGCCCCCTTTTTGTCAACACCACATTTCTTTTCGACTTCGCCTCTCGTTCTTTCCATTATATTATCTTCGTTTAAGTTTATCTTTGTTTCAATCTCTCAACTCCTAGACCTCATATATCCCTCTCACAAATCTTTCACAGTATCCATTGATTTAATCCCTATTTCTCTACATCTTATTCCGTTGTTTTGACTATACGCTTTGTTTCCCACCTTCACCGCATCACCTCAACATCCACATATCTCTCTTTCTCTCTCTCTCTGTGACCTTGACCTTCACGTATGCATCACCACCAACAACCCCCCTCCCCCCCCACCACTCCCACTCTTCACCACCACCCTCCTCTCTTCGGCATCCTCCTCCTCCCTCCCGAGAGACCCTATAGTAACGGAGATCGGCCACCACTCCGTCATTTTGGGGCCGCTGGTGTCATTAACCCCTTCTGTAACGGCGGCGTCTTTTTTATGTTTGTCCTATATTTCCACGATTTTGTGCTGCTTAATAAGGATCCGTGGTAGTAAATCGGGTTAAGTAAGATAGTTCGAAGCCTGTTAACTCCTGGAGGGCCTTTTAAACCTGAATAAAATCGTCTAATGGTAGCCAGAATAAAGTTGAAAGGACGTCCCGGTACTGAAGGGACCCATTCAGTACCGGTGACATCCATTTCATTATATTCTGACAACTATTAGACGATTGTATTCAGTTTCCAAATGGCCTCCAGCAAATTAACAGGCTTCGAATACTCTCACGTAACCCTTTTTAATACCACAGGTCCTTCTTAAACTGCACAAAAATGTCTAAATATAGCTATAATGAAACTGAAAAACCGTCGCCACTACAGAAGGGGTATACCTCTTTTTTTTTTTTTTTTTTTTTTTTTTTTTTAAGAGACAATGAACGGAGGAACACAGATAAAACAATAAGGTCCATGTGCCTAAAGGCATCCTCCATTCATAAAATGTTTGTAGCAACTGGATTTAAACTTTTGTAGATTGTAAGTTTGTGGAAAGCAACTCGAGGGAAGTGAATTCCAAAGAGTAGTAGTTCTAGGGATAATTGAATTTTGATAAGCAGAAGTTCTGCATTGTGGAGGAGAAAGTGTAAATTCATGGGCGCTCTCAGCTGTCCTAGTTCTATGGGGAAAGATGTGGAGAGGCGGCACAATTCAAGCAAGTTCCTCGGAACAATTGCTGTGAAAATATCTGTAGAATAATGCAAGGGATGCAACGTTTCTTCGTATGGATAATGTAGGAAGGTCCTGTGTGATTGCAGGGTTATTGATTAATCTAATAGCTTTATTTTGAATTTTGTCCAACTGCCTCAATGCAACCACTCCACTTCCATTCCACAGAGGTGAACAGTAATCCATCTGAGAACGCACATGACTTTTAAATATTACGGCCAACTGCTCGTCAGTGAAGAATTCTCGAACTCTCGAACTCTTCGCGATCAAATAAAGCCATACCCACAATAAACATTCGATAATGCTGATACATGATATATTGTTTGGTATTTTGATCTAGGTTGTTCATGATTAATAACTACATCATTTATAACCCCGTTGGCTGATCATTACTGCACCAAAATGGGGCGTAAATAAAAAGATGACCAATTGCTCTCACTGCAGGATCTTGACTTTGCACTAGCCCCCCCCCCCCTCTCTCTCTCTCTCTTTCTCTCTCTCTCTCTCTCTCTCTCTCTCTCTCTCTCTCTCTCTCTCTCTGTCTCTCTGTCTCTCTCTCTCCATCCATCCATCCATCTATCTATCTATCTATCTATCTGTCTGTCTATCTGTATCTATCTATCTATCTATCTCTCTCTTTCTCTCTCTCTCTCTCTCTCTCTCTCTCTCTCTCTCTCTCAATATTATTAAAGAGCGTTCCGTGAGTTCTAAAATAACAAATTTAAAGGTTTTCTATGCAAACGCTCGTAGCAATACGCAATCAATTTTCAGATATAGAGGAGCTAGTGTTTACAGAAAATGATGATGTGATTGGCATAACAGAATCTTGGCTCAATACAGAAGATAGAGACTTTTTAGCAGAATATTCACTTCCCGGTTATGTAATGTTTGAGAAAAGCCGAATAAATAGAAATGGAGGTGGCGTTTTACTTTATATCAAAGAAAGTCTTAACCCTACCCTCTTGTCAAAACCTCAAATTGTGAACGTCGACACATCTTTTGTGCTAATAAAGAATAATAAAGGTACAAAAATAATACTTGCGTTAATATACAGACCTCCAGCTCAATCAGTGCAAACTGACCAAGAAATTTACGAACAAATTGCAGATGTAAGTAACTCACAAGATACCGTAATTTTTGGCGACTTTAATTTACCTGTGACCAAGTGGGGCGATACTCTTACTTCACACTCCGGACATGACTTGTATACGAACTTGCAAGAGAGTTCGCTTTATCAATTTGTTCGAACGCCGACCCGTGGTAATAACGTTCTTGACATTGTACTTGCAACAAAAGAAGAATTAATAGAGAATTTGAATGTTGGTGATGAATTCAGTAACAGCGACCATCGTACGATAACTTTCACTTTAAAGTTTACTAGTAATGAACCAAATAGTAGCATCGAAAAATTCCCTAATTTCAAGAAAGCAAACTTTCATAAACTTAGAGCTATGTTTAAAGAAACTGACTGGAGCTTTTTAATTAACAATAACGACATAAATACATCTTGGAAGTTATTCGAAACCACTTACCTAAAAGCAGTGCAAGACTGCATACCATCGAAAATACGGCGTCCAGGCCATAATAATAAGCCCAAATGGTGGAATAAAGATATTTCAAACTGTCTGCTTGCTAAATTGTTTTGCTAATGATAGATTAAAATCCTCACAAAACGACGAAGAACGGGTGAAAATTGTAGAGCTACGACGCAAAGCCAAAAAGTTAATTAAGCAAAGTAAAAACACCCTAGAGTTACATATTGCGAATCAAAGTAAAACAAACCCGAAAGAATTCTGTAGTTATATCAGAAAGAAAAAAGTAGTTACTTCAACTGTTGGACCGTTAGTTGATGAAAATGGAGAATACACCAAAGACGAAGTACAAAATAATGAGTAATGCCCTCAATACCTTCTTTGCATCAGTTTTTACAACAGAAGACCTCAGTGATATCCCTACACCATCGCCGATTCAGATTGATAATTCAGATGTTCTAAGCAATATCACCATTACAGAGAGAGAAGTATTGAACTGTTTAGATAAACTCAAGGTAAATAAAACGCCAGGACCTGATACAATCTCGCCTAGAGTTCTAAAGGAAGCAACGGATGAGCTCTCCAAACCACTGACATTACTATTCAATATATCCTTGCAGTGTGGAACTATGCCTGATCAGTGGAAGCTAGCCAACGTAACACCGATATTCAAAAAAGGCAGCAAATCCCTACTACCCAGTAACTATCGTCCAATTAGCTTAACCTCAGTTGTATGTAAAATGTTAGAAACGGTCATAAGAGACAGACTCGTAAATAGAGGAAAATAACATACTTAAAGATACTCAACACGGCTTTCGCAAAAAACGTTCCTGTTTAACAAACCTCTTAGACTTCTTCCACGATATCCTCAACCTCTACGATGAGAGTAAAGCTGTAGATATTATATACCTTGATTTTCAAAAGGCCTTTGACAAAGTTCCCCTCAAACGTTTACTGCTAAAACTAAAAGCGCATGGAATACAAGACGGTGTGTTGAAATGGATAGAAAATTGGCTCAGCGACAGAAAGCAAAGAGTAGTCATAAACGGTAAGGCATCTAAATGGACCAATGTAAGTAGCGGGGTACCCCAGGGATCGGTACTAGGACCAATTCTCTGTATAATTTACATCAACGACATAGATGAGGGTCTCACCTGTACAATCTCAAAATTTGCTGACGATACAAAAATTGCAAATGGCGTACTGTCAAAAGAACAAGTTGACGATATACAACACAATCTAGATAAATTGTCATGTTGGGCCCAAATTTGGCAAATGAGTTTCAATGTGGATAAATGTAAAGTACTACATATCGGATACCTAAATGAGAAAGCAAACTATTCGATGAATGGCACTCAGCTTAAGAATGTAAACAGAGAAACCGATCTGGGAGTAACAATATCGAGTAACCTAAAACCGAGTCAACAATGTTCAGAAGTTGTTAAGAAGGCAAACAAAATAATTGGCTTTATAGGCAGGTCATTTGAGTATAAATCCAATGAAGTTATCCTAACCCTTTACAATTCCTTAGTCCGCCCTCTTCTGGAATACTGCGTTCAATCCTGGTGTCCTTATTACCAATAAGATATAAACAAGCTAGAACGAGTTCAACGTACAATTACCAAAATTATACCTAGCCTAAAGAACAAACCATACGAAGAGCAAGAGCGTCTTAGAGAATTAAATCTATTTCCTTTAACCCAGCGCAGATTAAGAGGTGACTTAATTCAAGTGTTCAAAATCATCAAAGGCATCGACAATATGAACTGTAGTAAGTACTTCACTATCGACCAATCTAATTACACGTGAGGAAACGGTTGCAAAATTATTGGTAAATCTTTTAACTCACACGAATCTAAGAATTTCTTCTTCAATCGAGTTGTCAACTTGTGGAATGGGCTTCCCCGAGACGTTATAGACTGCAGCACCGTTGATTCATTTAAACTCCACCTAGACAAATATCTCGCATCAAACCCGCGACTGACTGCGTTTGTAAATGAATAACTTTATTTGATCCTCCCCTCAGTTACTAACCCATATGTCCCTTACTAACTTCCTAATCCTGCCACGGACATTAGTTCCCTTTCCAATGTTCCCTTACCCACTCTAAACCACTGTTTGGACACTTGATACTCAGTGTTTTGGAGGACAAGCAGCCTAGAAGGGTCACTAGACCTGTTGTTGCTTGATTTCCTTTGTACTCCTTTGTACTCTCTCTCTCTCTCTCTCTCCACACACACCCTACACCACCCGCTATGCATTTTTATCACCCACTCACCCACCTGCAGACAACAATTTGGACTTCCATATAGATTTTTTTCCTTTCTTTTATATATATATACGGTATATATTTTAGACTCATTGTGTGGTTTCCTCCCCCACACAATGAATACATACTGTGTTCACCCACCAATCAACACACTTTTCTATCCTCTAGCATTTCAATAAAACTTTGTATTAATGCATTTTACGCAACACCATATCATATTATTACAACCGGGTAATTGTCTTTGAAGTCACAGGGTTAATGGTAGCAACCAATACCACCCACTCTAAACCTCTGTTTGGACACTTGATCCTCAGTGTTTTGGAGGACAAGCAGCCTAGAGGGGTCACTAGACCTGTTGTTGCTTTATTTCCTTTGTACTACTCCTTTTGTATTCTTAGTTTAATAAAGTCCTATACAACGAACAATTCACTTCTCGCCTAAACTAATAATATATTTTGTTATCTCCCCCAGGTAAGACACCAAGCACCTGCCGTCAGACCACCTACTGAAAACCAGCCAATTTGTAAGCCAGATATTTGTGAGTATAAACTACATTAGGTTATTACTGTTTCGTGTGGATTGTACACCCGCCAACGTGTATAACTGGTACGTACGGCATTTTAAGTTATTACATATATTTAGAAGTATATAATTGCAAGCAAAATGTACGGCCTTAAGGGGAGGTCTCCACTTGAGGGATTTTTTTCTTGACCCCTTTCTCCCTCATAGTTAGCCCCATTGCTTTTGATATTATAAGACGTTCGCCCCATTAGTTTGGCGATTTTAAGAACTTTCGCCCCATTTCTGTCAATTTTAAGACCTTTTGTGCAATTTAGGTGTCGATTTTATCCTGGCGAGTGATAGCGAGCCTGTAATTTAAGAGGAACCGGCCTTCGGCCGGGACATTTTTCGACCGAAAAATGTACAAATTTATCTTGAAAGGGGGTCAAGGGGGTGAAATTTTAAGATTGCTGGAGGAGTAAGAAACAAACTAGAAACCTCCCCTTAAACTATACTTATGATAGTTTAACCCATGAACTGCTAAAACATGTGCAAAATATAAGGCTGAGTTGAGGAAGGGAGGGGGGGGGGGGAAGAGTGGAAGATGTGGTAATGAGAGATGCCACTACTTTCTATGTGTCACCCAAATTTCAGACATTTCCCGGCACTGGTATGGTTTTTGAAGGGTTATTTTTACGCATGTTTAAATACCGTGGCTTCCGAAAGGACCGAAGCAGTCACTGGGTTAAGATTATTTTGTGGTTTGGATGGTCATAACGCAAAATGCCCACACATTATGGATTGCTCTTCCTTTACCCCGCCAAGCCTCTCGCCGGAAACAGGTCAATGTGGCTTCATTCCTAAACGGCCACAACCCAAACGACCAAAATACTATAACAGATTAGGTTAAGATAGGTTATACTAGGCTTCAATAGGTTAGATTAGCTAAGTCATTGTTTTTTCTGGACCCTCTTCTCCCTCATGTTTAGTTCCATTAGGTTTGACATTATAAGACGTGCGCCCCATTACTTTGTCAATTTTAAGACCTCTTGCCCCATTTATTTGTCAGTATTAAGACCTTTCGTGCCATTTAAGTGTCGATTTATTTCCTGGTGAGCGATAGCGAGCCTATAATTTTGAAGGAACCAGCCTTCGTCCGGTTCGGAAAAATGTACAAATACATATTTTGGGGATGTTTGTGTAAGCTTGATGGAGGACTAGGGAGGAAACTAAGATAATAATAAATATATAAATAGATATACGAATAAGTAAACCCTACCTCCCTCAAACCCTCAAACCCTCAACACTGATCTGGCAGCTTATGAGGTAAACTATTAAAATAGTGTTGTCACCCAATTTAATCTAAATGCAGTCGAGTTTCCGGTACCATTGCAAAAAATCCCAGACATGTTGACGGGAAAATACTGCTGACAATCGAAAATTGATGATAAAAACGTGTGTGTGGGACTCCCTTAAGAAAGAAAAAATATACATAAATAATTTTAATAATATAATTCTCCACCAGAGTAATCCCTTCCATTCTTTACGGATAGGTTTTTTTTCTAGTTTTCAGAGAATCTCTTTGCTTTCCCCCACACACCAGTTTCCATCAGCTTACCCGCACATTCTTCGTCGGTCTCTGCCTCTTTTCTGCAACTTGCAACCAACTCTTTTGTAATCAATTCTTATTCTTTGGCAAATGTTATACGTTTAATCTAAATTAGTATTATCATTATTAACAATATTATTATTATTATTAGTAGTAGTAGTAGTAGTAGTAGTAGTAGTAGTAGTAGGTGCTGTTGTTGTTGTTGTTGTCGTAGTATATACATGTAACATTATAACTTCCTAGACATTTCGTATAATGCATTTAATTTATCAGTGCCCTATATACTGTGTATATATGTACTGTATATATATATATATATATATATATATATATATATATATATATATATATATATATATATATATATAAAATATATATATATATAAGTACGTATATACACAGTATATATATATATACTGTATATATATATATATATATATATATATATACAGTATATATATATATATATACAGTATATATATATATATACAGTATATATTGATTTTGTTCATTTACAACTTACAATAATTCTCTCTCTCTCTCTCTCTCTCTCTCTTTCCCTGTGACCTTGACCTTCACGTATGCATAACCACCAAACCCCCCCCCCCCCCCAACTCCTCCCCCTCGTCCAAACTCAAAAAGTGGATTAGGCCAAGAGCTACCTGTGCAATATATATATATGGTTGTCACTCGAGGATATAGAAGAGAGAGAGAGAGAGAGAGAGAGAGAGAGAGAGAGAGAGAGAGAGAGAGAGAGAGAGAGAGAGAGAGAGAGAGAGAGAGAGAGAGAGAGAAATATTACAATTTCCCCAAGTCAAATTCCAATGAACGCCCTATTCACACAAAGTCAATTTTTGGCCTCATAACTCACATAATTCTTTGATCAGGTTCTCCCCAGTGTCGTCTGAAGGAAAGTTGCTAATTTATTCGGGTCCTCCAAGTTATTCAGTAATTCAATTTTTACCAGTTCACCATTATCACAGAAACGAGTCGTGAAGGGATATTTTTTTTCTGACCAGCTGGGTGTCGAGAGAGTGTTGTAAGAGAGATTGGCCATGTTTTTTTGTTTGTTTTTTTTTTTGTTGCCTTTCTTTCTTTTCTTTTCTTTATTTTTCTATTTTAGGCCATGTTGGTTCCGTAATTGTTTAACATGTGGGTGATATTTTACTTCTGTCCATGCAGAATTCAGATGCCTTGGCCAAATTATATATCCTGTACCATAATTCCGAATCTGTAATAAGAGTGAGGACATATTTGAGTTATAAAGAGTGGCTAATGACACCAGTGGTACCAATATGGAGGAAGTTGGCCTCTTGTTTTCCCTTACCTTGGTCTCCTGCTCTCATTCTTTCCACCCTTTGCTTGCGTTTTTCCTACCACCTCTCTCCTCGGTTTCGCCCCTCTCTCTATTTTTCTCTTCCACACTTCTTTCCCCCTTCTCCTGATACTCCCCTTTCCAGTCTTTCTTAGTTTTTTGTCTGCATTTGTTCATTTTTCCCCGTTCTTCTTATTTTTGTCCTGGCTCTTACCTCTGTCCCTCTTCCTTGTTCTTCCTTCCCATGCTCTATTTCCTCCGACACATTTGTTTGTGTTATTGTCATCCTTACTGTCTCTTTCTTCGCCCCCTCTAGAGACCCTATAGTATAGTAGAAGGATCGGATATACCGGGAGACATGCACCGCTAAATTGTTATTGCCGAATATCATTGCCAGAAAATACTCGTGTGACTCCACCTTGACCCCTTTACACCGAACGTATGCTATAGTCTATTCGCTGTAAGTAGGCGAGAAAGCATGACCTCTATCCTCTGTAACTCAAAAGTGGCTAGAGCAAATTGGCTGTAAATTTCCACATCTATTTAGTGACTGACTCTTCTCAAATGGTAAAAATATTAGCTCGATTATTCTAGTCGTTTTTGAGTTACAGAGGTTAGAGGTCATGATTTCTCGCCTACTTACACCGAACGTATGCTTACATAGGCGTATGTGTTCATGATAATTATGATTTAGGCTTTCATTGTCATTACTACATCCTACACTTAACTTACTGCAGTGAGTTATAGCCAAAGTTTGGACATATGGAAGTAGACTACTAATAATAGATGGAATATATTACTCAACTCTGGGGCTACATGGAGACTCAGAAGTGCCAGAAGTTAAGGCGAGGTATAAGGCACAACGAACTAATTAATTAACAGCTTATTCTGGCTTTCGACGTCATATATTGTAATATTGCAGTCATGGTTTCTGGATATTGCAGTAATGACCTCCAGATATTGCACTATGTCAGTGATGTCTTCCATATTTTTCAATAATGTCTTCCAGAAAGATACTACTGCAATATTGTAATATATTTAAAGATGTTCCTAGAATATTGCAATTTCTGGAAGATATTACTGCAATATTGCAATAACTTCAAAGCATTACTGCAATATTGCAATGTCTGGAAGACATTACTGCAATATTGCAGCATCTGGAAAACAGCACTGCAATATTCAACGTGGCACATTACTACTGCGTTCCATCATCTGGCAGACATTATTACCACATTTGTACTCCCATCAGACATTAAAACAATATTCTAAAATCTGGCAGGCATTACTACAGTATACGACATCTGTCAGACAATAATTCCATTTTCAACATCTGGCAGACATTACAACAATATCACGACATCTGACACAGATTAATTCCTTATTCCATCATCTGATATACATGTTTACGACATTACAACATTTGTCAGACATTACAACTATATTGGAACATCTGACAGACATAACTACCATATGCCAACATCTGGCAGATATCAATACCTCATTCCAGCATCTGGTAGGCATCACTACCTTATGCCAACATCTTGTAGACATACTTACATTATTCCATCATCTGACAAACATCACTACCATATTCCGGCATCTGGCAGACATTACTACCATATGCCAACACATGGCAGATATCACTACCATATACCAACATCTGGCAGATGTCACATCACTACCATATTTAAACATATGACAAAAATAATAAGACATGATATTACAAAAGCATAATAATTCATCTGTCATGATGCTCTGGTTGCGGACCTCCAAATAGGAGGTACATCTTCCTGCATTTTAATCAAAGACGACTGGTGATACTATATTATTCGCCGCGTGACTTTATGCGCAGAAAGGGCTTAAATTCATCGACCTTTTTATTATCTTCATATTATCGTGCCCATTAATGAATTCGCAATTTGAATGTTCTAATATTAAGCCTTTATTAATTATTGCTTCGAGATAATGAGGCTTCTTCACGTATTCATGAACTAAGGCCGCGTGACTCTTATGTGCAGCATTGGTCATGGGCTTAGTACACGTGGCTATAATTTGTTATTATAATATTACAACGTACCATTAACACCTATCCCATATAAACCTCTAAATCATCCTGTACTATCTTACTAATGTATGAATGAATGAGTTATAATTATGTACTCCGTGAAAATAAAGCGTCTTCCCGTATCCATGAACTGAAGCCACGCGACTCGTATGTTCTCCATCACTGGCCATTGCTTGTAACACGTGACCATAATCTGTTGTCCTATGGGATGTATCAAAGTGTTTATAAAATATTGTAATCGATATATTTATTAGTTATGCGTGGAGTTGGAACGGTTGCACGATACACATATACATTAAATACGGTAAATACGAGTGTTATGATGTTAGGTCTGGAATATACGAGTTATTGATGATTTAGAGAGAATTAGACCTCCGCATTATTGACTCCTCCCACCTCCCCACGGCTGCCATCCCCACTCCTCCCTTCTTTCCGTCCGTCCTTTCAGTATGGCGTGACGTATGGTTTAGTTGGTGATTTTTGTGTTCGCAATATCTCGTTTTCCGCGGTTCTGTGATTATTCAGCCATGAAGTACCTGACCAGTGGATAGTGGACGAGGCGGCGGCGGCACTGCACGTGGACTTAAAAAGGTAGATAATGAATTAGTGGAGTAAATAGAGGATATTCTCCGATTTGCATGGCGGTCACGGGCATTCGTTTATGTGAGGTGTTTATAACTTCACGACATCAGTTCTTTACTAAGTGATATCTGGACCACTGATAACCAAATGGGCATTTATATGTGACGCGTGTTTTACCCTGAGTCATAGCCTATATTGTTATAGCAGTGACTTAGATGATTAATGAAGGATTGCGGAAATATTGCGGGATATATAAATAATTTTGGGAGTTCCTTGGAGACGCTCAGACGCGCATCTTGCAGGGGTTTCGACGAGCCCATTTGCACGTACTGTTATGTTTGTTGTTTGTTTCTCATTGATGAAGTATGCTCATATGTGATGTTCGTATTTGTTTTATGACATTATAGTTTGTTTTGTACTGTTTCATGTATGTCGGTTATGCACATGTTCATTTATTACTTAGTGTAATGAGGAGATCCCCCCCCCCCCCCACCCCCGGCCACACCCACCCACCCACCAACCACCACCACCACCACCACCGCTACCACCACCGCTACCACCACCGCTACTACTCCCGCAACCCAAGGTGTGAGTACCACCACGCGCTCCCACATCTTATGCCACCCACCCACTACCCCCTCCTTTGTTTAACTAATTGTACTGTATACTGACGCCTTCACTGATTGACCATCTGAGCCACCCGTTTACAGTCGGCAAGATTTTCAACTGGCGCTCTTACTGACTGACTGACGGTCTTAATGACGGACGCTTTGACTACCGCTCTGAGTAACGACTTGACTGACTGACTGACACGCTCTGATCAACTGACTGATGTTCTGGCAAACGTCTTGATGGCGTCGTACCTGACGCCCTGTCTAACCTACTGATAATCTGACTGATTGCATAACGCTTTAACTGATTGACGCTCTAACACCCTGACTGATTGACCTTCCAACTGAAGTCAGTAGGAGGTACTGACTAACTGAACCCCCTTACTGAGTAATTAAACCCTCGTATTTACTAAGTGAATTACCCTCGTATTAACTAACTGAACCCTCCTACTGAACCCTCTTAATGACTAACTGAACCTTCTTACTGACTAACTGAACGTTTTTGCTGACTTACTGATCCCTCTCACTGACATAATATACACTTACTGACTTACTGAACAACCTTACTAAGCCTTTTTAATGACCTACTGAACTCGTTTACTGACTTACTGAACTATTTTTACTGACTTACTGAACCCTTTTACTGACTTACTGAACCCTTTTACTGACTTACTGAACCCTTTTACTGACTTACTGAACCCTTTTACTGACTTACTGAACCTTGTTGCTGACTTACTGAAACCGTTTACTGACTTACTAAACCCTTTTACTGACTTACTGAACCCTTTACTGACTTACTGAACTTTTTAACTGACTTACTGAACCATTTTTACTGACTTACTGAACCCATTTACTGACTTACTGAAACTGTTTACTGACTTACTGAAACATTTTACGGACTTACTGAAATCGTTTACTGACTTACTGAACCCGTTTACTTACTGAAACCGTTTACTGACTTACAGAAATCGTTTACTGACTTACTGAACCTGTTTACTGACTTACTGAAACCGTTTATTGACTTACTGAACCTGTTTACTGACTTACTGAACCTGTTTACTGACTTACTGAAACCGTTTACTGACTTACTGAATCATTTTTCTGAGTTACTGAAATCGTTTACTGACTTACTGAAATCGTTTACTGACTTACTGAACCTGTTTACTGACTTACTGAAATAGTTTACTGACTTACTGAAACCGTTTACTGACTTACTGAATCATTTTTCTGAGTTACTGAAATAGTTTACTGACTTACTGAACCTGTTTACTGATTTACTGCAATAGTTTACTGACTTACTGAACCTGTTTACTGATTTATTGAAATAGTTTACTGACTTACTGAACCTGTTTACTGACTTACTGAAACCGTTTACTGACTTACTGAAACCTTTTACTGACTTACTGAACCCATATACTGACTTACTGAAATAGTTTACTGACTCACTTAACCTGTTTACTGACTTACTGAACCATTTTACTGACTCACTGAACCATTTTACTGACTTACTGAGCTTTCTATTGACAGCACCCTTTTACTGATTTAGTGAGTCATTTTACTGACTTAATGAACACTACTACTGACATTACTTTACAATCTTACTGACTTACTGAATCTTTTTACTGGCTTGTTGAACCCTTGTACTGACTTACTAAACCCTTGTACTGACTTATTAATCCATTTTACTGACTTACTGAACAATTGTACTGACTTATTGAACCCTTACACTGACTTACTGAACCCTTATATTGACCAACTAAACCCTGTTATTGACTAACAGAACCTGCATACTTACTTATTTAACTATTTTCTGACTTACCGAACAGTCATACTCACTGAAACCTTCTTATTCATATACTAAGCCCACTTACTGAACCCAATTACTGACTGAACTAACCGAATTCTCTTACTGACTTACTGAACCCTCTTACTGAACCCTCTTACTGACTTACTGAAACCTCTTACTGAATACTCTCACTAACTTATTGAACTCTTACTGAATTACTGGACCTTTCTTACTAATCCCTTTTACTGAATGCCTCAACCCTCCTACTGACTGACTGAACCCTTTGAGTGACTTACTAAATCTTTTTACTGACTGACGGAACCTTCTTATTAACTGACTGAGCCTTTTTACTGAACCCTCTTACTCTACGAGATAACTATATATTTCTGAATGGTTGAATCATCGTGCTGACTGGCTGAACCTTGTTACCGATTGACTGAAACATCTCTAATTGAACCCTTCAACTTACTGAATCACATCACTGACAGAGCCATTTTACTGACAAAACCATCTCACTAACTAACCTATCTTACTAACTCAACCATCTTGCTGATTAACTGAACCCTCTTATTGACTGAACCCTTTTATTGACAAAATAATCCTACTCATTGAACCTGACTACTTACTGAATCATAGTACTGATTGAACCATCTTACTGACTGAACTTTCAATCTTGCTGACTGAATCTCCCTACTGACTGAAAGATAATTTCTGACTGAACCCTCTTGTTGACTGAAACTATATTTACTGTCTGAATACTTTTGCTGACCGTGCGCTCCTACTGACTGAACCCCCTTATTGATTAAATCCTCTTACCGATTGAACCCTTTTACTGTGCTATGCCTCCTACTGATTAAACCTTTTTACAGATGAAACCTTATTATTGACTTACCCTTTTGAAGATTGAATCCTCTTCCTGACAGATCTTGCTTACTTATTGAACCGTCGTATTTACTTATTGACAACTCTACCAACAGACCATATCAACCAATATACCTCATTAACCATTAGTGTTTGGTTAGTTTGGGTTAGATTAGCCACTGGTTTGAGCTGGGTACTGTCTGAAAACTAATGGTTGAACGGTCTTCTTGTTGAATGCCATGTGTACAGGAATGCGAGAAGAGAACAGGAGAACCGAAAGTATGCATTTGTCAAAGAGAGAAGGGAAAAGCAAGAGGTGAGGATAAAAGGAATAGGGAATAGAGTGCAAAAGTTAATTGGTAAAATAAGAAACGAATGAAGAATGAGAATATAATATATAGCCAAGGTTAATGAGAGAAAATAGATTAACCATAATTATGAAAACAGTTAATGCATTATTGAAAACTTTGTATGAGAAGATAGCTATCATAAATTAAGAAAGTTTTATATACAGAGAGAGAGAGAGAGAGAGAGAGAGAGAGAGAGAGAGAGAGAGAGAGAGAGAGAGAGAGAGAGAGAGAGACAGTAGACAGTGAGAGCTCTCCATTGTGTCGGCTGTCATCTCATTCTCATATATCTCTTGTTCCTCTCGTGCCAACAAATTAATGTCATTATTATTATTATTATTATTATTATTATTATTATTATTACTAATGAGTTTAAATGCTATCAGTAGATAATATATTTGTAACCACATGACGAAATTAATTATTATTGTTGAAGACGCTATTTATATTATTTTGTCTTAACTATAGATGGAATGGATGGTTGTGAGTAAAGATGAAACGAATTTGGAAAACATTGTGACATCAAATAGGATATCCATGCAGTAAACGTGAACAAAATTCTAAGCGAAGCAGAGAAAAAAAAACAAAAAAAACATATTTACTGAAGGAAATAGCGTACAGTAGTTTTTGAGCAAGAATAAAACGTCAGGGAAAATCCCGAGATCCATCATATGTAAATAAAGAAGGAGTAACATGAAAGGCTGGCTATTTTTGTGCGAGGGGGAGGAAATGCATAACGGAGAAGGCTTAAGGGGAGACATTTAGTTTGTTCCCTAGACCTCCATCAACCTTAAAATTACACCCCCTTGAGTCCCTTTCAAGATAAATTTGTACATTTTTCGGTAGAAAAATTTCCCGGCCCAAGGCCGGTTCCTCTTAAATTACAGGCTCGCTATCGCTCGCCAGGATAAAATCGACACCTGAATTGCACGAAAGGTCTTAATATGGGGTGACATTTCTTAAAATCGCTAAACTAATGGGGCAAACGTTTTATAATATCAAAAACAATGGGCTAGTCATGAGGGAGAAAGGAGTCAAGAAAAAATCCCTCAAGTGGATATCTCCCCTTAAAAGCACCAAGCTAAAACCCTCCACGATAATGGATGGTTCATGGAAAGAAAGAAAACGGAAAAACAAAATGAAGTGAGGAAAGGAGAGAAAGAGGAGGAAAACAATACAGTGAGGAAAGGAGAGAAAGAGGCAAGCACAAAAATACAGTGAAAAGGAGGGGGGGGGGGGTCATAAGGAGCAAGAAGAGAGGGGTTGGGAGTAATGTGGAATATATTTTGACGAAGAGAGTTAGTAGTGAAAGAGGGTATGGAAGTTTTGAGTGATTTTGTTATATATATGCAGAGAGAGAGGGGACGGGGGGTGATTTTGAGTGATTTTATATATATGCAGAGAGAGAGAGAGAGATACAGACAGACAGACAGACATACAGACACACAGAGAGAGATGACTACAGCGGCCTCCCTAGCATCAGAGAGAGAGAGAGAGAAAACGGAAGGGGATGAGAGGCAAGGGATCGGATGAAAGGGAACCCGTGTAGGGGAGGATAATCAGGGAAATTATCCGGAAAGACTGGTGAACTGATTGGTGAAGCCTTACCAATCACGGGGAGAAGTGGTTAGAGAGAAGAGATTGGTGGTTGGAGAGAAGATATTGGTGGTTGGAGAGAAGGATTGGTGGTTGGAGAGAAAGGATTGGTGGTTGGAGAGAAAGGATTAGTGATTGGAGAAAAGGAATTGATGGTTGGAGAGAAGGGATTGAAGAGAAAGGGATGGTTGGAGAGAACGGATTGGTGGTTGGAGAGAAAGGATTGGTGGTTGGAAAGAAGAGATTGGTGGTTGGAGAGAAGGGAATTGGTGGTTGGAGAGAAAGGATTGGTGGTTGGAAAGAAGGGATTGGCGATTAGCGAAGAGATTGATCACCAGTCACAACTTTAGTAGTATTATTAGAAGGACATACAAAAAGATTGAAAGTTAAATATAGGTTTCTGACTGGTAAACTGGAGAAATTATATGGCTTGATGATTGATGGCATGTGAGTAACTGATGGTTCAGAATGAAAGAAACTTATTGAATTGAGATTCTTTTAGGAAACGAAATAACCATAAAAAACATGTTTTTTAGGATCATAGTAGATTAGAGGAAATGAAAACTGCATTGACGAATTTGATAAACAAATTGTATTGGATAAAATATAATCAAGAGATAGAAAAACAATGATGATTAAATGAGAATTGAACTTGACTGACCGAGATATAGTACGTGAATATGATTATTATTTGTCAGAGCAACTAGCTAACCTTACCTATGATACCCTATTATAATTTTGGGTTAGATATGTCTGACTATTAGTCAGTTTTAATGTATCTTACGATAAATGGAATTCCTTGGCAACTGATTTCGTTGTACTTAATTGCAAAATATAAAACTACTAAGTCTCTGCGACATATTAATGCTAGTTTTTAACAAATATCAACAAATTTCAATAAAACATTTTTATAATAGCTGATTTATCAAGATAGGGACATGACAATTTACCGCCAGCAGGAACATATTATATAAAAAAACAAGACTATAGGTTCTCTTACGAGTTTCTATGTTTTCAGTTCTTGATACCTATCCTTTCACCCTACCCTCTTATTCAGCTACATCTCCCTACTCCTCCCCCCCCCTCCTCTTTCTCCACCTCTCCTGCCTCTCCTACGCATGTACCTCTCCCTACTCCTCCTCCTCTTTGTTCTCCTCTGTACTCCTTTGTACTCCTCCTCCTCCTCTTCCAAACTTGAGGCGGTCGTGGATCTGTCGCCAACTTGCTAATTGTCTCATTACAGAAGTCAAGTCCTCTATAGGGTGCGCACAGACTATATTTTGTTTTATAATCGCCATGCTGCATACGTTGCGTCATGTACTACCTGCCATCACTCACAAAAAAAAAAAAAAAAAAAAAAAATCAATAAATATATACTATATATATATATATATATATATATATACCGGTATATATATAAATATATATATATATATATATATATATTTACACACACCCATTAACACATTCAAGCAAATTACGTCATTTTGCCAGTATTCTAACTATAGTCGGTTTTATTTCAGCTGACGGTAAAGGGAATCCCTTGGCAACTGATTTCTCAATATGTAATGGAAAATACGAGACTATTATGAATTATATCACAATCTGATCTCTTGTGAATAATTATAAGAAATCAATCAAGCTGTCTAGAAACTACTGAACATGAGAAACTGGTCGATTGCAAATACGCTCTTTGAAATTCCTAAAACTAATTATTAAGGTATGAGTAAATTACCCATTGACTTTCATGTACTCGCGAACAACAATGCTTTCAGAATACCCAGTAGTTGAACACCCACTCAACAATTAAAATGTCATCACTATATAAGTGGCATCATACGAGTGATATTTCCATCAACTTTTACAGTCAACACTGGTCATGCAGCTGAATAGTAAAAAAATAACAAAAATAAATAATAATAATATATATATATATATATATATATATATATATATATATATATATATATATATATATATATATATATATATATAGAGAGAGAGAGAGAGAGAGAGAGATATATTAGATAGATAGATAGATAGATAGATAGAGATAGATAGAAATGAATAATTATATCACGTAAAATAATTGATCTTCTGTGTAGTTTCCAATGCCAGTGTGAAATATCCCAGATAGGTTGCCAGAAATAATTTAGCCATTGAAAAGTGAGGATAAAAGCTCTCGTGTGATACCGCCTTCATGTAAACATTGACCCACTCACATATTTCAGACATTATTACCGCAGTTATCATAAATAAGAGAGAGAGAGAGAGAGAGAGAGAGAGAGAGAGAGAGAGAGAGAGAGAGAGAGAGAGAGAGAGAGAGAGAGAGAGAGAGAGAGAGAGAGAGGAGAGACAGAGAGACAGAGACAGAGAGAGAGAGAGAGAGAGAGAGAGAGAGAGAGAGAGAGAGAGAGAGAGAGAGAGAGAGGGGGGGGGGGGAACTGGCTATTTATGGAATGGCGTGACCTTTCCCTCCCACATAAAGGCCGGATCAGACAAGTGTTTTTTTTTCGGCTTTCGATCAGTGTGATATATTCGTACCAGTATTTTGTTTTTGTTTTTCTTGTTAGCATCGACAACTTTACTGGTGTTTGATTATTATAGTTATAGTTGGCTGAGTTGTTGTACTGCTTGACTCTTTCTGACTCTGGTTACCGAGAAAAGACGTCGGAAATAACGCTGGTGTGATTCGTCCTGTTGTATTCATTCTTCTGTGGCACCTTCCTACCCCGAGGCTCCAAATATCTCGCACCCTAAACCTTATCCCTCTCTCGTTCCCTTCCTTCACCCTCATTCCCTTACCTCTCCCTCACCCCCTTACCTCTCCCTAGTCTCCCTCTCACACCTTCCGTCTCCTTCATATCCTAATCTCCCTCTCTCACCATTTTCTCCCCCTCGCCCTTACTGTACCTCTCCCTCACCCCTTACCTTTCCCTCCCTCCCTATCTCCCCTTACCCCTTACCTCCCCCCCCCCCCCCCCCCACTCCCCTCTGGCTTCCCACCTCACTTCGTACCCCTCTCTCAAATCCTGATCTCGTTACCATCCCCCCCCCCTCCCCATCCTCACCTCTCCCTCACTCCATTACCTCTCACTCATCCCCCCCCTCCTAAATCCATTCTCCTCTCCCTGCCCACACCTCCCCTCCCCACTCCCTTACTTCCCACTCATTCCACTCCTCCCCTGGCCATTCCCCCTCACCCCCTTACCTCCCCGTCACCCCTGCACCCTCCCTTGACATCCCTCCACTCACCTATCCCACCTTCCGCCCTCCCCTTCTCACCCCAAATCCCCATGGCACCTCATTCACCCCCCCCCCCCCTCCCCTCCTCTTATAGCAGTGCTCTTCTACACACACACACACACACACACACACACACACACACACACACACACACACACACACACACAGCTAAGCACTCTTCATACGCCCTCATTCAGTGTATACCGGGCATTTATCTATCAAAGAATATGTACCGTACATAATATCATATTTCATTGCATTTCTATTGGTAAAGTTTATGTTCCTAGACTCCATCTTATCTGCCCCATCTCTTCCCTCCCCTCTCACTTCACCTAACTCCTTACCTCAGTACATCTCATCTCTCTCCCCTCTTGGCATCATCCATCAGCTTACCTCACTGCAATGAACAGGAAACAGTGTAATTAACATTAATGAACATCATCATACGCCTCCTTGGGCTATATTAACATTAATGAACATCATCATGCGCCGCCTTGGGCTATATTGGTTATGTCAGGTTTCATGTGGGGTTCAAGTACATACATCAATTCGGTGTGCTATATACATGATGATTTAAGGGGAGATATCGACTTGAGGCATTTTTTTCTGGACCCCTTTCTCCCTCATGTTTAGCCCCATTGCTTTTGAGATTTTAAGACAGTCGCCCCATTAGTTTGGCGATTGTAAGAACTTTCGCCCCATTTCCGTCAATTTTAAGACCTTTCGTGCCATGTAGGTGTCGATTTTATCCTGGCGAGCGATAGCGAGCCTGTAATTTAAGAGGAACCGGCTTTCAGCCGGGACATTTTTCTACCGAAAAATGTACAAATTTATCTTGAAAGGGGCTCAAGGGGGTGTAATCTTAAGCTTGATGGATATCTAGGGACAAAACTAAAATCCTCCCCTTAAGGGATCGTTTTTTTTGTTAAAGCATAGTCATAAGCTGTGTAAATGGAAGTAATTACCATAGGATAAAACAATACATTCAAGGTATTTTATTGCGAGAGATATACAAACATTCAACCAGCATAAACACAATATATACACCTAAATGGTTAAACGATCTACTATTTAATTATCAAGAGGCAATATCAAGTTTACATGCTTATTTATAACTTGTATTAGGAGCGTGCTGAATGTCTGTGTCCCTTTCAATCAGATGACACCGATGTGTGTTATATTTTCTCTACCTGACGATTTTATACTGCCAGTCAGAGAGAGAGAGGGAGGGAGATAGATAGATAGATAGATAGATAGATAGAGAGAGAGAGAGAGAGAGAGAGAGAGAGAGAGAGAGAGAGAGAGAGAGAGAGAGAGAATAATAAAAAACAAACTTCTTTCCCAGTTTGCTTTATCATGGGAACAATAAACCAAAAGCGAAGTTATCTAACTGAAAGGGTTAATATTGTAATGTCTTAATTCTGCACCTCTCTCTGGGGGAAGGGTTTTCTAAAGGGTATTTGTCTCCCCCACTTTGCTTTATCGTGGGAAGATTCATCGCCGGGGCCTCCGACAGATGCCCGGGCGACGGATCATTTGTCTTGGCTGGGGTGGAGCCAGACGCCAACAATTTGTCAGAGAGATGCGTCAAGTGAAGATGTCGGGCGTAAGAGGGGCGTAAGTTGTTGGTTTTCAGGGCGTAAGTTGTTGGTTTTCAGGGTGTAAGTTGTTGGTTTTCAGGGTGTAAGTTGTTGGTTTTCAGGGTGTAAGTTATTGGTTTTCAGGGTGTAAGTTATTGGTTTTCAGGGTGTAAGTTGTTGGTTTTCAGGGTGTAAGTTGTTGGTTTTCAGGGCGTAAGTTGTTGGTTTTCAGGGTGTAAGTTGTTGGTTTTCAGGGTGTAAGTTGTTGGTTTTCAGGGTGTAAGTTATTGGTTTTCAGGGTGTAAGGTGTTGGTTTTCAGGGTGTAAGTTGTTGGTTTTCAGGGCGTAAGTTGTTGGTTTTCAGGGTGAAGTTGTTGGTTTTCACGGTGTAAGTTGTTGGTTTTCAGGGTGTAAGATGTTGGCATGAGGGGTGTAAGATGTTGGCAGACAGATGTGTTAAAGTGAAGATGTTCGGTGTAAGATGTTGGCATGAGGGGTGTAAGATGTTGGCAGACAGATGTGTTAAGTGAAGATGTCCGGTGTAAGATGTTGGCATGAGGGGCCTACTATGTTAGTAAGTGAAAATGTCCGGTGTAAGATGTTGGCATGAGGGGCCTACTATGTTAGTAAGTGAAGATGTCCGGTGTAAGATGTTGGCATGAGGGGTGTAAGATGTTGGCAGACAGATGTGTTAAGTGAAGATGTCCGGTGTAAGATGTTGGCAAGAGGGGCCTACTATGTTAGTAAGTGAAGATGTCAGTTAGGAGGGCGTCAGATGTTAGCTGGGTAGGAGAGGGGGCAAGATTCTGACATGGGGGGTGGGTGTGTGTGTTAGAGAGAGAGAGAGAGAGATGTTGGCATGGGAGAGGGTGCACAAGGAAGAAAGGTACACTAAAAAGGAGCTTCAAATTAATTATGGTATGGCTTTGTTGGGTTAAGGGGTCTAGGGCTAATTTTTTGGTCTATTTATTTATTTATTTATTTATTTTTTAGTTTCCTCGCAAGACCTCCATCAAGCTTAAATAAAAACACCCCTTAGAACCTCCTTCGAGATAAATTTATACATTTGTCGGTAGAAAAATATCCCAGCCGAATGCCGGTTCCTCCTAAAATTACAGGTTCGCTAATGCTCGTCAGGAAAAATCGACACCTAAATGGCGCGAAAGGTCCCAATATTGACAAATAAATGGGGTGAAAGGTCTTAAGATCGCCAAACTAATGGAACGAACGTCTTAAAAATCTGAAAACAAATGGGGTTAAGCATGAGCAACCCCTCCTCCCTTAATTCAGTTCGCCCTCATGTGATGGATCGGGTATAGTAAGAGAGGCTATACATGTAAGGCTTGACAAATGGTCTTATTGGAGGAAGTAAAGCTTGGTGTCATTAAATATTAACCCCTTCAGCCCGAGTAAAGCTTGATGTCATGTTATTTTAAGGGGAGGTTTTTAGTTTGTTCCCTAGATCTATATCAAGCTTAAGATTACACCCCCTTGACCCCCTTTCAAGATGAATGTGTAAATTATTCGGTAGCCAAATGTCCCGGCCTTCTTAAATTACAGGCTGCCTTCCCAGACTTCCTTCTAGCTAAATAATGCCCACCCAGACCCCCTTCAAGCTAATTTTGCCAATTTTTCGATAGGAAAATGTCCCGACCGAAGACCAATTTCTTCCAAGGCTTGCTATCGCTAGGCCAGAAAAAATCGACACCTGAATGGGGTGAAGCGCCTCATTATCACCAAAGTAATGGGGTGAATTTTGTTTTAAACGTATATACTAATGGAACCCCCTCGGGCTAAATATGGTTAAGTAAGCTGGTCGGTGTGTGGTTTTGGAAGGGGTAAGGCAGACATTGAAGGGTTGAGCAATGTTCTTGGACGCTGATGTACTTTGGCATTTTATTTTGGCTATAGTGGAACGATTTTTGTCCTTTCAGCTTAGGTAGGGTCTGTACTTGGAACATTTCAAGGAGACCATGATTAACCATTTATTTTTAATGTTAGCCAAAATATCTTCTAGAACACGTAATCGTATTGCATGGGATATGAAATAAATGTGCATATAACAAAACTGCTATAACACGAGTGTAATATTTATCTTCTGTGTGGAAATTGTTCTTTTAAGGGGAGGTTTTTAGTGTGTTTCCTAGACTTCCATCAAGCTTGAAATTACACCCCCTTGACCCCCTTTCAAGATAAATTTGTACATTTATCGGTAGAAAAATGTCCCGGCCGAAGGCCGATTCCTCTTAAATTGCAGGCTCGCTATCGCTCGCCAGGAAAAAATCGACACCTAAATGGGACGAAAGGTCTTAAAAGTGACATAAATGGGGTGAAAGTTCTTAAAATCGCCAAACTAATGGGGCGAACGTCTTAAAATCTCAAAAGCAATGGGGCTAACCATGAGGGAGAAGGGGGTAAAGAAAAACATCCCTAAAGTGGATATCTCCCCTTAATTAAGCATAGAGAGTGAGAAAACCGCATAGCAGAAGAAAGGTTGTTACTAATAATATACGGTATATGAAAGGTTGTTACTAATAATATACGGTATATGAAAGGTTGTTACTAATAATATACGGTATATGAAAGGTTGTTACTAATAATATACGGTATATGAAAGGTTGTTACTAATAATATACGGTATATGAAAGGTTGTTACTAATAATATACGGTATATGAAAGGTTGTTACTAATAATATACGGTATATGAAAGGTTGTTACTAATAATATACGGTATATGAAAGGTTGTTACTAATAATATACGGTATATGAAAGGTTGTTACTAATAATATACGGTATATGAAAGGTTGTTACTAATAATATACGGTATATGAAAGGTTGTTACTAATAATATACGGTATATGAAAGGTTGTTACTAATAATATACGGTATATGAAAGGTTGTTACTAATAATATACGGTATATGAAAGGTTGTTACTAATAATATAAGGTATATGAAAGGTTGTTACTAATAATATACGGTATATGAAAGGTTGTTACTAATAATATACGGTATATGAAAGGTTGTTACTAATAATATACGGTATATGAAAGGTTGTTACCAATAATATACGGTATATGAAAGGTTGTTACTAATAATATACGGTATATGAAAGGTTGTTACTAATAATATACGGTATATGAAAGGTTGTTACTAATAATATACGGTATATGAAAGGTTGTTACCAATAATATACGGTATATGAAAGGTTGTTACTAATAATATACGGTATATGAAAGGTTGTTACTAATAATATACGGTATATGAAAGGTTGTTACTAATAATATACGGTATATGAAAGGTTGTTACTAATAATATACGGTATATGAAAGGTTGTTACTAATAATATACGGTATATGAAAGGTTGTTACTAATAATATACGGTATATGAAAGGTTGTTACTAATAATATACGGTATATGAAAGGTTGTTACTAATAATATAAGTTATATGAAAGGTTGTTACTAATAATATACGGTATATGAAAGGTTGTTACTAATAATATACGGTATATGAAAGGTGTGGTACAACATTATTTAAACGGTAGGAAGATAGTATATAGACAAAACTGGATATATATGTATTTTATGTGTAACTATAACGCTAATGATACACATGAGGAGTACTGCACATGTGTTATTTAAGGGGAGGTTTTTAGTTTGGTCCCTAGCTATCCATCAAGTTTAAGATTACACCCCCTTGAGCCCCTTTCAAGATAAATTTGTACATTTTTCGGTAGAACAATGTCCCGGCTGAAAGCCGGTTCCTCTTAAATTACAGGCTCGCTATCGCTCGCCAGGATAAAATCGACACCTAAATGGCACGAAAGGTCTTAAAATTGACAGAAATGGGTTGAAAGTTCTTAAAATCGTCAAAATAATGGGGCAAACGTCTTAAAATTAGAAAAAACAACGGGGCTAAACATGAGGGACAAAGGAGTCGAGAGAAAAAAATCCCTCAAGTGGAAATCTCCCCTTAATGTTACTCGTAAACCATTTAAATATCTGTAATGTATATAAGATTATCATATACGAACACACACACATCTAATATATGTGTTTATATGTTTATTGCATAGAAACACACACTATATTAAAAAATACTATAAGGTTTAAATAAATAATGGAAGGAAAGAGCTCGGACAAGGCCTGAGGAGAACTGATGGAGGCTGATGAATATGGTAAAGAATGAGGTTAAAGGAGGTCACCGGCTTTTTTTTTATTTGTCGCTCCTTTTCTCTCTTACCCGGGCTTGTATCCATTCGGCCCCATTCAGGCTACTGTTTTAAGACGTGTATCCCCATCCAGGTGTCGGTTTCTTCCTGGCGAGCGATAGCGAGCCAGCATTGTATGAAGAAATTCGGCTTCGCCGGAAAAAAAATTCTATCGAAAAATGTACAAATTTAGCTTGCTGTCAAAACATAAATATATATATGCTGGATCGCTACCGCTCGCCAGAAAAATATTGACACCTAGATGGGGGTAAGCGTCTTAAAACAGTAGGCTGTATGGGGCCGAATGGATACAAGCCAAAGAGAGAGAGGGAGAGAAAGAGAACAAAAAGTGAGGTGGGCTCCCTTAATATAGTGAGAGACGCTCCCTCACAGAAAATGGGGGAGGGAGGGAGGGAGGAAGCAAACAAGATTAGAGGAAAGAAGGATGAGAGAGAGAGAGAGAGAGAGAGAGAGAGAGAGAGAGAGAGAGAGAGAGAGAGAGAGAGAGAGAGAGGGGGGGGGGTAGAGGGAGGAGATGGGAGGGGGGGGGGGAGTAATCTATCTTTTTAAAAGTTCACGTAATTAAATTGTGCAGGATCCGAGAGTGAATGAGGTTAAGGGGGGATGGTTGTTTTGTCTGGCCCCCCCCCCCCCCCCCCCTCTCCCTCATGTTTGACCCCATTAGTTTCTAGATTTTACGACATTTGGGCCATTAGTTTGGCAATTTTAAAATCTTTCTCCCTATTTTGTGTTCAATGTTAAACCCCTTCGTGCCATTTAGTTATCGTTTGTTTTTGTTTTCCTGGCGAGCGATAGCGAGCCTGTAGTTTAGGAGGAAACGGCCTTCGGCCATTACATTTTTCTACCGAAAATGTTTACAGAATGATATAGAACGAGGATTTTTTATTTTTTTAAAGTTTGATATTACAAAAAATGTGTAATGAAATATGCGGTCAATTATGAAAACCTGGCATTAATATGACGCAGAAGCATAGATTAATATGACGCAGAGGCATAGCAGTTTCCTATGTTGTCATTAGGTATCAAGAAGGCCGTTGCTAAGAGGTTTAGTTCACCATCAGCTGAAATTAATCCGACTATATCAGTATACCTAATGATCGTGTATACCTTTTCCTTGTCCTTTTTATACCCTATATTTGTTTAGACTGAACTGAAAGGGTTAAAGATGAAAGAAAGGCAGGGGCAACGAGACTAAAAAAAAAAAAAAAAAAAAAAAAAAAGAGAGAGAGAGAGAGAAGCTGGAAGCAGGGCAAAACAGGATTAGGCCCTCCCTGTGAATAATGAAGGAGAGAGAGAGAGTGAGAGTGAGTGAGTGAGTGAGTGAGTGATTGTCGAATAATGAGAAAGTTTGTTGCCTAAGTAGATGAAATGGCACTCGGGTATAAACACAAATTAAAATGTAAAACTTGCAAACTAAACAAACCAAAATTGGGACAAGGACAATATAAAGTCAAATTAAATTATCAAAATCGCTATGTGGAAACAACGCTTACTAAAATGAAAATTATTAAATAAAAGAACACAATCCACTGGAAACTACCTTAATTAAGATGATGTGGAGATAGCTGTGTGGAGACAGGCATGAAGGGACGTGTTGGAAATATTGGGGCTTAATGAGGGTAATTATAGAGTTTAAGGAGAAAATGGAAGAGCAGGATTAAGAGGGGAGGAGAGAGACAGGAGGAGAGAGACAGGAGGAGAGAGACAGGAGGAGAGAGACAGGAGGAGAGAGACAGGAGGAGAGAGACAGGAGGAGAGAGACAGGAGGAGAGAGACAGGAGGAGAGAGAAGGATGAGGGAGGAAGAAAGAGACTAAGGAGGAGGAAAGAAGTAGAGAATGAGGAGGAGGAGAGAAAAGAGGAGGAAAGAAGGAACGAAGGATGAGGGAGCGAGGAAAAAAGAGAAGGATGATGGAGAGAGGAGGAGAGAGGAGGGAAAAGAAAGTTGAGGAAGAGAGGAAATTAAATGACAGTCCCATGCTAAAACTATAAACTACGTTAATTAGGAAGCTGTGGGAGTACCTGTGTGGAGACAGGCTTGGAGGGCCCCTGTCAGACATATTGAGGGCTTAAGGGGAGATATCCACTTGAGGGATTGTTTTTCTTGACCTCTTTCTCCCTCATGTTTAGCCCCATTGCTTTTGAGATTTTAAGACAGTCGCCCCATTAGTTTGGCGATTTTAAGAACTTTCACCCCATTTATGTCACTTTTAAGACCTTTAGTGCCATTTAGGTGTCGATTTTTTCCTGGCGAGCGATAGCGAGCCTGTAATTTAAGAGGAATCGGCCTTTGGCCGGGACATTTTTCTACCGAAAAATGTACGAATTTATCTTGAAAGGGGGTCAAGGGGGTGTAATCTTAAGCTTGATGGAAGTCTAGGAAACACACTAAAAACCTCCCCTTAATGAGGGGAATTATAGAGTGGGGAGAATGAGAGAGAAAGAAGAAAGAGGAGGAGATGAGGAGAAATAATGAGGGACATAAAATAAATTAGGCTAAGGTGACAGAGAGTAAAAAGAAGAAATGAAGGAATGGTGGAGATTACAAAGAATTATGATGGACTAGGATTTACAACGAATGAGGAGGCACATGTGAAACTTGAGAAATTATATATATAAAGGTGATGTAAAACCATAGGGAGAAATTATATATATAAAGGTGATGTAAAACCATAGGGAGAAATTATATATATAAAGGTGATGTAAAACCATAGGGAGAAATTATATATAAAGGTGATGTAAAACCATAGGGAGAAATTATATATATAAAGGTGATGTAAAACCATAGGGAGAAATTATGTATATAAAGGTGATGTAAAACCATAGGGAGAAATTATATATAAAGGTGATGTAAAACCATAGGGAGAAATTATGTATATAAAGGTGATGTAAAACCATAGGGAGAAATTATATATATAAAGGTGATGTAAAACCATAGGGAGAATATTGCCATCAAGAAGGTGATACGACTATGAAACAAGGAAAGTCGAAAGTAAAATATGTGAACAGGAGGTGACTAGGTGTGAGAGAAAGAGA
Source organism: Paralithodes platypus (assembly GCA_032716605.1). Classification (NCBI taxonomy): domain Eukaryota; kingdom Metazoa; phylum Arthropoda; class Malacostraca; order Decapoda; family Lithodidae; genus Paralithodes; species Paralithodes platypus. The sequence goes on from CM064554.1 coordinate 3,448,870, forward strand.
GGAAAAGGAAATATAGAATGTTAAGTAGTTGTGAAGTGAGAGTGGGAGAAAGGAAGGGAAGGAATATGAGAAGAAAGGGAGAGAGAGAGAGAGAGAGAGACAGACAGACAGACAGACAGACAGACAGACAGACAGACAGACAGACAGACAGACAGACAGACAGACAGACAGACAGAGAGAGAGATAGACAGACAGAGACGAAGCAGGAGGGCATGGAGATAAATTGGTGACAAGTGTTCGTGAAGAATGGATACGGCTACGTAATATCCAAAAAAAACACAAAAACACACACACACACACACACACACACACACAGCGGGTTACTGGATATACGAAAATATATGCATTTTCCTCTAAAAGTTAACCAGGCGCGAATTCGAACCTCTGTACTGGACTATAAAATATTTACCGGGATGCAGAGTGAACTGTATATATCGCTACCTGTCTATCTATCTATCTATCTATCAAGTTCCTCTGTTATATCTATCTACCTGTCTATATCTATCTATATCTATATGTCCGTCTATCTATCTATCTATCTATATATCTATATGTCTATCTATCTATCTCCTCTTTCATATGTATTATCTATTTACATATGTTATTGACACACACGTACATTTTTCAATTTCTAAGTATATGAGAATAAACAGGTAATCAGTAATGTTTAAGACCGGATCACTTCGTTGGGGCCAAATGGTATGTGCATCTATGTAACTATATGTAACTCAGCCCCCCCCCCCCCTCTCTCTCTCTCTCTCTCTCTCTCTCTCTCTCTCTCTCTCAGACACAGGCAGCCACGGTCACCAGTAAATGGATTTCTGACCCCATTATAGGGTCAAGTTACAAGCCTCCCATGATTCACACTCTCTGCTACCTTTCATGCTGACCGTAAATGTACAGTCGTGCTCATAAATACGTGAACATCAAATGATAATAAGGTGCGATTATTTATTTGCGTAACCCAGTCATTTTCGGGATGGCTTCGAAAATTCAAGGCCTCGATATGTGTCCCTGAGTGTACGGTGGCGCTAATAAGTCGATTTTTTTTCCTCTTCTCCTGACGAACGATAGCGAGCCTGTCATTTTGGAGGTACCCGTTTTCTACCGAAATATGTACTGTACAACTGTATTTCGAAGGGGGAACTTGAGTATAATTTATCAAGTTTGATGGAGGTCTAGAGAGGAAAGTAAAACCACAATAAATACAATAATAATACAACTTATGAATTTATCCTACCCCCTTAAGGGCAGGTTTTTAGTTTGGTCTCTAGATGTTGTTGTTGTTGTTGTTGTTGTTCCCTAAGCTGCCTGGCCGAACAGCCCCGAGTGTCTAGTATAGATATCCATCAAGCTTAAGATTACACCCCCTTGAGCCCCTTTCAAGATAAATTTGTACATTTTTCGGTAGAAAAATGTCCCGGCTGAAAGCCGGTTCCTCTTAAATTACAGGCTCGCTATCGCTCGCCAGGATAAAATCGACACCTAAATTGCACGAAATGTCTTAAAATTGACAGAAATGGAGCGAAAGTTCTTAAAATCGCCAAACTAATGGGGCGACTGTCTTAAAATCTCAAAAGCAATGGGGCTAAACATGAGGGAGAAAGGGGGTCCCCAGAAAGAAAAAAATCCCTCAAGTCGATATCGCCCCTTAACAACAAAAAGTAGTAGTATCAACATAGTCCTAGATAGCTCTATATACATCCATCTGGTGGGTTGATATATAAGGCAGTTTGGGTGTTCAGGAAGGGCCATATCTTGCGTTCCAGAGTATACTGTACACCCTTAGACACACACACACACACACACACACATCCCGGATCCATATATATATATACGGCAACACGAATCTTCCAAATGCAAATATTAGGTGAACATAAATAGCGAGAAGAGTTAAGGGGAGGTTTTTAGTGTGTTTCCTAGACCTCCATCAAGCTTGAAATTACACCCCCTTGACCCCCTTTCAAGATAAATTTGTAAATTTTTCGGTAGAAAAATGTCCCGGCCAAAGGCCGATTCCTCTTAAATTGCAGGCTCGCTATCGCTCGCCAGGATAAAATCGACACCTGAATGGCACGAAAGGTCTTAATATGGGGTGAAAGTTCTTAAAATCGCTAAACTAATGGGGCAAACGTTTTATAATATCAACAGCAATGGGGCTAAACATGAGGGAGAAAGTAGTCAAGAAAAAAAAATCCCTCAAGTGGAGATCTCCCCTTAACCCTTTCTCCTTAACCCTTTCTGCACCGGCGACGTCTTTTTCGTTTTATTCTAGCCATATTTAGAAGCTTTTGTGCAGCTTAAGAAGGATCTGTGGTTGCAAAAAAATGGTCAAGTGAGACAGTTCGAAGCCTGTTAGTTTGCTGGAAGCCATTTTTGAAACTGAATAAAATCGTCTAATAGTAGCCAGAATAAAGTTAAAAGGACACCCCCGGCTCAGAAGGGGTTAATCTTCCATGAACGTGAATATGTGCACATATTCCTAATGTTAAGTACAAGTCGGTCGGCATTAATTAGTTGTTTATGTAATTAGTTCGTCCACGCAGCATAATTGGGTCATTCCATTTTTGTGTCAGAAATGCCTGTCTACGAATGTACATATGAAACATACATAACACAAACACACATCAGTAAAACTAGTGTATAAACAAACTAGATAAATTTAAAACACATACAATATTTTCTGCACATATACAGCACTATCTAAAATAGCCTCAATATTTTAATGACTGCAATTATGTCAAAATTATACATGCAATCTGATATTAGTGGTGGGTTAAATATATAAGTAGTGGCGAAATCGCTTCTGAAATGATGGCAAGTGTTTGGAATAGTTACACGTGTTCATATAATTAAGGGGGGTCACCGTGTTTTTTTTTTTTTATCTTGCTTTCCTTTTCTCTCTTTCCGTGGCTTGTATCCATTCGGCCCCATTCTGCCAACTGTTTTAAGACGTTTATCCCCATTAGGTGTTGATTTCTTCCTGGCGAGCGATAGCGAGCCAGCATTGTATGGAGAAATCCGGCTTCGCCGGAGACATTTTTCTATCGAAAAATGTACAAATTTAGCTTGCTGTCAAAACAAAATATATGCTGGCTCGCTACCTCTCGCCAGGAAAATATTGACAGCTGGATGTGGGTAAACGTCTTAAAACAGTAGGCTGAATGGGACCGAATGAATACAAGCCAAAGAGAGAGGGAGAGAAAGATAAAAGAAAGAAGCGAGGTGGGCTCCCTTAAATATGTTGAAATCTACGTCTTGGGAAACGAAATCTGTATACTAAATATAATCCATTAACTTCAGCTGACGGTAAATTGCCATATCTTGTTTACACAGCCATTACGAAAATTATGTTGTGAAATATGCTGTTAATGATGAAAACCCTGCCATTTATATGATGCAAAGATATAGTAGTAACACATGTCTCCATTATGTGTTGATAAATCAGCTGCTAGAAGGGATTACATTGTCCTCCAGATGAAAATATATTGACTATAAAGTGACGTTATTTTATTGTTTGATCAGCTGACACCACCATGTGTGTTGAGTTATAGTTACCTGCATACACTTTTATTCAGCTTAGGATGGATCAGTCAGAGTTAGAGGGGTGAAGGAGAGAGTCGTTAGCCCTTTAATGTATTGTGGTCATTATTTATACTAATAATAATAATAATAATAATAATAATAATAATAATAATAATAATAATAATAATAATAATAATAATAATAATAATAGTAATAATAATAGTAATAATAATAATAATAATAATAATAATAATAATAATAATAATAATAAATAACAATAATAATAATAATAATAACAATAATAATAATAATAACAATAATAATAATAACAATAATAATAATAATAACAATAATAATAATAATAATAATAATAATAATAATAATAACAATAATAATAATAACAATAATAATAATAATAATAACAATAATAATAATGATAATAACAATAATAATAATAATAATAACAATAATAATAATAATAACAATAATAACAATAATAACAATAATAATAATAATAATAACAATAATAATAATAATAATAATAATAATAATAACAATAATAATAACAATAATAATAATAATAACAAATACAAAAGGGAAATGGCCCTGAGTAAATGGATGGATTTATACTACTAAAGCCACTTAACTTTATCTTAAATAGATTAATAAAGCATGCTGTTACTCCAGGGGTTAAACGTGTGATAGATTTATTTACCTTTAAAACCAAGACTTAGGTTTCGTTTGAAGTGGAGTAGACCAAATACCTACCGCATGTTTAAGGGGAGATATCCACTTGAGGGATTTTTTTGTGGACCCCTTTCTCCCTCATGTTTAGCCCCATTCCTTTTGATATTTTAAGACATTCGCACCGTAATTAAGAACTTTCGCCCCATTTCTGTCAATTTTAAGACCTTTCATGCAATATAGGTGTCGATGTTTTCCTGGCGAGCGATAGCGAGCCTGTAATTTAAGAGGAACCGGCCTTTGGCCGGGACATTTTTCTACCGAAAAATGTACACATTTATCTTGAAGAGGGTGTAATTTTAAGCTTGATGGAGGTCTAGGGAACTAACTAAAAACCTCCCCCTTGTTTTGTTTTTAAGCTACTTATTCATTTATGTATTTAATTTTGAGTTTCCTTGCTAGACCTCCATCAAGCTTAAAAAAAAACATCCCCTATACTCCCTTTCAAGATATATTTGTACATTTTTCGGTAGAAAAATTTCCCGCCCAAAGGCGGATTCCTTAAAAATTTAGACTCGCTATCGCTCGCCAGGAAAAAATGACACCTAAATGGTACGAAAGGTCTGAATTATTGACAAAGTAATGGGGCGAAGGTCTCAAAATCGCCAAACTAGTGAACGAACGTCTTAAAATTACAAAACTAATGGGTCTAAACCATGAGGGAGAAGGGGGTCCATAAAAAGCTAATACCTCCCACTTAATAATATGCCCTGAAAGTACTGTCGTCTTCAAGAATATCTGGACATTATTTGAAGTAACAATATATATAGTATTCCTTGGAAGATTATGACGCATTTGGACAGTATGTTCTGGCTATCATTTATTTTGTTCTTCAAATGTTCTTCAAATGTTCTTCAAATGTTCTTCAAATGTTCTTCAAATGTTCTTCCTTATCCTGCAGGTATTAAGGGGAGGTTTTTTAGTTAGTTCCCTAGACCTCCATCAAGCTTAAAATTACACCCTCTAGGCCCCCTTTCAAGATAAATGTGTGCATTTTTCGGTAGAAAAATTTCCCGGCCAAAGGCCGGTTCCTCTTATATTACAGGCTCGCTATCGCTCGCCAGGAAAACATCGACACCTAAATTGCATGAAAGGTCTTAAAATTGACAGAAATGGGGCGAAAGTTCTTAATTATGGTGCGAATGTCTTAAAATATCAAAAGGAATGGGGCTAAACATGAGGGAGAAAGGGGTCCAGAAAAAAATCCCTCAAGTGGATATCTCCCCTTAAGTAACACCCCGTTCTTCACATTGATCATCAACTACAAACCCCCAATGCCCTTGAATAAACTAAAGAAAGCATATTATGGTCCTCCCGGGATTCGAACTCGGGACACCCACACCCCAGACTCAAAGGACAATGAAGTATATCAATATATGTTAATTTTTGGGGTCTCTTCTTCCTGCTCTCCCATTTCCTCATTTACTCTCCACAGTTTTCATCACATATACTTGTTTTATCACTCTTTATACCCATTCACTTTTATCACTCTTTATACCCATTCACTTTTATCACTCTTTATACCCATTCACTTTTATGTTGGCCTTTTTAGGGGAGGTTTTTAGTGAGTTTCCTAGACTTCCATCAAGCTTGAAATTACACCCCGTTGACCCCCTTTCAAGATAAATTTGTACATTTTTCGGTAGAACAATGTCCCGGCCGACGGCCGGTTCCTCTTAAATTACAGGCTCGCTATCGCTCGCCAGGAAAAAATCGACACCTAAATGACACGAAAGGTCTTACAAGTTAAATAAATGGGGCGAAAGTTCTTAAAATCGCCAAACTAATGGGGCGAACGTCTTAAAATCTCGAAAGCAATGGGGCTAGACATGAGGGAGAAAGGGGTAAAGAAAAAATCCCTCAAGTGGAAATCTCCCCTTAAAGTAATTGGATGTTTTTTGTCAAACTTCTTTAATGATTATATATATATACTTTCCCCACGTGTCTATGATTGTCTGTTAGTGTATCCCAGTGTTTTTGTTGCCAATGTATAATTTTGTTAATAATGTATATTTTTGTTAATAATGTATATTTTTGTTAATAATGTATAATTTTGTTAATAATGTATATTTTTGTTAATAATGTATATTTTTGTTAATAATGTATAATTTTGTTAATAATGTATATTTTTGTTAATAATGTATATTTTTGTTAATCATGTATATTTTTGTTAATAATGTATATTGTTGTTGTTATACTTCCTACATACTGTATATATTTTGTGCATGTTTAAAACTCCCGTCTATTTTTGTTTTATCTATCAAGGTGTTGTTTTGTTTATAGTCCAGATGTATTATTTACTTATTACTCTTCATTCTATCGTGTTTATATTTCCCCCTCCCCCATCTTCATTCTGCATTAGTCTCCTTCTCTTGGCTTTGTATCCTTTTCTGTTCCATCCACCTTTCAATTTCACCTCACTGTATCAACTAATTCTTGTTCATGCACATTTTTTTATTGTTCTATGTAATCAGTTCCCTTTTCATTTTTCCTCTTTTTCCAATTTACACTTAACTTCACATGTTCTCTTTTCTCTTTCACTTTTATCTTGCTATGCCATTTTTTCTTCTTCCCATTTTTGGCCTTACTCCATTATTCTCTGTGCCTCGCTTGTTTTTCTAGGGTGCTACATCGTTTTCTGTCGACATAACTTTCTCTCGCTCTCTCTCGCTCTAGCCCTCGCTCTCGGTCTCGCTCGCTCTCGCTCTCTCTCTCTCTCTCTCTCTCTCTCTCTCTCTCTCTCTCTCTCTCTCTCTCTCAATACCACACAATATTTTGCTTTATAATTTTTCGCAAATATGTAATTATACTGTATATACTGTATATAGGCTAATTATATATATACTGGTGTATATATGTATATACTGTAGATATACTATATATATATATATATATATATATATATATATATATATATATATATATATATTCTCCATTCCAGCATTATTCGTATGTTTCATATTTGCCTCCCATTCAGTTTTATCGTTTCTTTTTTGTCCATTATCCTTTCTGCTGTTTTCCGCAAGCTTCTAAAATATACTGAAGTCGATAACCCATTTTTGCTCACTCAATCATCTCTCTCTCTCTCTCTCTCTCTCTCTCTCTCTCTCTCTCTCTCTCTCTCTCTCTCTCTCTCTCTCTCTCTCTCTCTCTCTCTCTCTCTCTCTCTCTCACGCTTCTTGCTGTTCCCCTTTCACCTTTCACTGCTATAAACCTTTTACATCTCCAACCATTTTACGACGGACCATTTATTTTTTATTTTGTTTGTTTTGCATTGCCCTTTAGTCGTGTTTTTCTGTTCTCTTTGATGATTGGCATTTATTGTTGCCTTCAATCTTGGTGGCCCTTTTTGTTTCCTTTATCCATTTATTTTTATATGTATTATGTTGCTATGTATTTTCACTTGAAGGATTTGCCCCTCTCAATCCTCCAGTGTTTACATCTATTGTTAGTTTGTGTTGTATTCCAAAAGGTTTCTACTTCATCAATCATCTATTTGTATGTTTAGATTTGTATCCAACTGGACTCACTTGCTGATCCTTAGTGTGTTTTGTTAACTCCTTTAGTACGATAAAGCCTTTGTGGATTTGTATAATTGTGTATATTTTGTTATTTAATTTCGGGTATCATTAGACGATTAAAAGCAGTTTGGGAGGAACCTGTGGGGATCATAAGGTTTATAATGGTAGTGTTTATTACTTTGAATTATTTATATGATAGTGTATATCCCTTTAATGATAGGGTGAATGAATGAATGAATAGTGTACAGTGTATCCCTTTAATGATAGTGTGAATGAATGAATGAATAGTGTATATCCCTTTAATGATAGGGTGAATGAATGAATGAATAGTGTACATACCTTTAATGATAGGGTGAATGAATGAATGAATAGTGTACAGTATATCCCTTTAATGATAGGGTGAATGAATGAATGAATAGTGTATATCCCTTTAATGATAGGATGAATGAATGAATAGTGTATATCCCTTTAATGATAGTGTGAATGAATGAATGAATGGTGTACAGTATATCCCTTTACTGATAGTGTGAATGAATGAATGAATGGTGTACAGTATATCCCTTTAATGATAGTGTGAATGAATGAATGAACAGTGTATATCCCTTTAATGATAGGGTGAATGAATGAATGAATAGTGTATATACCTTTAATGATAGGGTGAATGAATGAATGAATGGTGTACAGTATATCCCTTTAATGATAGTGTGAATGACTGAATGAACAGTGTATATCCCTTTAATGATAGGGTGAATGAATGAATGAATAGTGTATATACCTTTAATGATAGGGTGAATGAATGAATGAATGGTGTACAGTATATCCCTTTAATGATAGGGTGAATGAATGAATGAATAGTGTACAGTATATGTCCCTTTAATGATAGGGTGAATGAATGAATAATTACGCTATTGCACTTTTTGTACCTTTACCTTGAAAAATCTTAATATCCCTGGATTGGGTGTACTGTTATTATTGTGTTATTATTGTTGTTGCAAGTATTAGTATCAGTATTATATTCCGCCCTCTCCTGTATGTTGTTAGTGTATGTATTTTTTCAGTATATGTGCGTATATTATGTTCGAGTCCTTGGAGTGCCACACGTATTTGTTGATTTCATTAATTGAGTTTAGACGTGAAGTTGGTTGGTGAAAACAATATATAATTATGTTTGCAGTGTATGTATGCTTCAATGTATGTATGTTTTCAGTGTATGTATGTTATAAATATATGTATGTTTTCAGTGTGTGTATGTTTCCGTGTATGTATATTTTCAGTGTAGGCCTATACAAGTTATAAATGCATGTTTCCGTGTATGTATATTGTCAGTGTATGTATGTTATAAATGTATATTTCCGTGTATGTATATTTTCAGTGTATACAAGTTATAATTGTATGTATCCGTGTATGTATATTGTCAGTGTATGCAAGTTATAATTGTATGTGTCCGTGTATGTATATTGTCAGTGTATACAAGTTATAATTGTATGTGTCCGTGTATGTATATTGTCAGTGTATACAAGTTATAATTGTATGTGTCGTGTCCGTGTATGTATATTGCCAGTGTATGCAAGTTATAATTGTATGTGTCCGTGTATGTATATTTTCAGTGTATGAAAGTTATAATTGTATGTGTCCGTGTATGTATATTGCCAGTGTATACATGTTATAAATGTATGTTTCCGTGTATGTATATTTTATCAGTGTTGATATGAGAAATGGCCCTCGACCGTTTCAATACATCATCAGGGGGAGAGAGAGGGGGGTGGGATGTGATGATGGATGGGAAAACAAGAGAGATGGAATTGTAAAGTGACTGAGGATAAATGTTTGGAAAATATGAGAACGCTGTTTTCTGAAGGGGGTAGTGCTTAGTTTTTGGGCTATATATTTGTGTATTTTTTTTTTTTTTTTGTGTTTCCTCGCTAGACCTCCATCAAGCTTCGAAAAACACCCCCTAGACCCCCTTTCAAGATAAATTTGTAAATGTTTCGGTAGTTTCTTTTACAAATTAGAGGCTCGCTATCGCTCGCCAGGAAAAAATCGACACCTGAAAGGCACGAAAGGTCTTAATATTGAAAACAAAAATGAGGCGAAATGTCTCAAAATCGCCAAACTAACTGAACGAACGTCTAAAACCTCAAAACTAATATGCTAAACATGAAGGAGAAGTGGGTCCATAAAAAGCGAGTACTATCCCCTTAACTTGAGATATCCTGTTATGATTCTAAACTAAAATGCGCGTTAACAGTATCCTTTGTTTATTTTAATATATATATGAGAACGCGATATATTTTTGTCCTAACTTAACAAATAAAGCCGGTAAAGTTTTCAGGCTAAAATGCAAATTGCAGAATCATATTACTGATTATTGTTATTGCAATATTTTAGAGCTCCGGACTAGAAGAGATATTTTATAATAAGTCCTCACACAAAATAAAATCTTACTGGCAAGTTATGATTTTTGTTTTTATATTAACTTAAGTGAGATGTTAAATGAGAGCTATTGTCCATTTAGAGCTAAGAAAATCCTTCGGAGCTTGACAAGATTGTCTGGAATAATCTAAAATGCTAAATGAAACAACCCGCCATCATATTGCGCACGTGAGGCTAGTATATTGCATAATTCAAACGCAGATGAATTAATGCTATACCGTGTGAATTAATGCTATACCGTGTAAATTAATGCTATACCGTGTGAATTAATGCTATACCGTGTGAATTAATGCTATACCGTGTGAATTAATGCTATACCGTGTGAATTAATGCTATATCGTGTGAATTAATGCTATATACCGTGTGAATTACTCCTAACCTGACCGAACCACTGTTTAATTTTCCCATGCTTCACTCTTATTAGGGGGAGATATCCACTTGAGGGATTTTTTTCTTGACTCCTTTCTCCCTCATGTTTAGCCCCATTGTTTTTTAGATTTTAAAACGTTTGCCCCATTAGTTTGGCGATTTTAAGAACTTTCGACCCATTTATGTAACTTTTAAGACCTTTCGTGCCATTTAGGTGTCGATTTTTCCTGGCGAGCGATAGCGAGCCTGTAATTTAAGAGGAACCGGCCTTCGGCCTGGACATTTTTCTACCGAAAAATGTACAAATTTATCTTGAAAGGGGGTCAAGGGGGTGTAATTTTAAGCTTGATGGAGGTCTAGGGAACACACTAAAAACCTCCCCTTAACAGGTCGGAACGGAACCAGTATATTCCGTCCGTGATAACCGGAACCGGACGAGAGTTGAATTTATGCAACCGAAATAATTGACAGTTTGTGCAGTCCAAAGCCATATATAGTTCGTCGATAACTTTGATGATCATGTGTGTGACATTTAGAGAGAGGGACATGAACTCAACATTAGGGGGAGATTTCCACTTGAGGGACTTTTTTCTTGACTCCTTTCTCCCTCATGTCTAGCCCCATGGCTTTTGACATTTTAAGAAGTTTGCCCCATTAGTTTGGTGATTTTAAGAATTTCCGCCCCATTCTGTCAATTTTAAGATCTTTCGTGCCATTTACGTGTCGATTTTATCCTGGCGAGCGAAAGCGAGCCTGTAATTTAAGAGTAACCGGCCTCCAGCCGGTACATTTTTCTACCGAAAAATGTACACATTTATCTTGAACAGGGGGTCAAGGGGGTGAAATTTTAAGATTGCTGGAGGAGTAGGAAACAAACTAAAAACCTCCCCTTAATACGACGTGAAATAAATAGCATTATACCCTGTTCCAAATAAATAGTTTGGAACTCTTGAACATTAACCTCTATAACTAGAAAAAGACATTAGAGTAATCGAGCTAACATTTCTAGGGAAAGGTCAAACAAGGAATAGATGCGAACATTTGTAGCCCATTGGCTCTGGCCCTTTTTGAGTTATAGAGGTTAGAGGTTAGGATATAATATGGCCTACCTATTTCTAACTGGGTATAGTTACGGTCCATTAGACACATACGAACTGTCTAATAAGCGTAACGTAAATTTCCAAAGTTTATGAGCAAGGGTGTCAGTGTAATAATTATGAGCAAGGGTGTCAGTGTAATAATTATGAGCAAGGGTGTCAGTGTAATAATTATGAGCAAGGGTGTCAGTGTAATAATTATGAGCAAGGGTGTCAGTGTAATAATTATGAGCAAGGGTGTCAGTGTAATAATTATGAGCAAGGGTGTCAGTGTAATAATTATGAGCAAGGGTGTCAGTGTAATAATTATGAGCAAGGGTGTCAGTGTAATAATTATGAGCAAGGGTGTCAGTGTAATAATTATGAGCAAGGGTGTCAGTGTAATAATTATGTTTATGGTTTTGTTTGTATTCTTACAAGTCGTAAAAGTTCGGTAGTTAGTTAAGGGGAGGTTTCTAGTTTGTTCCCTAGACCTCCATCAAGCTTAAAATTACACCCTCTAGACCCCCTTTCAAGCTAAATTTGTACATTTTTCGGTAGAAAATTTTCCCGGCCGAAGGCCGGTTCCTCTTAAATTACAGGCTCGCTATCGCTCGCCCGGAAAAAATTGACCCCTAAATGACACGAAAGATCTTAAAATTGACAGGAATGGGGCGAAAGTTCCTAAAATCGCCAAAATAATGGAGCGAACGTCTGAAAATATCAAAATCAATGGGGCTAAAACTGAATGAGAAAGGAGTTCAGTAAAAAATCCCTCCAGTGGAAATCTGCCCTTAAAATAGGACTTCAGAGGCTATTTGGAGTTGCATCAAACCCAAACGAGATCACAAAGAAATGTATAATATCTCGAATGTTTCACAATCTGGATTATAAGTTTGGCCGATAAATAGGTGTAATATTGATTGTTCGTGTGGGTATACATATGCAAACACCTCTGTATATTAGTTACCATAGCCTTGCCTAACCATATTTATTCTTTATAACTTCTTCGTTGTATGCATGTCTAGAATCTATCAGACGAGACGCGATGTTAACAAGCACAAGAAGTGATCAGAACTGGGGTGCATGTACAAATTGCAAATACTGTATGCATGTATAGAATCAATCAGACGAGACTCAACGTTACCAAGCATAAAAACTGACCAGAACTGGGGTGCATGTAAAAATGGCAAATACTGTATGCATGTATAGAATCAATCAGACGAGACGCAGCGTTACCAAGCATAAGAACAGGCCAGAACTGGGGTGCATGTAAAAATGGCAAATACTGTATGCATGTATAGAATCAATCAGACGAGACGCAGCGTTACCAAGCATAAGAACAGGCCAGAACTGGGGTGCATGTAAAAATGGCAAATACTGTATGCATGTATAGAATCAATCAGACGAGACGCAGCGTTACCAAGCATAAGAACAGGCCAGAACTGGGGTGCATGTACAAATTGCAAGCCGGGACCGACAACCGATATGCGTAAATTATGAATGAACAGATCCGACTGGTATAATTACGTACTTGACCGCGGGCTGACCAATGCAGTGGCTTGTTGAATCCAGGCTCAATTTATGGGGAGATTTTTAGTTTGCTTCCTAGACCCCCATCAATCTGTAACAAATTACCCCCAAGACCCCACCTTCGATTATATTTGTTGTTGTTGTTGTTGTTGTTCCCGTTCCCCAAGCTGCCTGGCCGAACAGCCCCAAGGCCCCGAGTAAGGCCAAGGCCATAAACGAGCGCCCCCACAGAACCCTCCCTGCCGACCACAATAAAGCCTGGGTGACCGAAGCCACTCCATGGCGGGGAGCTGAGAGGGTGCGTAAACGCCCGGGAAACCAAAGCCCCACCCAGGGCCCTGTGCCCCTCAGCAATTATGAAGAGAAAGTTGAGGGGCAAAGGAGTAATGTGACGCTTTAGCTTCCAATCTTGGTAGATTAGGAGGTCAATCCACGGAAGAGACGCCGTCACTTGAGATCTAGAAAATATATAAGGAAAGGGAACAGTCAGAGTAAGCTATGGGTATGGCAGAGATTGCTCAGGTCTCACTCTGATAGACCAGCCCATCACCAGAGATTATATTTGTAATTATAGCTTATTGTGCGCGTATGCATAAAAGCGTATGCATAAAAGCGTATGCATAAAAGCGTATGGTATAGAATTGCAAAATATAATTAATGCATAAATATGATTATGGTCATTATAAGATATTACAGCTAAGTATAGAGAGTTCATACTAAACACTTTTGTTTTAAAGGCAATTGCGTGTGTGGCCATTTTGTTGTTGACACGAAAAGAAAGAGAGTAAAGCACTTAACGACTCCAATGCGGCGAATAAAAACACCGACTAAGGCAAAGATCCCGGTGAATTGTAGCCCAAAATAGAAGTAATTTAATCAAGGACGTCCATTACCATCGACCAAGTAGCAAGAACACCTGAAATAAAGCGGTAGGGAATGGCTGGCGGATGTGGAAATTGGTGTGGCGCATGAACATTTTCCGGCGTAGCAAAAAATGATTGGATTTTTAGGTCCCATTAGAGAGGTCATAGATTGTGGCGGTAATGTTGGGGTTGTGGGCGTGGGTGGGTGTGATAGTTTGGGTGTGGGTGGATGTGATGGTTTTGGTGTATTGATGTTGGCGTGGGTGGGTGTGATGTTTTGGGCGTATTGATGTGGGTTTGTGGGCGTGTTAATGTGGGTTTGTGTGCGTCTTTATGAGGATTTGTGGGCATGCTAGTATGGGTTTTTGGATGTGTTGATGTGGGTTATTTTTCACATAAAGCGTATTAATTTAACTACAACTTGTTCGATCATTATTTGTATTGATTCTGCGTAAAAATTAGGCCCACACTTGCTAATTGGTTCGTCTATAGTATGCCAATGTCGTCAAGGTTTGATGTGCTCAAGATGAATAGATTTATAATTATGCGATTATAATATCAAGTGATGTATACATTACAATCTGATATTATGTGTGTGTGTGTGTGTGTGTGTGTTTTGTGTCTGCATGAGTGTGCGTGTGTGCATCTGCATGTGCGTCTATGCATCCATGTGTGTCTACTGTATGTACGGTAAGTCTAATTGTGTACGTACCTAGCGTCTGAATTTATAATATCATAAATATTCTTTATGGCAACACTGGTTTAATTAGCATGTCTGCAATAAAACCAGGCCATTTATATTTCTACAAATATATATAAGATATTTCCCAACTTTTAAAGATAATGGGATGAAGACACATTAATATATAAATGTATATATTGTTTACATATACTGTATATATATATATATATATATATATATATATATATATATATATATAGAGAGAGAGAGAGAGAGAGAGAGAGAGAGAGAGAGAGAGAGAGAGAGAGAGAGAGAGAGAGAGAGAGAGAGAGAGAGAGAGCAATATATGAAGATACAGACAATGCTAAGCATTACACATTATATATGAGGAAACAACCAAATAAGACAGAATGAGTTTCTGTATTTATCTAATGATAAATAACACAATAGAATAAACCATAAATGTCACAGGTGCAGCAAAGAAAGGTCACAGCTTCAGAGGAATAAAAGAATAGAATATTATTATGAAATAGAGAACAGTATATGAGTCGAGGGAATGGCCGGCCTCATGAACCTCCCATAACGACCAATTAATATGGTGACCTCACCGAGTGTCAATAATATCAACGAGGGTCAAGGGCCATCAGTGACAATTATTAAAACGTTTTGAGGCGCGTCGATGGGAATATATATTTGTTTAATCCGCCAAATTTGTAGTCAGTCTATCACTTTTCAATATAACTTGTAAATTCACACGAACGAACAGGTATTATGTAAAGTCGTGGTCATGTTTATTTGAATACCTCTTAATTGATGATATGAAAGAAACCATGAAAATTAACCACATAAACCCGGTAAGCCAATCATCAATATTTCAAAATATATCGTCAGATTATCAATAATTAATCTTCCAAATAATGAACAGAAATTACCGTCCACGGCTGTACACACGCACAAACATACATACTGTACACACACACACCCACACACACACACAAATATATATATATATATATATACTGTATATACACACAACACACTCTTCCCAAAATCCCACCATGGTTGACGGTCGCACACAAATCCTCTTTTTCGCCCTGCAAGTTTAAGCCCCTCATCCTCCATTTGCGCCCCCCCCCCCCCCACCCTCTCCCCATTCCACTTCCCCTCCTCCCCCTTTTTCCCTCCTTCCCCTTTCCACTCCTCAACCTTTCTCCTTTTCCCTCTTTCCCCTACCCCTTCTCCCCTTTCACCTCCTCCCCCTTGTCCTTTTTCCCTTTCCCCTCCTCCTCCTTGTCCTTCTCTCCCTCCCACTTGTCCTTCTCCCCTTTCCACTTATACCTCTTGTCCTTTTCCTCCATCTCCCTCTTCCCCTTCTCTCTCCCTCTTCCCCTTCTTTCTCCCCTCCCCCCTTCTCCCCCCTACTCTCCTGCCTGAACCCCTTCGTAACCTGCCTGTTCGCTTCACACAAACTTGGCCATCCAGCTGAACAGGGCCATATTCATAATTCTTGAAACAGTAAATTCCTTCCCCAAGGTTATTGGCATTAGTAAAATGTAATTGCAATCCAAATTTAGTACAATTAACACACAACCCTCCCCCCCCCCCCCTCCCTCTATTTGTCCCGCCTCCGCTTTCTACTCCATGTTTTTATTTGTTTGTATTTCCCCACCTCCACACATATCTTATTCAATATTTCATTAATCAGTGTCTATATCACCTCCCCCCAAAAATTATCTTATGTCTTCATATCTATCCCATCTATGCCTTTCTTCCTGAACAATAAACTACTAATAGAAGACAATGGATAGAGAACACCTTATAAGGAAGAACACTTACAATTATTGATATAGCTTCATCAGATGAAGAAATTATGTGGAAATTATTCTCAATGAATTGCTCCTCCTCAAACGGTAATCCATATCTATTGTTTCTTCCTCCTCCCTAATGCCCTTCAATCTCTCCATATCTCTCTCCCTCCCTCATCTATATTTATGCTCACTTCATATTTCTCCTCTCTCCACCAATTTCCCCTCAACCAAACCATAGTTTTCCCCTTCCTGTGGTGTTTAAGCGCGTCCATATGTTGCCCTCCTCTCTCCACTATTCGTAGCTCTCCCCTCTTTTCAACTTTATCAATTTTCCCTTTGCTCTTCCCTCTTTATCTCAATTTGGCGTTCCTCCTTCCTTTAGTACCTCTCTGTTCTTCTTTC
The DNA here is from genome assembly GCA_032716605.1 of Paralithodes platypus. Taxonomy (NCBI): domain Eukaryota; kingdom Metazoa; phylum Arthropoda; class Malacostraca; order Decapoda; family Lithodidae; genus Paralithodes; species Paralithodes platypus. Next base: position 3,465,826 of record CM064554.1, read on the forward strand.
CCCATAAATCTCTCATAAGTCTTTCTATCTCGTGCTCCTTTTCCCCCCTCCCCCACTCTCCCTCTCTCATAGTCTCCCTCTCCCTCTTTTCACTCTTCTCCCCTTCCTTCTTCTCCCGATCCCTCTACTTCTTTCCCTCCCCATCTATCCTCCTCCCCTATTCTAACCAGTCGACCCCTCTTCCCCTACCCACTCCCACATTATTCTCTTATTCCTTCCCACATCTATGTCTTCCCCAACTTCCCCATTCCCATAGGTCTTTCATCCCCCCTCTTCACCCACTTTCTCTCACTCTTTCTCTCTCCCCACCCCTTTTTCATTCCCCATTTTCTGTATCCCCTCTCCCTCCCAATCCCTCTTTTTCTCTCCCTCCCCATCTTTGTTTCTCCCCCACTCTCACCGTTCTACCCATCCTCCCCCCTCTTCCCCTACCCTCCCCCCCCCTTTCTCTCCCCCTACCCCTATACCTTTCATGATAACTGCAGCAGACGGAAAATATTGCCATCATTTGCGGAGCGCGGGGTTTGTGGCGGCGGCGGTGGTGGTGCAGATATTGTTCCTGGAATCATACCACGGCTGGGATATCAATGAACACCCTTGATTAAATAGAAACTGGACAATTGTTGGTGAAACTGGTGAAAACATGGGCGACTTATAGTTTAGCTAACTAAGGTGTCTGTGGTGATGCTCCTGCTCACCTAACAGTAACAAGAAACTCTGTTATTGATTTATTTATATATTTATTTGTATATTTTTATTAGATTTTGTTTTTAGTAATACTTGCTGGCTCAGTTGATAGCGTGCCTGATTCCCATCTTGAAGGTCTCGCGTTCAATCCCCGCTCAGATTGAAAAGTTTTTCTGGGATATAGCCGGCGGTTACCATCTCCCCATGAGCAAGGGGGATGGGTAATGGTCTCTGGTAGACTAAAGAAAGCCAAGCGCTTGGGAATCTTCGAAGGAGGAGATACGGGCGCTATATAAGTAACCAGACGATTATTATTATTATTATTAGTTGAATGCTGGGATATAAAGTAAAGGGGATATCATACGAAAGTAAAGGGGATATCATACGAAAGTAAAGGGGATATCATACGAAAGTAAAGGGGATATCATACGAAAGTAAAGGGGATATCATACGAAAGTAAAGGGGATATCATACGAAACCTTTCAACGTAAATTATCGATATCCAAACTTTATCCGGCAACATTTCAAGGGCCTTTTGCATAAATATCGGATATTAGACTGCCGATAGATTAAGCGACATCACTGGTAAAAACTGTAGGTCACAAATTCTCAGGCCAGAGTAATCGATGCAAGATGAGGGAAGAGACAGTGTTGTTGGTATACTGGCTTTAGTTGTTTATGTTCTGGGTGTGGTGTCCCGAGTTCGAATCCCGGGAGGACCATATGTTTTCATTAGTTTATTCAAGTGCATTGGGGTTTGTAATTGATGATTAATGTTAAGAATGGGGTGTTACTTTATTTGGAGGGGGGGGGGGGGAGGGGGGTACACTCGGATGCCATAGTCTCTAGCCCACCCATACATATTCCTCGACCTCACCTATTTAGAATTATGGAAGTATATATCATCTGGAAACGAATTTATGAGTATAATTGTCCATTCGTCAATTACAAAACTATATATACCATCCATTGAAAAGCAAGTTCTATCCAAAAATAAATCCAGATGGTTATAGTTGCATAAAAAAAAAAAAAAAAAAAAAACTATAGCATCCGAACGTACAATGTGTGTTTGTCCTTGAATATTTGCTTGTTGTCATCCGGCCTTTGAGGTTAGGATATTGATGTTAAGCCCCATGTTTAGCCCCATTAGTTTTCAGATTTTAGGATGTTTGCCCCATTAGTTTGTCCATTTTAAGACATTTCGCCCCATTTTTTTAATATTAAGACCTTTCGTGTCATATAATTGTCGATTATGACGAGCGATAGCGAGCCTGTAATTTTAGGAGGAACTGGCCTCCGGCCGGCCCATTTTTCTACCGAAAATTTTACAAATATACAATATCTTGAAATGGGATTTTTTTTTTTTTTTTTTTTTAAGCTTGATGGAGGTCTAGCGAGGAAACTAAAAATAATAGATAAGTAAATATTATATGAATAGACAAAACATAACCACTATGGACGCCCCGCCATTTCTCTCTCTCCTCCTCCTCTCCTCTCCTCCCAGGGTCCTTCTCTCCCAACACGTCAGCTTTAAGGGCCTCGTTCATTGTTAATATTAGAATAATGATCTACGCCACGACCTATAGTTATATCTAAGTATTTACCTGTCATTAGTTAGATACTTACTACCATATTAGAATAATGATCTTCGCCAGGACCTATAGTTATATATAAGTATTTATCTGTCATTAGTTAGATAATTACTACCATATTAGAATAATGATCTTCGCCAGGACCTATAGTTATATATAAGTATTTATCTGTCATTAGTTAGATAATTACTACCATATTAGAATAATGATCTACGCCACGACCTATAGTTATATCTAAGTATTTACCTGTCATTAGTTAGATAATTACTACCATATTAGAATAATGATCTTCGCCAGGACCTATAGTTATATCTAAGTATTTACCTGTCATTAGTTAGATAATTACTACCATATTAGAATAATGATCTTCGCCAGGACCTATAGTTATATCTAAGTATTTATCTGTCATTAGTTAGATAATTACTACCATATTAGAATAATGATCTTCGCCAGGACCTGTAGTTATATCTAAGTATTTACCTGTCATTAGTTAGATAATTACTACCATATTAGAATAATGATCTTCGCCAGGACCTATAGTTATATCTAAGTATTTACCTGTCATTAGTTAGACGTTACTACCGTACAGTTTCGCCAGCCAGCTTCTTAACATAGGGGCAGTGTTACGAATACGATTTCAGTTTGTCATTACAGAAACGTTCAGTCTGTATAGTTGTGTAAGGATTTTTTTTATGGACCCCCTTCTCCCTCATGTTTAGCCCCATTAGTTTTGACGTGTTAAGACGTTTGCCCCATTAGTTCGGTTATTTTAAGACCTTCGTCCTATTTCTTAGTTAGTTTTAAGACCTTACGTGCTATATAGGTGTTGAATTTCTCCTATCGCGAGCCTGTATTTTAGGAAGACAATTTATATCGACGTTTTTTTTAGCTTGATGGGGGTCAAGGAAGGAAGGTGAAATAATAAATACATTAAACATTCTTCCCTTAAGGGGAGGTATTTAGTTTGTTCCCTAGACCTCCAGCAAGCTTAAGATTAAATCCCCTTGAGTCCCTTTCAAGATTAATTTGTACATTTTTCGGTAGAAAAATGTCCCGGCCGAAGGCCGTTTCCTCTTAAGTTACAGGCTCGCTATCGCTCGCCAGGATAAAATCGACACCTGAATGGCACGAAAGGTTTTAAAATGGGGTGAAAGTTCTTAAAATCGCCAAACTAACGGGGCGAACGTTTTATAATATCAGAAGCAATGGGGCTAAACATGAGGGAGAAAGGGGTCAAGAAAAAAATCCCTCTAGTGGAGATCTCCCCTTAATCATTAGTAGAGTCTAGTTTCATCCTAAATTTGAACTTACTTACAACAACTTTCAGGCAGATGTGGACAATGTGTGTAATATGCCAGCTACTTTAGACGATTGTATGTAACTTGGGAAAAACAGCTTAGAGTTAGGACACACACACACACACACACACACACACACACACACACACACACACACACACACCCGTAGCCTAGTAGGTAGAGCTCTCGTCTCACACACGAGGGGTCGGGGGTTCAATCCCAGACCGGGCGGAGACAAATTGGGCTTGTCTCCTTTCATGTGTTAGCCTCAGTTCACCTAGCTGTAAATAGGTACCTGGAATAAGTGGACGACGTTGTGACGTCCCATCTGGGGTTGGCAAAAATGGTACAAGGCGAGATGGGTATCATATGGTTCACCTAAGCTGATGGCTACCTAAGCCTTCGGGCGAGACGGTACCGTCTATAGTGAGAATGGTACCATACAGATCCACCCTAAGCCTTCGTTTCCGATGTCGCCAATTGGCTAAAAATACAGACTACACACACATCCACAGCCATTCCAACGATACATATAACACCTACACATATAGGAGGCGGGAAATAACGAGCATGCTCACTCCCGCAATACAACTAGAGTAAGTACAACTAGAGTAAATACACACTATATATCTCTCTCTCTCTCTTTATATATATATATATATATATATATATATATATATATATATATATAGACCTATATACCCCATATACAGTACATCCACACATATCAGAGTCGCGATAGATCAAAGCAAAGGCCCACAGGTGAACGGTATCCAATCACTCAAGGAGCCCCCGTTAATAAAGGACTGATTAAGGGGAGATTTCCACTAGAGGGATTTTTTTCTTTACCCCTTTCTCCCTCATGTTTAGCCCCATTGCTTTTGATATTTTAAGACGTTCGCCCCATTAGTTTGGCAATTTTAAGAACTTTCACCCCATTTATGTCACTTTTAAGACCATTCGTCCCATTTAGGTGTCGATTTTTTCCTGGCGAGCGATAGCAAGCCTGTAATTTAAGAGGAACCGGCCTTCGGCCGGGAAATTTTTCTACCGAAAAATGTACAAATTTATCTTGAAAGGGGGTCATGGGGGTGTAATTTCAAGCTTGAAGGAAGTCTAGGAAACACACTAAAAACCTCCCCTTAACTATATATCGGGCACAAAGGCTAGGGAGGGAGGATTGATTGGTTCTGAGCGATGGGAAAAGTGGACTGTCAATAACTACCTTAGGCCTGGCTAAAAAGAAATAAAATTATGGACTGTCGATTAGCTTGGCGATTCACGCCAAATTAATGGAACGAACGTCTTAGAATTTCAAAACTAATATGCAAAACATGAGAGAGAAGGAGGTCCAGAAAAAGCGAATACCTCCCCCTTAATATCAGATAAGGGATATATTCAGAATGGGATTGCAAGGGAATACAAAACAAAACGAGTATAGTAGAAGCTGTAGAACCGCCAATGGGGTAGGGTCAACCATGATCTAAGGTCACAGAAGGTCATATCCGCTATAATATAGGAGGGGTCAACAGCCAGCCAATAACCACGAAGAAAAACAAAAACAAACAAAAACAAGGCGGCCTGGTCAAAGGGTAGAGAGTGGAATACAAACAGCAGGGTATGTTTAGGGTAGACTCAACAATACAAACAGCAGGGTATGTTTAGGGTAGACTCAACAATACAAACAGCAGGGTATGTTTAGGGTAGACTCAACAATACAAACCGCAGGGTATGTTTAGGGTAGACTCAACAATACAAACAGCAGGGTATGTTTAGGGTAGACTCAACAATACAAACAGCAGGGTATGTTTAGGGTAGACTCAACAATACAAACAGCAGGGTATGTTTAGGGTAGACTCAACAATACAAACAGCAGGGTATGTTTAGGGTAGACTCAACAATACAAACAGCAGGGTATGTTTAGGGTAGACTCAACAATACAAACAGCAGGGTATGTTTAGGGTAGACTCAACAATACAAACAGCAGGGTATGTTTAGGGTAGACTCAACAATACAAACAGCAGGGTATGTTTAGGGTAGACTCAACAATACAAACAGCAGGGTATGTTTAGGGTAGACTCAACAATACAAACAGCAGGGTATGTTTAGGGTAGACTCAACAATACAAACAGCAGGGTATGTTTAGGGTAGACTCAACAATACAAACAGCAGGGTATGTTTAGGGTAGACTCAACAATACAAACAGCAGGGTATGTTTAGGGTAGACTCAACAATACAAACAGCAGGGTATGTTTAGGGTAGACTCAACAATACAAACAGCAGGGTATGTTTAGGGTAGACTCAACAATACAAACAGCAGGGTATGTTTAGGGTAGACTCAACAATACAAACAGCAGGGTATGTTTAGGGTAGACTCAACAATACAAACAGCAGGGTATGTTTAGGGTAGACTCAACAATACAAACAGCAGGGTATGTTTAGGGTAGACTCAACAAGATATAAGAGAGAAAAAACATCAATGAGGAAAAGTTTGTAAAATGATATGGTCCGAAAAGGAGAAAGGCCAGCAAAGAGGTTACCTGTGTGTTTGTGGGGTAATGGTTTAGATGCTTATGTTCTGGGTGTGGTGTCCCGAGTTTGAATCCCTGGAGGACCATATGCTTTCATTAGTTTATTCAAGTGTATTGGGGTTTGTAGTTGATGATTAATGTTAAGAACGGGGTGTTACTTAAGGGGAGATTTCCACTTGAAGGATTTTTTTCTTGACCCCCTTCTCCCTCATGTTTAGCCCCATTGATTTTGAAATTTTAAGACGTTCGCCCCATTAGTTTGGCGATTTTAAGAACTTTCACCCAATTTATGTCACTTTTAAGACCTTTCGTCCCATTTAGGTGTCGATTTTTTCCTGGCGAGCGATAGCGAGCCTGTAATTTAAGAGGAACCGGCCTTCGGCCGGGACATTTTTCTACCGAAAAATGTACAAATTTATCTTGAAAGGGGGTCAAGGGGGTGTAATTTCAAGCTTGATGGAAGTCTAGGTAACACACTAAAAACCTCCCCTTAATAGTATAGAGTTAGAATAGGAATACAATGGATAGCTAAAAATTCACCTCAGGGGTAGTATAATATCAGGACAAAGTTAGCTCTAGATTTAGGAAAGAAATAATAGAATGGGTAATACAGAGGTAAGGTCAAACGAGGTCAAATCCACTAGGGTGTAGGATGGGTCATCAGCCAATAACCAATGAGGCCAGAGATCAATACCGTAACAGGTCAAGGCCGGTGGTGGTGGTGGTGGTGGTGGTGGTGATGATGACAGCTGTTGGGAGGTGGACCAATGTAATGTAAACAATTTTGTAGGGGGGATGGTTCACTTTTTGGTCGATTTTTATTTATTTTATTTTTTATTTCTATTTTTATTTCTATTTTACTTTGTTTTGTCCTCCCTAGACCTCCATCAAACTTTAAAAAAAAAAAAAAAAAAAAAAAATCATCCATTAGATCCCCCTTCTAGATTAATGTGTACATTTTTTCGGTAGAAAAATGTCCTGCGGTTCTTCCAAAATTTCATTATGTCTGTCCTCTGTCCCCTGAATATGTAATACACAAAAGCGCTTTGGACTCCGTGTTTATTTTCCTTCCTTCCCTGTGGATATTCAGCAATATACTGTATAGCCTACATATATATATATATATATATATATATATATATATATATATATATATATATATATATATATATATATATATATATACTGGTATATATACTGTATATCAGCCTTTCAACACTCAAACAAGCCCACACACATACATACATTGACACTTATATTTATCCGTGACCTGACCTCCATCATTAGTGCCTTACCCACGTTCTCTCTCTCTCTCTCTCTCTCTCTCTCTCTCTCTCTCTCTCTCTCTCTCTCTCTCTCTCTCTCTCTCTCTCTCTCTCACTTTGCATATGTCTGTGTCTATATTTTATTCAGCAATTCTTCCAGAATGTAATATCTGTGTAGTGCAGTCCATTTTTTGAAATACGATAATGTTAAAAGTGAATATAACTCTTAATTATTGTTTCATCTTGTGTAGTATTGTTTTTTTCATGCTGTAAAGACTTAAGAGGAATTCACTTTATTTGATATGTGCAAAATTACGCTGTTTACAAACCATATATATATAATTATATACTGTATATATACTGTATATACTGTATATATATATATATACAGTATATATATATATATATATATATATATATATATATATATATATATATATATTTATTTTATTTTTTTTTTATTTTATTTTCCTCCCCTTTCCCTGTGTGTTATCCTCTTCCCACGTCCACAAATTCGCACTGCATTGCCTCATATTTCGGCCGCGTATTTTCCGCTTTGGCGAGTGATGCATTTTCCTAGTTTGTAAACAGCCTCGCGGAGTTTACACTCGCAGCAACATTTGCGGGAGTTGTACCTGTATTTCCGATATATTTTATATAAATATTTCGCTCTCTGAAAATTTGAAGGCTGACGACAAATATATACTGTATAATTGTGTTTCCCTATGTACAATCGTCTGTACAGTCGCGCTAATAAGTCATGTCTCAGCTGTCATTACGTTTAGATTGCTCTGTGCTGTATTAATGTCGGTCAGATTTTGAATAGGGTGGGTAAGTGTAGGAACGTGTTTGTATATTTCACTCGATATGAAGTGGTGAAGCTTAGACATTGCTGATACTAATTATTGATCAAAACATATTTGGTGCCGAGACATGACTTATTAGCGCGACTGTACAATTACCTGATATAATATTAGTCAATTTTCTTTCAGCTGAGGGTAAACTTATTTCATAAAATACTGATGTATCGATAATTGATTTATTGCCAAGTTTTCATAATTAATACCCTCTTTTGTTAGCAAATTATCGTAATAGCTGGGTAATCAATATGGGGGCATGATAAGTTACCGTAATTTTTTTTTTTTTTTTTTTTTCTGTGATTGAGGGAGGCAAAAGGCAGAATTGCCTATAGCGAGTGCCTCCCCCATAGTTGAAAGAGTGACAGGGCCAAACTCAGGGGACGATCGAGCCAAAATGCCTGGACACACGGAGTTTGAAGCAATTTAAGTCATAGGAAGAGGGAAAGGTGGAATAAAACAGACTATAGTATATGATAGAATTAAGACGAGGGGGGATGGTTGTTTGTTTTCTAATTTCTCTTCTCAGTCATGTTTATCTCCATTAGTTTCCATATTTTAAGACGTTCGACCCATTAGTTTGGCGATTTTAAGACCTTTCACACCATTTATTTGTCAAATATCAAGACCTTTCGTACCATTTAGGTGTCGATTTTTTTCCTGGCGACCGATAGCGAGCCTGTAATTTAGGAGGAACTGACTTTCGGC
>CM064554.1:3479763-3494763 GCA_032716605.1 Paralithodes platypus
GCCTTAAAATCAACAAACTAACGGGGCAAACATCTTATTATCTGAAACTAATGGGGCTAAACATGAGGGAGAAAGGGATTTAGAAAAGCGACCCATCTCCCCTTAAAAGTTCCAAGACAACAATGGGTGTAGGCTATACGTATTGTGGTTTACGACCGTACTTTGTGATGTATTGTGGCTGCCTCCGAGAGCATTGGTGTCGTGTTACTGTGGCTTAATCCTTGATGTACGACAAACCACTTGCACGAGAGGCTCAACCCTTTCAGAACGACCAAGTTATATATATATATATATATATATATATATATATATATATATATATATATATATATATATATATATATATATATATATATATATATATATACCGGTATATATATATATACATATATACCCGGTATATATATACATATATATATATATTTTTTTTTTTTTTTTTTTTTTTTTCTTTTTTTTTTTTGCCATTTTCCAGTTATAATAGTCATCCATGTACTTGTTTCGATTTGTATATATTTTTATTTACTATTTATATATTTACAGTATATTCGTAGATTTTGTTTAGGGGTTGTATGTTAGTATGCAACGATTGTATTGATCCGAGGAAAATCCTGTAGCAGTCGATATATGGTCATTATTGAAACACTAAAACATCTTTTATTTTTTCTGGCTATCAATAAGTGATTTTATTCAGCTTAATTACCTTTCACAGGTGAGGGGCTATAGGCTAGTCTTCCCTCCAATAAATTTGAAATTTGCCTATAGATAACCAATTTTTTAAAGCTTAGGAAATACATGTTTTAGTTTGTTTATTAGAGGAGTTTGGAACGACATAGTTATATACATATGCTAGAAACGACACCTTACTCTTTTATTTCACACACACACACACACACACACACACACACACACACACACACACACACACAATAAATTCCATCCAAGTAGGTCTCCTTCATATATTCTTATTTTACATTCTTTGTCTACCATGTATTCGTATTATATCTAACATTTGCATTTTAACCCTTCTATATATATTCAGGAGACTTGGTATGCATTGGTTTCCGTTGATTCGTATGTAAACAACATCGTAAGCGTTATATATTGCTGATGCACACATACAGTAGTCCCAGTCAGCAGCTTTGGAATATTACTTCGGATATCTAATATTATGCTCGGCTGATTCACGAGCTTTATCCCCTGCAAAGCCTCTTAAGATATTATGATGAGGACTCAAGGCTGCCTTGTTTTACAGCATAATACGTAGCTTTTAGTTTGCGGTATTCATTTGTGTAATAGTAATTTAATTAACCCTTACTTTCCGGTGACGTCTTTTTTATTTGATTTCAGGTACATTTATATTAATTATATGAAGCTTAGGAAGGCTATATGGTCGCTAAGAGGATTAATTGAGATAGTTTGTAGCCTTTTAATGTGTAGACGTCCTTCCTAAGATGAATGAAATCTTCTAATAGTAGCCAGAATAAAGTTAATTAGACGTTACCGGTACTGAACGGGTTAAATATTTAGATTTATCGATTCAGAGTGCCTTATAATAAAGTTAAAACTAAGAAATATATACTCGTTTACCGGAAACAACATTATAAGCTTGGCTGAGCGCATTTGCCCACCTGGTCTGAAATGCATATAATTAAAAACATTTATTTATGCTTAGCTTATTTAAATGTCCGCCATTTTCAGTAGATGGTTGCATGGTATGGCATCCTTAGTGAATCTTTGGTCAGTCGGGGGGTGTGAAACTGTGTATGTGTGTGTGTGTGTGTGTGTGTGTGTGTGAGAGAGAGAGAGAGAGAGAGAGTGAGAGTGAATTAATGAATGAATGAATGAAATAAAAATAAAACCTACAATCTTTAATCCACCCTGCCCCAAGAAATATGAACGAGAGTCTGGCAGTGTATAAAGAACAGCCTCAAAGACCCGAGCACAATCCTATCTTGATCAATAGGAGTGGGTGAGTGTCGTGGTGCGGGGGCGTATGAGTGTCTGTGTGTCTTCGTGGGCGTAGGGTGGGCGTCTTTCAGGAGGGTGGATAAAGCGTATGTCTGGTTGTCGGTATGTCACTGTACTGTACAACGTTTGTGTGCTTTATAGAGCTGGTTCACATATGCCAGCTTACTAATTGGAACACATCTGATAACGCTCTAGTATTTTGGCATTCATTATAGAGCCCAGTTTAAATTTGTCACCATGTTTTGTGTTAAACTAGCATACAAAAAGTGTTCGAATTGTTACACAAAAACGAATATTATGCACTACTAATACCTACGCACTATTTTGGTTACGCCTTTGTGTTTGATATTGTCTAAGGTAATTTTACAGTGTGGCCGAGCGTTTGTCTGTGTGTGTGTGTGTGTGTGTGTGTGTGTGTGTGTGTGTCTGTGTGTGTGTATGTGTGTGTGTGTGTGTGTGTGTGTGTGTGTGTGCAAATCATTTGGCCAACTGAACATGGGCGAACAATTGTGTGTGCTTTTGTATGTGGGAGGGAAAATGTCTATCTGTCTCTGCAGTCGCAAGCCACAATAAGTATCCAACCACTGGAATATTTGAACCTTGAACGATAAACTTTGAAATATTTGCATTATTTATAGCACTGTCTCATCTGGCTTGGGCTCGACACAGCTGCAATTGGGGGTAAGGCTTAGTATGGTGCAAGGACATAAATCGTGTCCCTAGGTATAATTAGACGATTTTGTGCGGTTTAAGAAGGATTTGTGGGAGTAAAGAGGGTTAGGGGAGATAGTTCGAAGCTTGTTAATTGCTGAAGGCCTTTTTTAAAGTTAATAAAATCATCTAACAGTAGCCAGCATCAAATGAAAAGACAGCATTGGCACTGTATTGGTTATAACACTATGTCTCATCTGGCTTGGGCTCGACACAGCTGCATTTGGGGGGGTAAGGCTTAGTATGGCGCAGGGATATAAGTCGTGTCCCTGCAGAGCCCCTTCTGTACCGGCGACGTCTTTTCAATTATATCCTAGCTATATTTAGACGATTTTGTGCGGTTTAAGAAGTATCTGTGGTAGTACAGATGGTTAGGGAAGATAGTTCGTAGCCTGTTAATTGTTGAAGACCCTTATTAAAGTAAACAAATATTTCTAATATTAGCCAGAATAAAGTAGAAAGGAAGGGACCGGTACTGAGAGGGTTAACCCCCCCCCCCCCCCCAATAATGTGTAAATGTACTCACACAATTCCATTACATAATATATAATATTATTCGATACCGTTCAGGAGGGCCTCGAAAACTTAAGGCCACGATTTATGTCTCCGAGTGAGAAAATGTGAACAGATATGCGAGGGTTTGTTTTCCCGTGCGTGGGTGGGTGAGCACCTGTGGGTGAGCACCTGTGTGTGTGTGTGTGTGTGTGTGCAATGGTGGGTGAGCGGTTGTCTGTGTGTGTGCGTGCAATGGAGCAATATCAATCTTCTCGCCCGTATCTTCACCGACGACAAATTCTAATTCACCTCAACATCAGCGATAAAGTTTTACTGGCCAAGAAGAGAGGCGTGGATAGCGGCTGCATTTTATGTAACCTAGTTCTAACCATTTTACAGTGTTTAGAGTTTGTATTACACGTCATGCTTGGGATTATATATATATGTGTAGTAAAACTCGCTAGGAAAATTGAAACAATGGAACACCAAGCTTTCGTCTATTCTCTCAAGACATCTTCAGGGTAATACAAGAAAACAGGGGGAGAGTGAGGCATAAATACCCGTCCTAAATCATCTGTGAGTTGCTAACTAGCATATAAATACAAAAAGTGTTGCCAGCCTACTGCCTGTTGCAGTAGGCTGGCAGTAGGCAGTAGGCTGGCAACACTTTTTGTATTTATATGCTAGTTAGCAACTCACAGATGATTTAGGACGGGTATTTATGCCTCACTCTCCCCCTGTTTTCTTGTATTACCCTGAAGATGTCTTGAGAGAATAGACGAAAGCTTGGTGTTCCATTGTTTCAATTTTCCTAGCGAGTTTTACTACATAATTTGATCACACGTATATGTGATTTTACCTCCACACATATATATATATATATATATATATTCTGTATATATATATATATATATATATATATATATATATATATATATATATATATATATATATATATATATATATATATATATATATATAATTGATCATATGAATCAACCGCTGCGTAACAGTCTACGACTCTACGTTCTTAATGCAATCCCACAAACTTTACTTCTATACATAAAGGGTTAGTGATGTAGAGACCTTATGTGCACTGCTGTACAAATGGTGGGAACTGGGTTGCATATCAGAGCCTCGTGTGCGGGATTTCGCTGACCGTCATTCTTCCCTTGTCCCTGCCTTTTATTGACACCCACCTACCGTTTTCACATCTTTTCTGGAGATCTCATTATTGTAATTTTCTATTTTGGGGGTCCAGACTTCTAGTAATCTGCATGTGCTTTATTGTGTATCCCATTATGTACCGGAGCCGTCCTTTTAACTTTGTTCTGGTTACTATTGGACGATTTTATTCAGTTTAAGCATTTAACAATTTTTTTTTTTTTTTTTTTTTTTTTTTTTTTTTTTTTTTTATGCTTGTGCATTTTTCTGTATATTTTTTTTTTGACTGAGGTCAGGGGCAGGCTCGCTCGCCAGGAATATAATTCGACACCTAAGTGGCACGAAAGGTCTTAAAATCGCCAAAGTAAATGGGCGAATGTCTTAAAATCTCAAAAGTAATGGGCATAATCATGAGGGGGAAGGGTGCCCATACAACTCTTAAGTGTGGCATACTGAATAGTCAAGCTCATGGAATACTTGTATTAGCTTAGTTGTATTAGATGGTTGACTTTTTGGGCGATTTTGGCATTTATTCATTATTTTTCTAGTTTCCTCCCTAGACCTTCATCAAATTAAAAAAAAAAAAAATCCATTAGATCCCCCTTCTAGATTAATTTGTACATTTTTCGGTAGAAAAAATTTCCGGCCTAAGGCCGGTTCTTCCAACATTACAGGCTCACTATCGTTCGCCAGGGAAAAAATCGACACCTAAATAGCACGAAAGGTCTAAATATTGAAGAAGAAATGGGGCGAAAGGTCTTAAAATCGCCAAACTAATGGGACAAACATCTTAACATCTGAAAACTAATGAGGCTAAACATGAAGGAAAAAGTGGTCCAGAAAATCGGCTCATCCCCCCCCTTAACACGGTTGACGATCAGCGGTGGTTATCGAAATGTTAGTGTTTATTGCGAACTACAAATTAATATATACAGTAGGTGTGGGGAGGCGGGTGTTTATGCATTTAATTATTATATTGTATTTGTATTTTATGTCGGTGAGAGTAAACTGAAAATAAATTGCTCGAAAATGGCAAAATAATCAAATCAATATTGATGATCATAAAAAAATACCACAATTCCCCCCCCCCCCCTTTCCCTTCCCCAAGACGTCAGATGAGCTAGCTTTCAGATTGGTCATTCCGCAGTTGTATGAATTCATCTTTGGGGTGGCGATAATATTATATTCTCAACCCCATCTGTACCGGCGACGTCCTTTTAACTTTATTCTGACTACTAGTACACGATTCTAATCTATTATAAAATGACCTCCAGCAATTAACGGGAATCGAACTATCTCGCTTAACCATTGTTATTACCATAGATCCTTCATAAACTGCCCAAGATCGTCCAAATATAGCTAGAATAAACTTAAAAACACGTCGCTGGTACAGAAGGGGTTAAGATTGGTAATTTCACAGTTAAATGAATTCATCTTTGGGGTGGCCCCTGCTCCTGTTGACTCTGTGTGACCTTTCCCGCCATCGGTAATGGCGACACTGACCTAGATATCGGACATGGAGGTCAGCTTCAAACTTGTGTGTCCTCCGGGGAGTTGGGTCCGGAAGACGGCGAGGAAAAAAAAAAAGGAAGATTGCGTATTAATAAATAATAATAAAGAAGAAGAAGAAGACAACGAAAAACCGTATACAAAATAGAGGGGGGGGGGGGGGTCATGGACAACTCAACCAGCTGTGGACCAGTTCAGCCGGTAGTTCTCATCCAGTGCCAAATCAAACAGGGCCATTGAAACCAGTGCCAAATGTAAGTCCTACCGTAACGTAAGCTAATCTTGCCTAACTTAACCTAACCTAGCCTAACATATCCAAATTTAACCAGACCTAACCTAGCCAAGAAATATTGGTTGGAGTTGGTTGAGTTGTTAAGTCAATATGCGAACTACTGACCTAGCCTAACCTAACAGCCATTGGTTGAGTTGGTACGGGTTGAGAGCTACTGGTTTGTCTACTGGTTCAGTTGCTCAGTCGCCCATAAAGGGAGGTGCCTCGGTTTCCGATGCACGGTGAGGATCATCGATTTTCCTATTGAGAATCTGCAAGTCGACTGAGGAGCTCTCGACTCGGGCCATGCAGTCAATATCGAGTGGATCGCAAAAATGTCGCCCTTGGCTGATCAAACATGGGCTTTCTCGTGGCGCACTGAGACGTGAACGTTTATTTGCTCTTCCTCGGTAGCGCTGAGACGGGAACGTATATTTGCTTTTGCTTGGTAGCGTTGAAAATTGAACACTTATTTGCCCTTCCTGGGTAGTGTTGAGATGTGAACGTTTCTTTACTCTTGTTTGGAATAACAGAGACGCACACGTTTAAATGGGTTTTCCAGGTGTCGTGCTCAGATTTGCGCGTTTATTTCATATTTCTTGGTAGTACAGAGAAATGCAAGCGTTTATTACTTCTTTCTTGACAACACTCAGACGTGAACGTTAATTTGTTCCTCCTCGGTAGCACTGAACCATAAATGTTTATTTGTTCTTCATCGGTAGCACTGAGACGTAAACGTTTATTTGGTCTTGGAAGTGCTTAGACGTGAACGTGTATATGCGTTTTCCTATTGGCACTCTCGTACGGATTTATTTCCTCTTTTGTTGGTGGCGTACTGAGACGTAAAGCTTTATTGCTCTTTTTTGACAGCAGGCAGATGTAAACGTTTATTTGCAGTTTACTAGTGGCACACGGAGATGTAAACATTTAATTCCTCTTCCCAGCGTGCCCCACTTTCACTAGAGTGCAAAACACGGTTTGCATGGTCAGTTCCGTACTTTTTGGTACATGCATGCTCAAAGTCGTGCCCCACTTTCAAAACTTCCACAATATTGCTCCCCGAAAACTTAAGGGGAGTCACCGGCTTTTTTTGTATCATTCTCTCCTTTTCTCTCTTTCCCTGGCTTGTATCCATTCGGCCCCATTCAGCCAACTGTTTTAAGACCTTTATCCCCATCCAGGTGTCGATTTCTTCCTGGCGAGCGATAGCAAGCCAGCAAAGAAATCTGGCTTCGCCGGAGAGATTTTTTTATCGAAAAATGTACAAATTTAGCTTGCTGTCAAAACAAAAAAGTATATATGCGGCTCGCTACCGCTCGCCAGGAAAACATTAACACCTGGATGGGGGTAAACGTCTTAAAACAGCAGGCTGAATGGGGCCGAATGGATACAAGCCAAAGAGAGAGGGAGAGAAAGAGAAAACAAGCGAGGTGGGCTCCCTTAACAAACCTTGAGTATAAAGAATTTGTGTTTGTGTTTGAGAAGGATTTCTCTCTCTCTCTCTCTGTCTCTCTCTCTCTCTCTTTGCGAATATATATATATATATATATATATGTGTGTGTACCAAATGTCATTCTACTTTTAACAATATCTGCAACTATGCAACAACAACAAAGTAAATACACAATAAACTTGACCTCGAATATAATATGTATCAAGACATTTCACCCCGGCTATCAAGGCACCTCTCGAACGTAAATCAATGTTTCCAATAATTCAGTTTAGACTAACAGCTCAGCGGCGGTCGTTCATATCCACAATGCTTGGTAGTCATGTTACAGTCGAGATCCATTACACCACAAATGATGGGGTAACATTTTAGATTGGTTATGGAATTTATAGTCTATTGGTAAATTTAATTCCTTATCAACTGATTTCTTGATACTTAAGGGGAGGTTTTTAGTTTGGTCCGTAGATATCCTTCAAGCTTAAGATTACACCCCCTTGAGCCCCTTTCAAGATAAATTTGTACATTTTTCGGTAGAAAAATGTCCCGGCTGAAAGCCGGTTCCTCTTAAATTACAGGCTCGCTATCGCTCGCCAGGACAAAATCGACACCTAAATGGCACGAAAGGTCTTAAAATTGACAGAAAATGGGTTGAAAGTTCTTAAAATCGTCAAAATAATGGGGCGAACGTCTTAACATTAGGAAAGCAATGGGGCTAAACATGAGGGAGAAAGGAGTCAAGAAAAAAATCCCTCAAGTGGATATCTCCCCTTAATGGAAATATATGAAACTACTATGGCTGTGTATAATAATAGTGCCAGGTTGTCTCTGTATAATAATAGTGCCAGGTTGTCTCTGTATAATAATAGTGCCAGGTTGTCTCTGTATAATAATAGTGCCAGGTTGTCTCTGTATAATAATAGTGCCAGGTTGGCTGTGTATAATAATAGTGCCAGGTTGTCTCTGTATAATAATAGTGCCAGGTTGGCTGTGTATAATAATAGTGCCAGGTTGTCTCTGTATAATAATAGTGCCAGGTTGTCTCTGTATAATAATAGTGCCAGGTTGTCTCTGTATAATAATAGTGCCAGGTTGTCTCTGTATAATAATAGTGCCAGGTTGTCTCTGTATAATAATAGTGCCAGGTTGTCTCTGTATAATAATAGTGCCAGGTTGTCTCTGTATAATAATAGTGCCAGGTTGTCTCTGTATAATAATAGTGCCAGGTTGTCTCTGTATAATAATAGTGCCAGGTTGTCTCTGTATAATAATAGTGCCAGGTTGTCTCTGTATAATAATAGTGCCAGGTTGTCTCTGTATAATAATAGTGCCAGGTTGTCTCTGTATAATAATAGTGCCAGGTTGTCTCTGTATAATAATAGTGCCAGGTTGTCTCTGTATAATAATAGTGCCAGGTTGTCTCTGTATAATAATAGTGCCAGGTTGTCTCTGTATAATAATAGTGCCAGGTTGGCTCTGTATAATAATAGTGCCAGGTTGTCTCTGTATAATAATAGTGCCAGGTTGTCTCTGTATAATAATAGTGCCAGGTTGTCTCTGTATAATAATAGTGCCAGGTTGTCTCTGTATAATAATAGTGCCAGGTTGTCTCTGTATAATAATAGTGCCAGGTTTTCATAACTAAAAACATAATTAGCTACAAAACCTTCGTAAAGCTAAGTAAACAAGATGGGAGAATGTCAATGTGTACCATCAGCTGGTAAAAATATATGGTATAGTCAAGAAAACCGATCTGTAATTCATGATAGGCAATCCTGCTCTCCAAACCCCCGTATACCATGGCGACCGAAAATAGCCCTCTATGGGTGGACAACTACTACTACAAATAATAATAATTGGCTAACTATTGGCTAATTAATTGAAAAGGGGCTGCAAAATCCAACATAGGCTAAACCTATGATGGCCCAATATAAAACAATTTATTACACTGCGTTTATTATTGTGTGTGCCAATTTTGATACTTTTATCAAGAAATGCACAATTCTTCTACCTAACTGCTTTGTAA
The DNA here is from genome assembly GCA_032716605.1 of Paralithodes platypus. Lineage (NCBI taxonomy): Eukaryota > Metazoa > Arthropoda > Malacostraca > Decapoda > Lithodidae > Paralithodes > Paralithodes platypus. Next base: position 3,489,355 of record CM064554.1, read on the forward strand.
AAGCCATGTAAAATCGTCTAAAGATAGCCAGAACAACCTGTCAAAACGCGTCATGATCCAAAGGGGTTAATCACGTGGGTCTCTCCGTGTTCCCATGTACCGCGACCGCCCACATCGATCCTTCCGCCCACCGGGAAAATTATTGGGCCAGTTTTTCATACGCGAATCTCCGGGAGGCTTTTGACTATATGTCGGAGCTGGTCTTTTAAAGTTGTCATCGTAAATTTAACTCTGCGGGTGGGGTGTGGGGCGAAAGGGGGGGGGGGGGGGGATTGAAATATGGTGCTATTGTGCCCGGGTTGGTGAAAGGGACTAATGGTGAGGGGTTTGTTTATTGTGGTCATGTCGTGAACGGATTCATTTATTCCTGTCGCTGGGTCGAAGGTTGGTTTGTTTGTGGTCGTGTTGGTGATGTTGGTGATGGTGGTGGTGGTGATGTTGGCTTTGTTGGTGGTGGTGGTGATGTTGTTGTTGGTGGTGGTGGTGTCGTTGGTGGTGGTGGTGGTGGTGGTGATGTTGTTATTGTTGTTGGTGGTGCTGTTGTTGTTGTTGGTGGTGGTGCTGTTGTTGTCGTTGGTGGTGGTGGTGGTGATGTTATTGTTGTTGGTGGTGATGTTGTTATTGTTGTTGGTGGTGCTGTTGTTGTTGTTGTTGGTGGTGGTGGTGTTGTTGGTGGTGGATGTGGTTTTGTTGTTAGTGGCGGTAGCGATAATGGTGTTGTCGTTGTTACTATTATTGTTGTTGGTGGAGGTGGTAGCTATGATGATGTTGTCGTTGTTGTTATTAGTGTTGTTGGTGGTGGTTGAGGTGACTGTTATTGTTGTTGTTGGTGGAGGTGGTAGTGATGATATTGTTGTCGTTGTTGTTATTAGTGTTGTTGGTGGTGGTTGAGGTGACTGTTATTGTTGTTGTTGGTGGTGGTGATGGTAGTGATGATAATGTTGGTGATGGTAGTGATGATAATGTTGTCGTTGTTGCTATTATTGATTGTTGTTATATATATATATATATATCTATATATACTGCAGTGGGTATTTTAGTCATCCGAGGCTACGCTGTGAATAAGAAGAACGTGTTATTGAAATGGGCTGGTAAAACCCTGTTCCCGCCCTTCACCCTCCGCCCACCCTCCAGGCGCCCACAATAGACGCCATCGAGTGGAAAACAAGTGACTGTCGAGAGGCCTTGGATGGGGGGGGGGGTCTGGTATTGGAGGAAGGGGGTTATGGGGGTAGGGGAGGGGATAGGCGTCAGGTATTGGGGGGAAGGGGGGCGGGGGTGGCATGGACGTAAGGTATTGGGGGCGGGGTGGGGTAGTCTTCAGGATGAGTAGGAAGGGTATGGAAGTTGGGGTAGGTGAAGGGGTGGTGGAAAGGGGGGGGGGGGGGTTGATTTGCATATTGTGTCAACTTTGCTGGTTTAATAGACGCCGCGGGACCGTGAACTTCATCAAACTGTAGCAACATTTTGTAGTGGGATTTTTGTGTGCTTTGGTGCGAGGCTGTGGTGGGTGTTGATGGCTTTGTTACATCTAGAGTTTATGGTCGTTTATACACACACACATACGTACAAATACACACACACACACACACACACACACACACACACACACACACACACACATACACATACACATACATTCTCGCACATACCAACGCATTCTTTCAAACATACACAGCCAAACACATGCACACAGACTTGGTTAATCACCTATGTCACATATATGGATGTGCGTGTGGTTTGGCTTCAGTATCATACGTATGTGTGTGTGTGTGTGTGTGTGTGTGTGTGTGTGTGTGTGTGTGTGTGTGTGTGTGTGTGTGTGTGTGAAGGGATCAGGTCATGCTCGCTTACCAAACAGAATTGTAAAATAAAAGCGGCACAAGTAAAATAGTGCAGGCAAAACGAAACATAAAATGCTGTATATGAAATGACGGTCTAAAATTCGTATAACATAATAAATTTATGGTACAAATAAAAAGGGTACGAAAAGTGGTACAGGTATTTAAATAATAATAATATGGTACAGGCATAAATTATACCATTGCAATGCCATATGAATACAATAACACCGTGAACAAAGACACATAAAAAAGGGCATAGACACAATTAAATAACATCGTGTGGTTTCATATATGTTTCATATATGATAGTTTATATGATATAAGGTCAAATTATGTTGGGTTTTATAATAATATCACACACACACACACACACACACACACACACACACACACACACACACACACACACACACACACATTTACGTAAAGTAATTCAAGTTTTGCATACAACAAATTATTGCACACCCAACCACGTACAGGCCTTTCCAACAAGCAATAAACGTTAACTCTCGCTACCTCTGTCCTCCACACACACACACACACACACACACACACACACACACACATATTTTTTTTTTTTTTTTTGTATTTATATTTTTTTTTACACACACACACACACACGTACACGTACACATCCTCACAATCTCCCAGTAATATCTGCACAACCTCCAAATAACACCCTTATAATTGCCAAAACTCATATTCACAATCTCGACCTTCAAATAACACCTTTATGACTTCCAAAAACACATCCTCACAACCTCGGCCTCCAAATAGCACCCTTATCATCTCCAAAACACATTCTCACAACCTCAGCCTTCAAACATTCTCACAACCTCAGCCTTCAAATAGCACCCTTATAATCTCCAAAACACAACCTCACAACCTCGGCCTCCAAATACCCTCCAAAACATAGCCTCACAACCTCAGCCTCCAAATAACCTCCAAAGCACAACCTCACAATCTCGGCCTCCAAGTAGACCCTCACAGCTTAGCCCTGAAGATCAAACTCTCATGATTAATCCGACCTTCACAACATCACAACTCCAAACTTCCGAAGCTGCGGGGGGAGGGGGGGGGGGGAGGGAGGGGCCAACTAAGTATTACAGAGAGAGAGAGAGAGAGAGAGAGAGAGAGAGAGAGAGAGAGAGAGAGAGAGACTAGTATATATATTTGTGTATATATTTACAGTCAGAATCCAAGCGAGGCGTACAGGACTTAATTCTAATAATGATAACAGAACCCCAAAGAAAAGTGGAAGGAAGGGATAGCATACAAGAGAGAGAGAGGTATAGCGTCTCAGCCAAACTCCGTCTCCATTTGTACGGCTTTGCGGTTTAGCCTACTGACGGCGACGGTGACGGAACGATAGATCATGAGACGGGGAGTAATAGTGGGTTAGGGGTGCCCTAGTTAGTGAAGGGAAGAACTACTGAATGAAGGGCTGTGTGAATGAAGGGCTGTGTGAATGAAGGGCTGTGTGAATGAAGGGCTGTGTGAATGAAAGGCTGTGTGAATGAAGGGCTGTGTGAATGAAGGGCTGTGTGAATGAAGGGCTGTGTGAATGAAGGGCTGTGTGAATGAAGGGCTGTGTGAATGAACTATAGGCAGTTTCTTTTCAACTGACGGTAAATTGCAAAGTTCCCATCAAGATTTGTCATTTACTTTGAAGGTTTTGTAGTGAAATATGGCGCTAGTTATATGCACTTGGTCTTAATATGATGCAGAAACATGGTAGTTATATATTATGATGCAGAAACATGGTAGTTATATATTATGATGCAGAAACATGGTAGTTATATATTATGATGCAGAAACATGGTAGTTATATATTATGATGCAGAAACATGGTAGTTATATATTATGATGCAGAAACATGGTAGTTATATATTATGAATGATGCAGAAACATGGTAGTTATATATTATGATGCAGAAACATGGTAGTTATATATTATGATGCAGAAACATGGTAGTTATATATTATGATGCAGAAACATGGTAGTTATATATTAACTATCAAACAACAAGCTGGTAAGGGATTCAATTTATCTTCAGTTGAAATAAATCCGACTATAGATAATGTATTAATCCATAGTGAAGGGGTGGAGGAAGGAAGGACTGTGTGTGAATGAAAGACTGAATGAACTAGTTGATGAACGAATGAATGAAGTAATGCATGGTGCAGGGAGGAGAGAATGAATTAATGAAGGGATAGAGGGAAGAACGAAAGAATGAACTAAATGAAGAAAAGAATGGAGGAGAGAATGAATGAATGAAGGGTTGAAGGAAATAATGAAGGAATGATTGAATTCGGAAATGGATGAATGAAGTAAGGAAGGAAAGAAGGACTGAAAAATTGGAAGGAGAAAATTAATTAAAACAAGATAGGGCGGTAGTTAATGAATAAATGAATGAATAGCTGAAGATACGGAAGATGGGAGATGAATGGATGAATTAAGTCAACTCAATTGAATAAATAAATGGATGACTGAATGCATGAAATTAATAAATTAAGGACATAGGGAATAAATGAAAAGTACTGGTACAGTAGGCAAGTAACGTATACCTTAATATGTTATACAGATTAGGAGTAAAGTTGGTTGGTGGAGAGAACATAATAATTCATTCAGGTTCAGTAGTAGTTTATCGAGAGGCCTTCCCTAGGGTTAAGTGCCCCATTAATTACTATTTCCTTTCACCTATGCATAGCCTATGATAGCGCAGTTGGAAAGTGTGTACATGCTTAGATTGATATGCAGGATTCTAAACTGCATAATAAATCGTAGGCTTGTCCACCTATCTTTAACTGTCTTCGTGGTGCAATGCATAAGTGTGTTGATTTTCGATGTGAGCATCCTAGGTTCGAATCCCCGGACTGCCACATGTGTTTGATAATTTCATTAATCGATTTTAGGAGTAAAGTTGGTTGGTGGAGAGAACATAATAATATATATATATATATATATATATATATATATATATATATATATATCTATTGCCTGACGCCGTGATCCCCGAAGGGGTGGCCACGAACGAACCGCCCCCATGCACCTCTGTCCCCAATCAGTCGACGCCCCTCCCCCCAACCAGCACCGCCCTCATTCATGTACTTCCTCACTCCATCCTTCCACCTCATATTCGGTCTACCTCTCCCTCTCTGTCCCTCCACCTCGCTCTCGTACACCCTCTTAGTCATTATCTCGCTTTCCATACGTTCCATATGGCCGAACCATCTCAAGTTGTTCCTTTTCAAACTTTCCAGCACATCTACCTCCACACCACACCTCCTTCTTACTTCCTCATTAGTATATATATATATAATTAACAACATATCTTGATAATTCAATAATTCCAAATGTGAAAAGCAATATTGAATATGAGACAGCTGAAGCCAAATAAAAAACGCCTCATTTAATTCAGCTAGGTGGAAATACGAAAGAATAAAAACACATTCACAGATAAAAGAAAAATAATGCAAAAATATTCCGCGAAATGCTGGTGGCGATGATTGTCAGCTGTAAAAGGTGAAATTGGCTCCACAGCTTTATAGGTGTGTCATTCATA
>CM064554.1:3499763-3528021 GCA_032716605.1 Paralithodes platypus
CATGTTTAGCATATTCGTTTTGAGGTTTTAAGACGTTGGTGTCGTTAGTTTGGCGATTTTGAGACCTTTCGCCTCATTTTGTTGTCAATATTAATACCTTTCGTGCCCTTTAGGTGTCAATGTTTTCCTGGTGAGCGATAGCGAACCTCTAATTTTTAGAAGGATGTACAAATTTATCTTGAAAGGGGGGTCTAGTGGGCGTTTTTCTAAGCTTGATGGAGGTCTAGCGAGGAAACTCAAAAATAAATTAATATATAAATATAGTGACCAAAAACCAAGCACTACCCCTTAAGAATTATGAAGTGTCTTAGTCTCTTTTGTCTCACTCTAAATCGAATTTAAATTTCTTTCCCCGCACTTCAAGGAATATATATTTTACTTCCATGTGTGCCTACGCAGAATTATGTACTTATTTTGTTTATGCTAATCATACATTTAAAGGGGGAGAATAATGCAACAATATATTTATACATTGTTATTTTATCATTCACCTAGATGCAAAATTCTCTTGCATATAGCTATAATTACTCTTAGGTTTCAAATTAATTCCATATTATTACTAAATAATAAACTAACATTCTAGTAAAACGGATGCATTGCTTTAGTTTACCTTTAGGCTGGTTAATACGACGCCAACACTAATGCTACGTGTTATTTTTTTCCAAGAATATTACCATATTATCCTCTCTTTTTGGCTACAATTATAGATAATTATATTCACGCTAAGGATTATATAAATTATAGATAATTATATTCACGCTAAGGATTATATAAATTATAGATAATTATATTCACGCTAAGGATTATACATATATATATTTTGTTTTTAAATTAAAGGGTTATAGCACACGGATAATGCTCCTTTGTCATTAGGAAGTCCATCCTAAGCTGGTATACTCATCTGTCTAGCTGTTTGTAATATCTCTACTTATTCACAGGACGATCACACTAATGAACTCTAACTTCACCTAAGCTCACATAAGATTATCTAGCCTACTGTATCTTACTGGTCGCTGGAAATGAACTCTAACTTCACCTAAACTCACTTAAGATTATCTAGCCTACTGTATCTTACTGGTCGCTGGAAGGGTTTGGTCGCTGGGAAAGTTTGGTTACGGGCAGGGTATGGTCGCTGGGAAAGTTTGGTTGCGAAAGGAATTGATGCAGGGAAGGTTTGGTCGCGAGCGTGTTCAGTGTTCAGTCGCTGGGAGGATTTGATCACGAGATAATTTAGTAGCGGGGAGGGTTTGATTGCGAGAGGATTTACTCACAGAGGGCTTAGCAGATGGTCGCTAGAAGGGTTTGGTCGCTGAGACAAGTTGGTCGCTAGGGGAGTTTGGTCGTACGAGGGGAGTTTGGCGGAAGTTCCGTTAATGCAGAGGCTCGTTAGTGGGTGTCTAAGGGGAGTTAAGGTGGCAGAGGCTCCTGGGTAAGTCCGGAAGAGGTTATAAGGAGAGTCTGGGAATACTGCCGTCATCTAACAGGGATTTAACCCCTTCAGCACCGTGACGTCTTTTTACTTTTGGTTCTGGCTAAAGTTAGACAATTTCATGCAGTTTAAGAAGGACCTACCTATGTTGTTCAGAGGCTTCATTGAGGTCATAGTTACACCTTTGAGTCCTAGAGGTAGACTATAAACCAAAGTAAAGCGCCTAATGGTAGCCCGAATATTATGAAATATTACGTTATGGTGCTGAAGGGGTTAAGAGAATTTGGGCAAATGTCAGCATGTAAGTTTTGAGGAGAGTTTGGTGTCGATGAGCCAAAGTGAATTGAAAGCTAAAATCGAATTGTTCCCATTTTCATTATACTGGCGATTACTGAAACATAAAAAGAGCTATGACTTACGATTTACAGTATAAGTAAATATAGTGAAATATTATGGTAAAATTAACTAAATATAGTGGTGCTAAACATAAGAGAGAAGGGGTCCAGAAAAAACACCCTCTTAAGCTTGAAAGTAAAGTATAGATAAGGGAAATTTAGGTTAGTTAGCTTAGGTTTATATTGGCTTGAACAGTCTAGCCTACCTTAAGGTTAGGTTAGATCAGATATAAGCTAAGCTACAATTAGTGTAGTATATATATCTATTAAGATCCTATTATCAGGGTCCGGGAGAAAAGGAACTTTAAATGTTTCTGTTCGGGCTCTGTCTCGTGTCGGTCACCCCCAGCAATGGGTTATATGCCTGAGTATATACATACATACATACAATAGATTACTATACATTAGGTTAGGCTAGACTAGATGACGGTACTCACAGGGTCACATCCACACAGTAGGCTCCTTGATGCTCTCACCTGAAACAAAACAATGATCCTTATTTATTATTGTATGGAATGAGTAAGTCTTGTCATTGTACCCACTTTTCCACTACATCTAGATGTATTTACTTCGATCTAGCGGCATATATGTACATCTAGCGCCATGCATTCTTGCGGTATTTAGGAGATTTGTCTCATTTTGTTAGTGATATTCTAGAGGCTGGCATTATTCTAGTGATTTTCGGCACGTATTTACTATCTAGAGGTCTTCTAGTGATATTTGAGAAGTGATCTAGCGGATTTTTTTGTTTTAATTAGTTAACCTTGGAATGAGTACAGTATACGGGAACAATCATGGACAGAACACATTAAATGGCAGCTCTATTGATTTACTCACTCAGATGAATTTTATTTTTTTAATATATTACAGGCTACTAAACCCTCTTTCTGAAATTGAATCACACACACACACACACACACACACACACACACACACACACACACACACACACACACACACACACACACACGCATGTACACACGCATGCACGCACATATGCATATATTATATATATATATATTAAAGGGCGTTATCCATCATCAATATTCAATCAAATATCTTGAATACCTCTTGTCGCGAGTAAGGGAGTTTAGCTACTATCGTGAATATTGGTCCGCGGCATTCAGGGTTAATGAACCGTGTGAATACGGGTAATTAGTTAACGACCGAGCCAATTAGATAAATTGAGGGCCTCATGTAACAGGTTGAAGCCGGTATCACACGAGAGCTTTTATAGTCAACATTCGATGATAAAAAAAAATCTGGCAACATTACTGGAATATTTTGCACCGGTATCGGAAACTAGACTGATGATAGATGAATTTAGGCAACCGAAATATTATATATGTTGCCAGACCAGTGTTGAAGATAAATGTTGGGTGAAAAAGCGCTCGTGTGATACCAGCTTAAGCGTGATTGGGGGATTCATGAAGCAGTGAGAATGAAGGTTCAGGATTATAAAACGGATTATCACAGTACCGGTAATCCCTGGAACGCAATTTCTTCGGCCATCCCTCCCTATCATTTTCTTCGGCCATCCTTCCCTATCATTTTCTTCGGCCATCCCTCCCTATCATTTTCTTCGGCCATCCCTCCCTATCAATTTCTTCGGCCATCCCTCCCTATCATTTTCTTTGGCCATCCCTCCCTATCATTTTCTTCGGCCATCCCTCCCTATCATTTTCTTCGGCCATCCCTCCCTATCATTTTCTTCGGCCATCCCTCCCTATCATTTTCTTCGGCCATCGCTATTTAACTTAAGGGGGCCCACCTCGTTTTTTTCCCTCTCTCTGGGTTGTATCCATTTGGCCCCATTCAGCGTACTGTTTTAAAACGTTTATCCCCATCCAGGTGTCGATTTAGTTTCCTGACGAGCAGTTTGCGAGCCAGGATATTTAAAAAAAAAAAAAAAAAAAAAAAAAAAAACGGCAGGCTAAATTTGTACATTTTTTGATAGACAATTTTTTCCGGCAAAGCCGGATTTCTTCATACAATGCTAGCTTGTTATCGCTCGCCAGGAAGAAATCGACACCTGGATTGGGATAAACGTCTTAAAGCAGTAGGCTGAATGGGGCCGAATAGATACAAGCCAGAGAGAGAGAGAGAGAGGGAAAAGAGGAGAAAATTAAATGCACATTCTCCTACTTAGTTATGTTCCTCTCCGTGATCTCTCGCATGAAAGTAAAGTTAGTCTATCATGTGAATTAGCAAATGTATATCAAACCACGATCGTCTTTCAATTACACGAATAATCGCGAGTAAGATCGCGGTCAGGAACAAAACTTACATATGCGACTGTACCTTGGGTTGCACCATTAGCTACAGGCGTATGTGCCGTTTGTGGATGATTCACTCTGACAGGTAGGTACCGGTAGATGGATTGGGTGGGTGAAATACAGGAAAGAGCTTTAATTCTTTATCTCTTTCCTGTGTTATCCCCCCACCCAATCCATTTACCGTTTGTCCTTTCCTTCAGTATAGACTAAGATGTAATAAGATGAGGAAAAAGACGTGATGCGACTGAAAGTGTTTATGCTCCCCCCAGCCAGGCAGGGAAGCAGGTGGTGGTGATGGTGGTGATAGTAGTGGTGCTGGTAGTAGTGGTTATGGTGATGGTGATGGTGGTGTGGTTAGTGGTGGTGGTGATGGTGGTGATAGTAGTGGTGCTGGTAGTAGAGTGGTTATGGTGATGGTGGTGTGGTTAGTGGTGGTGGTGATAGTAGTGGTGTGGTTAGTGGTGGTGGTGATGGTGGTGATAGTAGTGGTGCTGGTAGTAGTGGTTATGGTGATGGTGGTGTGGTTAGTGGTGGTGGTGATGGTGGTGATAGTAGTGGTGCTGGTAGTAGTGGTTATGGTGATGGTGGTGTGGTTAGTGGTGGTGATAGTAGTGGTGCTGGTAGTAGTGGTTATGGTGATGGTGGTGTGGTTAGTGGTGGTGGTGATAGTAGTGGTGCTGGTAGTAGTGGTTATGGTGATGGTGGTGTGGTTAGTGGTGGTGGTGATGGTGGTGATAGTAGTGGTGCTGGTAGTAGTGGTTATGGTGATGGTGGTGTGGTTAGTGGTGGTGGTGATGGTGGTGATAGTAGTGGTGCTGGTAGTAGTGGTTATGGTGATGGTGGTGTGGTTAGTGGTGGTGGTAGTGGTGGTGGTGGTTTGGTTAGTGGTGATGGAGGTGGTGGTACTGTGGGTAGTATTCGTGATGGTGATGGTATTGGTGAGGCTGATGGTAGTAGTGGTATTGTTGGTGAAAAGTGATGATGTTGGTGATTGTAGTGTAGGTAGTGGTGGTGATGGTAGTGGTGGTGATGTGGTTTTGGTGGAGGTGATATTGGTGGTGATAGTGGAGCAAGCGGCGATGGTGGTGATGGTGCTGTTGGCGGTGGTGTTGACGATGAGGATAATGTTAGTGGCAGAATTGGTGATGGTGATAGTGGTGGTGGTTATGGTGGCAGAAGTGGTGGTGGTGATGGTGATAATGGTAGTGGCAGAAGTGGTGATGATGATAGTGGTGGTGGTGCAGGTGGCGATGGTGATAATGGTAGTGGCAGAAGTGATGATGATAGTGGTGATGGTGGTGGTGGTTAAGGTGGTGGTGGTGTGCTGGGTAGGAATACATAATCAGTCCTATCATAATTATAACTTTACATAATCCAAACTTCACTCTCACACAACCCAGGTGGGCAAGAAGTAATATTTCCCGCCATTTCCCCGGGATTTTTGTTTCTCCAGTGGTTACTATATATTTAGGTAGTTATCTATTCATTTACTTGTTCTTGTCAATATATTTTGTTCGTGATTTTTCCAACCCATGATTATTTGCAGTAGGATTTCTTCCTCTTCCTCTTGATTTGCTTCCAGTGGTTATTGTGTTTACTAAGTTCGTTGTTCATTTGTTTGTTCTTCATCAAATATTGTCTAGTAACTTTCCCAACAAATATTCAGTCAAATATTGCCTTTTCTTCTTGGTGTTTCATTGTGTATTACTATATATATTTACTTAATCAATAATTTACCTGAGCTCGTAAATACTTAAATACTTCTTACTGAATTTTACACATTAGTATAACATTACGTCTTAAATCGAGTTCCCCATCCTAAAATCATGAAATAAGAAAAAACAAACAAACCTACCCTTAACGTGAATGTGTCAAAATGTTTCATCACCGTGTTAGATTTGTTCACTAAAATGTGTACCCCCTATCACTGCAGGCCCCTGTACAGTAGCGCTAATAAGTGATGTCTCGGCCCCAAGTATATTTGGATCAATAATTGGTATCAGCAATATCTAAGCTGCATTTCTTCATATCGAGTGAAATATACAAACATGTTCCTACACTTACCCACCGTGGCTATTCAACATCTGACAGACATTAATACAGCACAGAGGGAGCCAAACGTAATGATAGCTGGGACATGACTTATTAGCGCGACTGTACATATAAACTAATTGATCACACCATATGGGCAGCATCCGGGTTGTAATTGAGAACATGATAGTCTTTAGTGATCCTTATAGAGACCCCATGTACAGTCACTCATAAGAAATCGTGTACCTTATATATTTTCCATTATCCAAGTGTCTGTTTATAAGCGGTATTATGGATGTTTATATTAATACAGTGCTGATGAAACCATATATATAATTTTAATGGAACAGATTACACACCCAAGTCAATAAACACATAAGAGATTAATGAACTTCTATGGGCGACTGTACAGCCCATTTGTGGTTTGTCAATTTAAACCATTAATTAGTTAACGCAGATAATTGTATGCTAATACATTCAATTCATTAACTTTGGTCATTAATGTTGATAATATGAACTTGAGTCATTTTCTGGTCATTAAAAATGGTATCCTAAATTTTACTGCGTGTGACTAAAAGTTACTTCTCCACACACACACGCACACACGCGCGCACACACACACACACACACACACACACACACACACACACACACACACACACACACACACACACACACACCCACCCACCCACCTAATATCGTCCTTAACACCAATAACTCCCAATGAAATTAATTAAAGCATATGAACCTCCGGGTATTCGAACCCAGGACATTGCATACAGAACTTACACACTGTAACCATTATACCACCAAGACAGTTTATAATATTATTCTGGGATAAAAAACAACTAAATATTCATGCAGGATGATTAATTTACTCTAATGTTAAATTAGCACTTGGATATATATCAGGCAATTGAAAGTAAAGTTAATGAAAATGTGGTGAAATATTTATCAATAGCCAGAATCGGTAGAAGACTAAATAAATACACAGTGACAAAACTCCGCTCGTGAGACTCCGCCTTAAGGGGAGATTTCCACTTGAGGGATTTTTTACTGAACTCCTTTCTCATTCAGGTTTAGCCCCATTGATTTTGAGATTTTAAGACGTTCGCCCCATTAGTTTGGCGATTTTAGGAACTTTCGCCCCATTTCTGTCAATTTTAAGATTTGTCGTGTCATTTAGGGGTCAATTTTTTCCTGGCGAGCGATAGCGAGCCTGTAATTTAAGAGGAACCAGACATTTTTCTACCGAAAAATGTACAAATTTAGCTTGAAAGAGGGTCTAGACTCTAGAGGGTTTAATTTTAAGCTTGATTGAGGTCTAGGGAACACACTAAAAACCTCCCCTTAAAGAGGGTGTTATACAAGAATTTCTATCCTCAATATTTGACTGTTAATATTATGCTAGCAAAATTTCTGATATTTGTTTTGCACTTTTCTCATAAACTAAAGTGAATATAGGTTAATAAAGGTGACAGCTATATGTACAAACTCTGCTCATAACTTGCTAGAATTGTGTTGACAATCAAAGTTGAGGGATAAATTGCTCGTGTGATACCAGCTCAAACTTCTCCTTTACAAGCCACACTCTCCCAACTCATTAATTGTATCCCTTGCCTCAGGCGCGGTGTAAAGGGGCTTCCACGAACATCAGGAAATTATGACATTTTATCTTTTAGAACGATATCTTTCATGCAGCCTCATATATTAATTTAGAGTTCCATCATACTTTCATAGTTTGTTTGATAGTGTATACATAAATGTGTTTTCCGACGAAGCTTAAAGGGGTGGATATCCAATTAACTTCACCAACAAATATGCATAAGTATATTGAAGGATGGGTAATATTTATACTGTCTTAGCTTGATTGTCTTTTTTTTTTTTTTTTTTTTTTTTTTTTTTTTTTTTTTTTTTTTAAAGGTTCTTATCATGCAAGAACATATTATTTGAGTATCGTTATCATGGTACAAATTAATTTCCCTTGAATCAAAATCGTGAAGTAACAGGGATCTGAAGAGGTAGTATGATATAATTGATTCTCCAATATTTGTCTACATCTTTTCCTAATACATTCAACTTTCAGAAAATACGGTCTGCTAATAATGCATGCAGATATATTTCCTTATTAATCATGAACATATTAATCGATTGTCCTTAATCTGGTGCATGTCAGCTTATCTAGAAAGAACGAGTGATTACGAGGGAATTTATAGGAAGTGTAATATAATACTCATAAATATATTCACAAATGAAATGTTCAGATAATATTTCCTTATAATATGTTTAAGAGTAAATATAATATACCTTGAAATACCATTCGAATAAGATTAACTAAAGTATATCAGTTACAAATTAGCAATAAGCAGGAAGTTGGAGGGGTGCAGAGAGGGTATATTAAATGTTTAACTTTTCATAACGTCAGTCTTTTTCTGATATGACCATAGTTCAGAAAATACGACCTTAATGAAGCAAGCAGATATTTTGCCTTGCTTCCCATGAAAATATTATTGGTGTTCGCCTAAAATATATAAATTGTATATAAATTGAAAGTGTGAGGCTCGAGGGGTGTGGAGATTAAGTTTAATATATAGGTGAGGGCCACGGGACAACTTAACTATAGTCTATTTTGTTTCACCTTGCAGATATGTGAATCCCTTGGAGGGCTAGGATATATATATATATATATATATATATATATATATATATATATATATATATATATATATATATATATATATAGTATATATATATACTGTGTATATACTATATATATATTTATTTATTATTATTATTTTTTTTTAAATATATAGTTGTCCAGGAGCCATTCGCCCGCTTCCCTCTGGTATCTGGTGTCAGGGGAGATAATGAATCGCGATATGCCATATTTTTCTCTCGGCGGCATGACTCATGGTAATTACTTTTAAGGGGGGTACTACTCGCTTTTTATGGACCCCCTTCTCCCTCGTGTTTAGCATATTAGTTTTGAGATTTTAAGACGTTCCTTCCATTAGTTTGGCAATTTGAATACCTTTCGCCCCATTTCGTTGTCAGTTTCAAGACCTTGCGTGCCATTTAGGTGTCGATTTTTTCCTGCCGAGCGATAGCGAGCCTGTAATTTTAGTAGGGGAGATTTTTCTATCGAAAAATTTACAAATTTATCTTGAAGGGGAGTCTAGGGGGTGTTTTTTTAAGCTTGATGGAGGTCTAGCGCGGAAACTAAAATAATATATAACACATATATACATATATAGACCAAAACACATAATTTGTGCATGGGAGGGTCGGTTATATTTTTCAGGTAGGGATCGTTTCTGACTTATTTTTTTCATGGAAGGCTGAACTTCGTTAAAAGAGGCTAGCTTTGACGCGAATGCGAATCTCATATATTGCATGAATAATATCTGACTGAATAGCGCGGCCATTGATAGCATATGAATTACTTTGACGTACAGATTTATTCAATGCTCTATGATCTATATTTGATTAATTTCACCACAACACCAAACACCCCCAATGTAATCAATTGAAGTATATATGTGATCCACCTATATACAAAATGTCTCTGTCGTTTTGGTTCGTTAATTCCAAATTCTGTGTTGCAGGTGTGGCAGAGTGGTCTTGCCACTGGACTGGTAATCCAATGGACCCGGGTTCGAATCCCAATATGTCAATGGGAAGATATTATTGGGATGGAATTTGTGCTGTACCTAGTTCCAGTGCATTACCACACCACACCGAAATGCCAAAAAAATACCCTCATTGTTCCCTGATTAAATAGCATTGTATGAATATTCCCATATTCAAAATATGTTACAGGGGGGCAATGCCTAGTGAGTTAATTGCTCAGTAGGTGGCGTTCTGAGAGTGAGGGTCCGAGTGTGGGGGGTGAGACCGTGAAGCGCAGAGGCGAAGCTGCTTCAGAAGATGGAGTTGCTTCGAGCCGGGGTGCTTCGCATGTCTCACTCCCTAGACTGGAACAAGACCTCACGGGCCTCACCGTGTTCAGCGGTGTAGTGTAAAGGCTCTCAGCCTATGCCCAAGAGGGAGTAGTTGAAAAAAAAAAAAAAAAAAAAAAAAAAAAATGAAATCAAAATATTATATAACTACTAATAATATCAACTATTAGATTAGTTGAAATATGATTTTTGAAGTGTTTTTGTTGCGCATTAATACACTGACCTATGTGTAATACTAATAACTCTAGTTTTCATAATGTTTATTGATGCTAATGTTGTCACTACTGGTAACATTATTCTTATTATGTAAAAAAACACTAATATACATTCACGGTCATAATTTTTTATCAATTCTGAAGCCATGAACTGATTAAACGAACCTTCAAAATGCAAATATCAGGTACAGAACCAATAAGGATATGTAATTCAAGTCGAGACAGTTTCTAAGGTGTATGTATTAGTATTAATGAGCCCGACTGTACATATCTACTATTAAACAATTACCGGTACATTCTATCTCTTATATCATGTGCAATTATTCCATAAGGTAGTCGATATACTGTATAATAAGATTTGCAATGCGCACTTTTACCTCTATTCAAGCTTATATTTTTCGTTACAGGTGAGTGTGGAGAGAACGGGCGTCATCGGTGAGTACAGTGCAAGCAAATATTTTAATTGTGTAATTCTATTTGCATGAGAGAGTGAGAATGAGGGTGACAGTGAGTAAGAGTGAGAGTCACCCTTGCAGATCAGCCAGACAGAAAAGCGAGGGTCACCTACAGCTACCAGATACCTCAGTAACCCTTTACCTGGCCACCCAGGACAGAAAGGGCATACGTCCAACCCCATATTGAGGATACCTGTGGCCCCTCTTCCCCGGACACTGATCCCCAGCAGGAGACACATCAAAAGGGTAGAGACGACGATGGAGCGGCTATTCAAAGCACACTTGTGACTTACACAGGACAAGGCCCAAGGGCATACACAAGCTAGAAGTCTATCGGAAATCGCTTACAAAGGTTTTCCCAATCGAGTCACTTATGCTTATACAGGTCTCGATAGTGCTGGTTACACAGAACCCTTACCCAGTGTCGCTTACACATGACACTTTATACTCGCTAGCTGAGGAGTCTGTGCGTACCTATACGCCAATTAAAATAGTATCTCCATTATCGAGTCCAGCAGAGGAAGTCCAAGATACCAGCTGAGGCGTCACAATCACCAACTAACCACACCCCAGAGAAGAGACCACCAAAGAAGAGGAAGAGAAACTAGAACCTGGCCCTGTATGAGACCCTGGGAAAAGCTATCTTTATGATATAGGAGTAATGAGTGACACTGCTGTTCTCCTTTGATGCGATTCCTCGTCAAGAGTAAATTCAACATTACACACTACTATCCCTTACTTTGATAAAAAATATATATTTATGTGTATACGTTTTATAGGCCAGCTCTGTATATATTACTAAGATATATATAAACTTTCCTTAAAGTTACCACACATACTACACTCAACCTGGAAATACTTAATATTCCCCTGCTCCCTCTCCCTTCTATGTTATCTCCTCTTACATGTTCCTCGGATTAAGACTGTAGAATATGTCAACCACTTTAAATAATATTATTCTTGTAGATTCATCTGCAATTTAGTTTTTTTTATAACATTCAGCTGTATTTATGCATATACTCCTTATACACCGTGATCGTGTATTCTGTCCTAGCCTTAGCATCCCAGTTATTATAAGATACATTGCACTCCTAAAAGGATAATCTACAAACAGGTTCGTGATCTTTTACTATATATACTATACCGTACTAGTGTATATATATTGGTCTTCCTGATCTCTGCTCTTCTCCCTGCCTTTGTAAGCATCAGACTACCTTTTTCAATTAATTGCCTGTCTGCTTCCCTACTCGCCCCTCCAAGGAACTGCCTACTATACCTCCTTAATGAACTAATTAACTACTTACCTACTCTTATGGCTTCCTGTGCTGCCCTACACTACAGACAGATACCCACTTCAAGAGAGAGAGAGAGAGAGAGAGAGAGAGAGAGAGAGAGAGAGAGAGAGAGAGAGAGAGAGAGAGAGAGAGAGAGAGAGAGAGAGAGAGAGAGAGAGAGAGATATGTATGGGCCCATCTTCCTAATGTTACAAGCTTAGTAATCAGGATGGAGATAAACACATTGCTCTCCTAGATAAGGTGGGAAGAATGTAGACAGAATTATAAAGTCGAAGTCGGCGATAGGTAATAGTAATGTTGCACGTTTTTTTTTGCATAATTTTATCTAACTATATATTGGTCTATTATTATCTCCCTTTTTAATTAACCTCTTGTTTGCCTAATCAACCCCTTCTCTCTCTCTCTCTCTCTCTCTCTCTCTCTCTCTCTCTCTCTCTCTCTCTCTCTCTCTCTCTCTCTCTCTCTCACACCTGTCCCCCTTGTCTGTTTAATTCTCCAATCTCGTACGTAAACCGTCACCCGGTCTGTCTCTCTGCCTGTCTATCTGTCTCTCTGTCTATCTATCTATCTCACTGCTTGCCTGTCTATCTATCTGTCTTGTCTATGCTTGTCTATCTCTGCTTCTCTGTCTATCTCTCTGCTTGCCTGCCTATCTATCTGTCTGCCTGCCTGTCTGTCTATCTGCTCGTCTGCCTGTATGTCTGTCTGTATATCTATCTGCCTGTCTATCTCTCTGCCTGTCTGTCTGTCTGTCTGTATGTCTGCTTGCCTGTCTATCTCTATGCATGTTTGTCTGTCTGCCTGTCTGTCTATCTCTCTGCTTGTCTGTCTTCCTGTCTGTCTGTCTTCCTGTCTGTCTTGTCTGTGCCTGGTGATAGCGAATGCATGGTGTGAGGAGGTATCGTGCAATATTCTGGGGTTTAGGTACTGGATGCTTGGAGTGGATGGTGGTGGTTGCTGTGTTGGTTGCTGGTGGATGGTGGTGGTTGTTGTTGATGTGTGGTTGCTTGTGGTGATAGTAGTTGTTGTGGTTGGTGGTTGCTGTTGTGGTTGTGGTTGCTGGTGGTTGTAGTACTTGTTGTGATGGTTCATGCTGTTGTGGTGGTTGGTTGCTGTTATGGTTGTGGTTGGTGGTGGTAGTAGTTGTTGTGATGATGGTGGTTGTGGTTGTGGTTGGTGGTGGTTGCTGTTGTGGTTGTGGTTGATGGTGGTTGCTGTTGTGGTTATGGTTGGTGGTGGTTGTTGTTGTAGTTGTGGTTGGTGGTGGTAGTAGTTGTTGTGATGGTTGGTGGTGGTAGTAGTTGTTGTGATGGTTGAAGAACATCCTGCACTTACAACCACGTTCATGTGAATGCCAGACGTGTCACTCCCACAGGTCCGCGTGAGGCAGGCCTAAGAGTACCGGTAGTGGATTTGGAGAGAGTGCAATATGTTGGCAGTTGTCCAGTCTCTGTCAGCTAAAGGGTCCCTCTGGTCCGTACTCTGGTTAAGGGCTTGTCTATTCAGCGGACACGAGAGGGAGTCTGCCAAAGCTACAGATGCAATCATCCTTTCTTGCTGCCTCACAAAGAACACACTTATTGGCATTAAAGTCACAATCACTAGGGAGTATTGGAGGAGTAAAAAAAGCCCACTCACACACAGGCACGTACATTACATATATACATACATGCACACGCAACTACATACTCACAACCACAAGCAAAACCCCACATTCGTATTTTTAAGTTACTCTTTTATGTGTGTACGTGTGTGTCTTAGTGTGTGTATGTATGTATGTGTGTGTGTGTGTGTGTGTGTTACTCAGTTACTCAGTTACTTGTTCGTCAAGGGGAATCCACGCAATGCGAGCTAAGTTCATTATTATCGCGCCTCCTTAACTGGGAATGTATTGCGTGAAATGCATGTTAAGTGTTTTATGTATTGTTGGAATGGCTGTGGATGTGTGTGTAGTCTGTATTTTAGCCAATTGGCGACATCGGAAACGAAGGCTTAGGGTGGATCTGTATGGTACCATTCTCACTATAGACGGTACCGTCTCGCCCGAAGGCTTAGGTAGCCATCAGCTTAGGTGAACCATATGATACCCATCTCGCCTTGTACCATTTTTGCCAACCCCAGATGGGACGTCACAACGTCGTCCATTTATTCCAGGTACCTATTTACAGCTAGGTGAACTGAGGCTAACACATGAAAGGAGACAAGCCCAATTTGTCTCCGCCCGGCCGGGGATTGAACCCCCGGCCCCTCGTGTGTGAGACGAGAGCTCTACCACTAGGCTACGGGCTGTATGTGTGTGTGTGTGTGTGTGTGTGTGTGTGTGTACCTCAATGTGTGTATCCCCGTGTGTGTCGCAGTACCAGTGTGAGGACGGAGCTCAGCCTGGCTAGTGAAGTAAAACGCAGCTGAGAGGCTCAAGCGATGCTGTTCGGTGTAAGGAAAATTGAATGCAGCCGAGGGAGTGAAGTTATTGAATGCAGCCGAGGGAGTGAAGTTATTGAATGCAGCCGAGGGAGTGAAGTTATTGAATGCAGCCGAGGGAGTGAAGTTATTGAATGCAGCCGAGGGAGTGAAGTTATTGGCCTCTCCTGCTTGTGAGACTCAACGAGATATATATTATGGCCATGTTCTTAAGGGAGCCCACCTCGCTTTTTTTTTTCTCTTTCTCTCCCTCTCTCTTTGGCTTGTATCCATTCGGCCCCATTCTACTAATTACCACTATCCTCTAACAACTCTCTCTCGAACTGATAATTCTACCAGAGTTTTAATAAACATATTTGGGTGAAAAAATGCATTCCGTAAACGTATAGGGAGCTGCACCAAGGGGCAGACCAAGACACGTGAGATCAGACCTTACTGTCTGATCTCGAATACAAACAACTAACTAGTGAGGCAGCTCTGAACAGGGCTCTCTGGACCTCCGTCATTAGGACGTGAGACTGTAACCGCATTTCGCGTGGAGCACTCGGTCTATATACAGTGTGTATGTATGTATGCATGCATGGGAAGGGTCATCCAACGTTGGTGTGTACATTTACAGCCAAGCTGTTGTTGAGTTACAATACGTTTAATGGTCAACATGTCTGCCCTAAATACAGTGAATAGACTATATAAACTTAAGGGGAGATCTCCACTTGAGGGATTTTTTTCTTGACCCCTTTCTCCCTCATGCTTTTGATATTATAAAACGTTTGCCCCATTAGTTTAGCGATTTTAAGAACTTTCACCCCATATTAAGACCTTTCGTGCCATTCAGGTGTCGATTTTATCCTGGCGAGCGATAGCGAGCCTGTAATTAAAGAGGAACCGGCCTTCGGCCGGGACATTTTTCTGCCGAAAAATGTACAAATTTATCTTGAAAGGGACTCAATGGGGTGTAATTTTAAGCTTGATGGAGGTCTAGGGAACAAACTAAATACCTCCCCTTAACCAGACATGAAATTATGGAAGTAAAACACGATATTAGACCGTGATTGTTTATAGGCCTATTGCAAATAATATATACAATGTTATTACATGTCGTCATCAGCCTTCTCGTCGAACAAATATCCCCGTGATTTTTGGTGCAAGTCATGGAAGAGTGGCAAAAATTGAAGGAAATATTAGAGAGTTATTGTGGCTTGGGAACAATGGCTTAGTAGCAGCCTCCCGCGGGGCTTACTGTGTGCTGCAGAGAGAGAGAGAGAGAGAGAGAGAGAGAGAGAGAGAGAGAGAGAGAGAGAGAGAGAGAGAGAGAGAGAGAGAGAGAGAGAGAGGCGGGGAGCAATAGAGCGAGAGAAGAGAGAGAGAGAGAGAGGGAGAGAGAGAGAGAGAGAGAGAGAGAGAGAGAGAGAGAGAGAGAGAGAGAGAGAGAGAGAGAGAGAGAGAGAGAGAGAGAGAGAGAGAGAGAGAGAGAGAGAGAGAGAGAGAGAGAGAGAGAGAGAGAGATCATATATTGCGGTAAATATGCTTTATGGCAAAACAAAGTCTATATTGGATTGATGTCCTATGGCCATTTATTTGGTTGTTTTATTATTATGGGTTACCAGTGTCAATTCGTAGTTATTATAGTCATCTGATATACAGAACACAACATTGGTCAAGCGCTTTATCAATTATTGACTAATACTGAACATATTATTATTATTATTATTATTATTTTTTTATTGTTATTATTTTTATTTTTATTTTATTTTTTTATTTTTTTTTTGGGGGGGGGGGTTGTGACTCCTTTGCGATCCCTACCTACAATAGCTCGTTTGTGTATTTTGGTGATCCGAAGAAACGATATGCATAACGTTGTCTATAAGTGTTGTTCATCTAACGGTAATTATATATTATTTAGGATTATGCACAAGTCACATGAACACTTTGATGCACAATACTTTTGGCACCCTCAACAATTATACAAATATCTAAAGTTGAAACTGGTATATGCATATATAGATCATAGTACTTAAGGGGAGGTATTTAGTTTGTTCCCTAGACCTCCATCAAGCTTAAAATTACACCCCCTTGAGTTCCTTTCAAGATAAATTTGTACATTTTTCGGTAGAAAAAGGTCCCGGCCGAAGGCCGGTTCCTATTAAATTACAGGCTCGCTATCGCTCGCCAGGATAAAATCGACACCTGAATGGCAAGAAAGGTCTTAATATGGGGTGAAAGTTCTTAAAATCGCTAAACTAATGGGGCAAACGTTTTATAATATCAAAAGCAATGGGGCTAAACGTGAGGGAGAAAGGGGTCAAGAAAAAAAATCCCTCAAGTGGAAATCTCCCCTTAACCCCTTCTATACCGCAACGTCCTTTTAACTTTATTCTAGCAACTATTAGACGATTTTAGTCAGTTTCAAAAGGGCCTCCATCAATAAACAGGCTTCGAACTATCTCACTTAACCCTATTTACTACCACAGATCCTTCCTAAGCTGTACATAATCCTCTAAATACAGCTAGAATACAATTGTAAAGACGTCGTCGGCACAGACGGGGTTAATTGATAGCAAACAACTGAACACGTTTCAGTTACATTGGCATGCACGGTAGATAATTATAAACTGAATCAATTATAATATATTCCTAGTATATTTATCAATTATAATATATTCCTAGTATATTTATCAATTATAATATAGGCCTAGTATATTTATCGATTATAATATATGCCTAGTATATTTATCAATTATAATATAGGCCTAGTATATTTATCAATTATAATATATGCCTAGTATATTTATCAATTATAATATAGGCCTAGTATATTTATCAATTATAATATAGGCCTAGTATATTTATCAATTATAATATAGGCCTAGTATATTTATCAATTATAATATAGGCCTAGTATATTTATCAATTATAATATAGGCCTAGTATATTTATCAATTATAATATAGGCCTAGTATATTTATCAATTATAATATATGCCTAGTATATTTATCATTATAATATAGGCCTAGTATATTTATCAATTATATATATGCCTAGTATATTTTTCATTTTTAATATAGGCCTAGTATATTTCTTAAGTATAATATAGGCCTAGTAATTTATCAATTATAATTAGGCCTAGTATATTTATCAATTATAATATAGGCCTAGTATATTTATCAATTATAATATATGCCTAGTATATTTATCAATTATAATATAGACCTAGTATATTTATCAATTATAATATAGGCCTAGTATATTTATCAATTATAATATAGGCCTAGTATATTTATCAATTATAATATAGGCCTAGTATATTTATCAATTATAATATAGGCCTAGTATATTTATCAATTATAATATATGCCTAGTATATTTATCAATTATAATATATGCCTAGTATATTTATCAATTATAATATAGGCCTAGTATATTTATCAATTATAATATAGGCCTAGTATATTTATCAATTATAATATAGGCCTAGTATATTTATCAATTATAATATATGCCTAGTATATTTATCAATTATAATATAGGCCTAGTATATTTATCAATTATAATATATGCCTAGTATATTTATCAATTATAATATATGCCTAGTATATTTATCAATTATAATATAGGCCTAGTATATTTATCAATTATAATATAGGCCTAGTATATTTATCAATTATAATATATGCCTAGTATATTTATCAATTATAATATAGGCCTAGTATATTTATCAATTATAATATAGGCCTAGTATATTTATCAATTATAATATAGGCCTAGTATATTTATCAATTATAATATAGGCCTAGTATATTTATCAATTATAATATAGGCCTAGTATATTTATCAATTATAATATATGCCTAGCATATTTATCAATTATAATATAAGCCTAGTATATTTATCAATTATAATATAGGCCTAGTATATTTATCAATTATAATATAGGCCTAGTATATTTATCAATTATAATATATGCCTAGTATATTTATCAATTATAATATATGCCTAGTATATTTATCAATTATAATATATGCCTAGTATATTTATCAATTATAATATAGGCCTAGTATATTTATCAATTATAATATAGGCCTAGTACATTTATCAATTATAATATAGGCCTAGTATATTTATCAATTATAATATATGCCTAGTATATTTATCAATTATAATATAGGCCTAGTATATTTATCAATTATAATATAGGCCTAGTATATTTATCAATTATAATATATGCCTAGTATATTTATCAATTATAATATAGGCCTAGTATATTTATCAATTATAATATAGGCCTAGTATATTTATCAATTATAATATAGGCCTAGTATATTTATCAATTATAATATAGGCCTAGTATTTATCATTATAATATAGGCCTAGTATATTTATCAATTATAATATAGGCCTAGTATATTTATCAATTATAATATATGCCTAGTATATTTATCAATTATAATATATGCCTAGTATATTTATCAATTATAATATAGGCCTAGTATATTTATCAATTATAATATATGCCTAGTATATTTATCAATTATAATATATGCCTAGTATATTTATCAATTATAATATATGCCTAGTATATTTATCAATTATAATATATGCCTAGTATATTTATCGATTATAATATAGGCCTAGTATATTTATCAATTATAATATAGGCCTAGTATATTTATCAATTATAATATAGGCCTAGTATATTTATCAATTATAATATATGCCTAGTATATTTATCAATTATAATATAGGCCTAGTATATTTATCGGCTACCTAAAGACAAATAATGCCTTAAGGGGAGATT
The DNA here is from genome assembly GCA_032716605.1 of Paralithodes platypus. Classification (NCBI taxonomy): domain Eukaryota; kingdom Metazoa; phylum Arthropoda; class Malacostraca; order Decapoda; family Lithodidae; genus Paralithodes; species Paralithodes platypus. Next base: position 3,519,035 of record CM064554.1, read on the forward strand.
TCCACCTGGAGGATTTTTTTCTGAACCTCTTTCTCCCTCATGTTTAGCCCCATTGTTTGTGAGATTTAAAAGACGCTTGCCCCATTAATTTGTCGATTTTAAGAACCCTCGCCCCATTTCTGTCAATTTTAAGACCATTCGTGCCATTTAGGTGTCGATCTTTTCCTGGCGAGCGATAGCGAGCCTGTACTTTAAGGGGAACGGGACATTTATCTACCGAAAAATGTACAAATTTATCTTGAAGGGGGAGTAATTTTAAGCTTGATGGAAGTCTAGGGAATCAACTAAAAACCTCCCCTTAAACCAAGTGTAAAAAGAGCATGTTCTGGATCTGAGGGGGAGATTACACAAGCACGCAATAGATAGAGGAAATTACCTTAATGGAGGAGCAAGGGGAGAGAGAGAGAGAGAGAGAGAGAGAGAGAGAGAGAGAGAGAGAGAGAGAGAGAGAGAGAGAGAGAGAGAGAGAGAGAGAGAGAGATTGCGAGAGGAGAGAGAGAGAGAGAGCGTATACTATATAATATTACGCTTTAAGGGGAGGTTTTTAGTTTGGTCTCTAGATATCCATCAAGCTTAAGATTACATCCTCTTGAGCACATTTCAAGATAAATTTGTACATTTTTCGATAGAAAAATTTCCCGGCTGAAAGCCGGTTCCTCTTAAATTACAGGCTCGCTATCGCTCACCAGGATAAAATTGACACCTAAATGGCACGAAAGGTCTTAAAATTGACAGGAATAGGTCGAAAGTTCTTAAAATCGTCAAAATAATGGGGCAAACGTCTTCAAATTAGAAAAGCAATTGGGCTAAACATGAGGGAGAAAGGAGTCCAGAAAAAAATCCGCTAGTGGAAATCTCGAGACCCTTAAAATCTACAAGAACATACTTAATCACACCAGGTAGTTTACACAATCACACCAGGTAGTTTACACAATCACACCAGGTAGTTTACACAATCACACCAGGTAGTTTACACAATCACACCAGGTAGTTTACACAATCATACCAGGTAGTTTACACAATCACACCAGGTAGTTTACACAATCACACCAGGTAGTTTACACAATCACACCAGGTAGTTTACACAATCACACCAGGTAAGTTTTCACAATCACACCAGGTAAGTTTTCACAATCACCACCACCCAGTGACCTGCTTCTGAAATGATCATAACATTCCAATATCCTAATACTGACTTGCGAGTGTCGAAATCAATTTACATTTTTGCGATTTCACACGAATTCTGTATTACATGTACACTCGGTCAAAAAAGTATCTGCACCCCTACCCTTATAATCTAGGGTGTACAGCTTGGTAGTATAGGTTGTAGGTCGTAGGTAGTAGGTCTTAGGTAGTATAGGTAGATAGCAGTATAGATGGATATAGGCTACAGGTCGATATACAAACCCTACCAAGCTCTGTACACACCAGACTGTTAAATATACTGTAAATTAGGTCAATCTCTCTCTCTCTCCCTCCCTCCCTCCCTCTCTCCCTCACTCTCTCCCTCCCTCTCACTCTCTCCCTCCCTCTCACTCTCTCCCTCCCTCTCACTCTCTCCCTCTCTCTCTCTCTCTCTCAGCATAACAACAATTACTCGTTGACCCACCACCTCTCGTCTCTCGATCCACCAACGATATCGTCCCTTGAGTCAATAATGTGTTGCTGGTAATTCTCTCTCTCTCTCTCTCTCTCTCTCTCTCTCTCTCTCTCTCTCTCTCTCTCTCTCTCTCTCTCTCTCTCTCTCTCTCTCTCTCTCTCTCATTACTCGTTGACCCACCACTCGTCTCTCGCTCCACCAACTACTGTATATATATCGTCCCCGTGAGTCAATAATGTGTTGCTGGTATTTAATAGAGCGCCGGAAGTTTGTTTTACCGGTGGACATATTAAGGGGGGGTGGGATATTTCTTTGGTCTATTTATTCATTTATTCGTGTATTTTTATTCATTTATTCGTGTATTTTTATTCATTTATTCGTGTATGTATTCATTTATTCGTGTATGTATTCATTTATTCGTGTATGTATTCATTTATTCGTGTATGTATTCATTTATTCGTGTATTTTATTCATTTATTCGTGTATTTTTATTCATTTATTCGTGTATTTTATTCATTTATTCGTGTATTTTTATTCATTTATTCGTGTATTTTTATTCATTTATTCGTGTATTTTATTCATTTATTCGTGTATTTTTATTCATTTATTCGTGTATTTTATTCATTTATTCGTGTATTTTATTCATTTATTCGTGTATTTTATTCATTTATTCGTGTATTTTTTTCATTTATTTGTGTATTTTATTAATTTATTCGTGTATTTTTTAGTTTCCTCGCTAGACTTCCATCAAGCTTATAAAATCACTCCTTAGACCCCCCCTTCAAGATAAATATGTACATTTTTCGATAGAAAAATGTGCCGGCCGAAGGCCGGTTTCTCTTAAAACTACAGGCTCGCTATCGCTCGCCAGGAAAAAATCGACACCTAAATGGCGCAAAAGGTCTTGATATTGATATAGAAATGGGACGAAAGCTTTTGAAATCGCCAAACTAAGGGGCGGATCGTCTTGAAATATATAAAAGAAATTAATGCTGCTAAAAAGCATGAGGGTGAAGGGGAACCAGAAAAACGACCCACCTCCCCTTAAAAGCTCTCTCTCTCTCTCTCTCCACCTCTATTGACTCAGGCCCAATTGTTGATTCTTCGGGGAGGTGAGGGAAGGGGGGGGGGTAGGGGGGTAGTGCTTGGTTTTTTGGTCTATATATTTATTTATTTATTTTTGTTTTGAGTTTCCTCGCTAGATCCTCTATCAAGCTTAGAAAAACACCCCCCTAGACCCCCCCCCCCCCTTTTAAAGATACATTTGTACATTTTTCGGTAGAAAAATTACCGGCCGCAGGCTGGTTCCTTCTAAACTTAAGAGGCTCGCTATCGCTCGCCAGGAAAAAAAATCGACACCTAAAGGGCACGAAAGGTCTTAATATTGATACAAACATGAGGCGAAAGGCCTCAAAATCGCCAAATTAACGGAACGAACGTCTTAAAACCTCAAAACTAATATGCTAAACATGAGGGAGAAGGGGGTCCAGAAAAAGCTTAAAGGGAGGTCTCCACTTGAGGGATTGTTTTCTTGACCCCTTTCTCCCTCATGTTTAGCCCCATTACTTTTTGTATTATAAAACGTTTGCCCCATTAGTTTAGCGATTTTAAGAACTTTCACCCCATATTAAGACCTTTCGTGCAATTCAGTGTCTATTTTATCCTGGCGAGCGATAGCGAGCCTGTAATTTAAGAGGAACCGGCCTTCGGCCGGGACATTTTTCTACCGAAAAATTAACAAATTTATCTTGAAAGGGACTCGAAGGGGTGTAATTTTAAGGTTGATGGAGGTTTAGGGAACAAACTAAATACCTCCCCTTAAGCTATTGCGTATCTGGCACTGAGTAGGCCCCTAATATTAATGTAATGTCACATTATCTGTGTGTGGTGTTGATGAGGCCTCAGCTATATTAACCTCTTCTATACCGTCATGTACTTTTCATTATAATCTGGCAACTATTAGACGCTTTTGGAGGGACGTCTACTCCTTAAGAGGCTACCTACCGTACGTCAGACTATCTCACGTAATCCTTTTAGCGACCATGCATCCTTCCTAAGCTTAATAAACTCGTCTAAATGTAGCTGAAATCCAATATAAAAGACGTCGCCGGTACAGAAGGGGTTAAGGGGAGATCTCCACTTGAGGGACTTTTTTTCTGGACCCCTTTCTCCCTCATGTTTAGCCCCATTGCTTTTGATATTATAAAACGTTTGTCCCATTAGTTTGGCGATTTTAAGCACTTTCACCCCATTTATGTCACTTTTAAGACCTTTCGTCCCATTTAGGTGTCGATTTTATCCTGGCGAGCGATAGCGAGCCTGTAATTTAAGAGGAACCGGCCTTCGGCCGGGATATTTTTCTACCGAAAAATTTACAAATTTATCTTGAAAGGGCCTCAAGGGGGTGTAATTTTTAGCTTGATGGAGGTCTAGGGAACAAACTAAATACCTCCCCTTAATGTTTAGCCCTCTGGTTATGTATTTGGTCTTGTTGAGTAGCCTAGGTGTAAGCGAATAATATCTAGCATTATTTACTCTGACCTTATCTTATACTATCTAACTAACTAACTAACCCAACTAGCATAATCTAGTTCAATATAATATGTATGGGTTACAAAAGCATCCCAAAGTAGCATTATGTGTACCCTACTTTAACCTAATGTAAATGTGTGACTGTAGGACGATAATCAAACATCTCAGAATTCGTGTAAAGACTGCCAAAATAATCGACAAGTAACCATAGCATGACTATACAGAGGAGGTATTGGGAGGAAGCTAAAGCAAATATACAGAGGAGGTATAGGGAGGAAGCTAAAGCAAATATACAGAGGAGGTATAGGGAGGAAGCTAAAGCAAATATACAGAGGAGGTATAGGGAGGAAGCTACAGCAAATATACAGAGGAGGTATACGGAGGAAGCTAAGGCAAATATACAGAGGAGGTATAGGGAGGAAGCTAAAAGCAAATATACAGAGGAGGTATAGGGAGGAAGCTAAAGCAAATATACAGAGGAGGTATAGGGAGGAAGCTAAAGCAAATATACAGAGGAGGTATAGGGAGGAAGCTAAAGCAAATATACAGAGGAGGTATAGGGAGGAAGCTAAAGCAAAATACATAGACAATTAAAACAAAACAACAAAATAAGTCTCATCTTAATCCTCGCCAATACAAAACAGAAAAATACAGCATCAACTCGAATCACAACTTTCAATTCCGTTTTTTTTGTTTTTTTCCCGACCGAGCTAAAAATAGAAACTCGGATGTAGGTATAACTTTTGTGTTTTTTCCCAGGCAGACCAAACTGGCCGTCCTCCCTTGGGCATCACTCGGCTTCCGCGATTGCCGGCAATATTTTCAGGGCGGGGACGTACGATTCCTGCTCGGTCTGATTGCGACACAAATACGAGTCTCGCTTTGATCCATCGAACCTTTTATCCTGGCTAAATTGGTACCGTAAAGCCGTCGGGAGCGTGTTTACCTTCTATCTTCGCTATTGTCGATGGAAATAGAATGTTTTGTCACCTTTGCGCATTTTTTATTCATGTGAAAGAAGAGGACAAAAGGCATTGGTACACCTGTGGGTAAGGAATAAGCTGTATATTCATTGGGTAAATATGCCTCTCACCTCGCTGTAACTTCAAGTATCTTTAGGTATATAGGGTCCTATGCACCATTAATGACTGTAACAGCGATATCTGAGAGATATCGCCAGGAAAATAATTGACACCTACTGTAAGTGACACGAAAGGCCTTACAATTGACACCTACTGTAAGTGACACGAAAGGCCTTACAATCGCCAAACTACTGGGGAGGCTATCTTAAAATCTCAAATCTAATGAGGCTAAACATATGGAAGATGGCGGGCCAGAACTACACCCCCCCTCCCCCCCCCCCCCATAAGGGATGGAAGCATTAACACACGAAGTATAGCAACACGAAATGGGAGGTAAAGAGTCAAGGGGGAGAAGACAGATGAAGAAGGAGGGATGAAGGAAGGGGAAGAAAGATGAAAAGGGAGAAAGAAAAAGGATGGCCAAAAAAGATGAAGAAGAAGGGAGAAGACAGATGAAGAAGGATGTCTGATGAAATATGAAGACAGATGAAAAAGGAGGGAGAAGAAAGATGAAGAAGAAAGAAGAGAGATTTTTTTTTCTTTTAGAAAGATGAAGAAGAAAGAAGGAAGGAGAAAAAAAAGAAAGATGGAGAAGGAGGAAGGAGGGAGAAGAAAGATGGAGAAGCAGGGATAAAAAAGATGAAGCAGAAGGGATGAAGAAGATGAAGAAGAAATAGGAAGGAGGGATGAATGAAGATGAAGAAAGAAGGGTAAGAAAGATGGAGGCAGACAAGAGAGGATAAACAATGGAAGGCGTGACAGTGAAGAAGGTGGCCCTGGGTGCTTAAGTGATGAACCTGCCTCTCCATCTTCTATGCTACACTTTTGTTTGTCTCCTCCCCCTCTCCCCCCCCCCCCCCCCTCTCTCTCTCTCTCTCTCTCACTCTCTCTCTCTCTCTCTCTCTCTCTCTCTCTCTCTCTCTCCTTTAACCCATCATTCAGATCTATGCATTATTTTTTTTTGCTTTTGATCTCTCAAAACAGTTTAGAAATCCAGCAATATTTAAAACGAACATACCTATACATACACGTACCCTACCAAATATTAATAATAATTCAAATAATTGTTTTGTGAATAGCAGCGTATTGTGAAGAGTACCTCCAATAATATATATTTTTTTACTCTTGATTCTTTGCAGTGTACTTCCAATAATATTCTGTTTTTTTTACCTTGATTTCTTGCAGTGTACTTCCAATAATTCAATTTTTTAACATTGATTTCTTGCAGTGTACCTCCAATAATGCCCTTTTTTACCCTTGATTTCTTGCAGTGTACTTCCAATAATTCCATTTTTTAACCTTGATTTCTTGCAGTGTACCTCCAATAATGCCCTTTTTTACCCTTGATTTCTTGCAGTGTACTTTCAATAATATTTGTTTTTTTTCCTTGATTTCTTGCAGTGTACCTCCAATCTCTTGACCTAATTTTTGTTGGTCCACGTGGAATCGTTTTTCTTTTGTCCCTTGTCCAAAATGAATTACCTTCTGCCTTTGTGTGTCCTTGAGTTATTAGTCTGTCTGCCTCTCTCGCTGTTGCTCTCGCTCTTCCTCTTGCTTTCGCTCTTCTCTCTCTCTCTCTCTCTCTCTCTCTCTCTCTCTCTCTCTCTCTCTCTCTCTCTCTCTCTCTCTCTCTCTCTCTCTCTCTCACAATAACGCAAACTTTTTCTCATTTGCTCTCCCTCTGTCTCGCTCTCTTTTAGTCGTGGACATCGGAGGTGGGAGGTCAGAAAAATATAGCAGACACAATTTACAAAATTTACAACAGCGAATAGAAATGTAACTTTCATGTAACGCCTGAAACTGTCACTGGCGGTGCGTGGATACATATATACAGTTTATATATATATATATATATATATATATATATATATATATATATATATATATATATATATATATATATAGACAGTATATATCGTTTTTAAAGCATTATTTCAGACAATTGCTTCCAAAATAGATTGCAAGTATTGATAGGAATCTAGAATAAAATAAAAATTGGTGTCTTCTGATTGTGTGTGTTTATTTATGTCTTTATGTATTTATATATGTTGACCCTGTTGCGCTCCAGAAGTTGTTCGATTTCTTTGAGAAGTATTTATGCTTGTAACTATTGTTTTTGTGTTATTAACTACAAGTGAAGTGAAGTTAAGATATTGAAATTAAATCCATTTGACCCGAGTTATGTAAAGTTAGGTGTGTAAATTGGAGTTGTTGTACTCTGCATTATATATATATATATAAAACGCTAGAAATGGCTAACAAGCGACCTTATTTGTTACTCACCCAATAGATGGCCCTGACCGTGACCCTCTAGATATTTTTTGACCCTGGTGGAATCAATAATTTCCTCCCGGACCCCAGACGCATCCTGCCCCCCCCCCCCCCCCCCCCCCCCCCCCCCCCCCCCCCCCTCTCCCTCACATCCACCCACCTCTACCCCCACTCCTCCACCCACCGCCACTATGCCGTCCTCCTAAACAACTCAAGCACTCTTTTCCCCTCTTGGATCGTTACATATCGATTATTAGAATTATGTATTTTGTTGGTTGTTATTATTATTATTATTATTATTATTATTATTATTATTATTATTATTATTATTATTCAACAGGCAATAACATATGAAACCAATAATACGTTTCATATCATAAAAAGACGTCATATATTAACATTCCTCACCAAAATATGCCCATAATATAATAACTGTACTAAGTACTTACATAACATACACTCCAATACATTAATGCTTGCCTGAACTTTTCAAAGCTATATGCAAACGAATAAAATCTTCATATTTTGTGTATCTAGGTTATACATTTCGAGGTTCATTTAAGCCCTTGAAGATAATTATGAGCAAAGTTATCTTCATTATATTTCGCCTGTTATGAAGCAAATTTATTCAGCTTGGGAAGGATATACTGTATAGAAGTCAGAAGGTTAATAAGGAGAGTCCATAGCCCTTTGATTCCCACAAGTTATTTAAAAAAACTATAAAATCGTCTACTCATAGCCATAATAGAATGAAAAGTGCGTCTTCCAATAATGAGAGGGGTAAGTAATTCAAGGCATCAGAAAGAGCCCATATTTGAGTTTTGAGTGTACCTTAAGGGGAGGTATTTAGTTTGTTCCCTAGACCTCCATCAAGCTTAAAATTACACCCCCTTGAGTCCCTTTCAAGATATATTTGTACATTTTTCGGTAGAAAAATTTCCCGGCCGAAGGCCGGTTCCTCTTAAATTACAGGCTCGCTATCGCTCGCCAGGATAAAATTGACACCTGAATGGCACGAAAGGTCTTTATATGGGGTGAAAGTTCTTAAAATCGCTAAACTAATGGGGCAAACGTTTTATAATATCAAAAGCAATGGGGCTAAACATGAGGGAGAAAGGGGTCAAGAAAAAAAATCCCTTAAATGGAGACCTCCCCTTAAGTGTGTGTGGGTGGTGAGGGGTTCTGGCCTCCCCTTCTTCCTTATGTTTAGCCCCATTAGTTTGGAGATTTTAAGATATTCGACCCATTAGTTTGGAGATTTTAAGATATTCGACCCATTAGTTTGGAGATTTTAAGATATTCGACCCATTAGTTTGGAGATTTTAAGATATTTGACCCATTAGTTTGGAGATTTTAAGATATTCGACCCATTAGTTTGGAGATTTTAAGATATTCGACCAATTAGTTTGGAGATTTTAAGATATTCGACCCATTAGTATGGAGATTTTAAGACCTTTCTTGCCATTTAGGTGTTGATATTTTCCTAGTGAACGATAGTGAAC
>CM064554.1:3533121-3550621 GCA_032716605.1 Paralithodes platypus
CTCTACGTTGAACTCGTTCTAGCTTTGTTTATATCTTTTTGGTAATAAGGGCACCAGGATTGAACGCAGTATTCCAGAAGAGGGCGGACTAAGGAATTGTAAAGGGTTAGGATAACTTCTTTGGATTTATGCTCAAATGACCTGCCTATAAAGCCAATTATTTTGTTTGCCTTCTTAACAACTTCTGAACATTGTTGACTCGGTTTTAGGTTACTCGATATTGTTACTCCCAGATCAGTTTCTCTGTTTACATTTTTAAGCTGAGTGCCATTCATCGAATAGTTTGCTTTCTCATTTAGGTATCCGACATGTAGTACTTTACATTTATCCGCCATTGAAACTCATTTGCCAAATTTGGGCCCAACATGACAATTTATCTAGATTGTGTTGCCATATCGTCAACTTGTTCTTTTGAGAAGTACGCTATTTGCAATTTTTGTATCGTCAGCAAATTTTGAGATTGTGCAGGTGAGACCCTCATCTATGTCGTTGATGTAAATTAGAAAGAGAATTGGTCCTAGTACCGATCCCTGGGGTACCCGCTACTTACATTGGTCCATTTAGATGCCTTACCGTTTATGACTACCCTTTGCTTTCTGTCGCTGAGCCAATTTTCTATCCATTTCAACACACCGTCTTGTATTCCATGCGCTTTTAGTTTTAGCAGTAAACGTTTGTGGGGAACTTTGTCAAAGGCCTTTTGAAAATCAAGGTATATAATATCTACAGCTTTACTCTCATCGTAGAGGTTGAGGATATCGTGGAAGAAGTTAAGAGGTTTGTTAAACAGGAACGTTTTTTACGAAAGCAGTGTTGAGTATCTTTAAGTATGTTATTTTCCTCCAAGTGATTTACGAGTCTGTCTCGTATGACCGTTTCTAGCATTCTTACATACAAATGAGGTTAAGCTAATTGGACGATAGTTACTGGGTAGGGATTTGCTGCCTTTTTTGAATATCGGTGTTACGTTGGCTAGCTTCCAATGATCAGGCATAGTTCCAGACTGCAAGGATTTATTGAATAGTAATGTCAGTGGTTTGGAGAGCTCATTCTTAGCTTCCTTTAGAACTCTAGGCGAGATTGTATTCAGGTCCTGGCGTTTTATTTACCTTGAGTTTATCTAAACAATTCAATACTTCTCTCTCTGTAACGGTGATATTGCTTTAGAACATCTGAATTATCAATCTGAATCGGCGATGGTGTAGGGATATCACTGAGCGTCTTCTGTTGTAAAAACTGATGTGCAAAGAAAGGTATTGAGGGCATTACTCATTTGTACTTCGTCTTTGGTGTATTCTCCTTTTTCATCGACTAACGGTCCAACAGTTGAAGTAACTACTTTTTTCTTTCTGATATAACTATAGAATTCTTTCGGGTTTGTTTTACTTTGATTCGCAATATGTAACTCTAAGGTCTTTTTACTTTGCTTAATTAACTTTTTGGCTTTGCGTCGTAGCTCTACAAATTTCACCCGTTCTTCGTCATTTTGTGAGGATTTTAATCTATCATTAGCAAATTTTTTAGTAAAGCAGGCAGTTTGAAATATCTTTATTCCACCATTTGGGCTTATTATTATGGCCTGGACGCCGTATTTTCGATGGTAGCAGTCTTGCACTGCTTTTAGGTAAGTGGTTTCGAATAACTTCCAAGATGTATTTATGTCGTTATTGTTAATTAAAAAGCTCCAGTCAGTTTCTTTAAACATAGCTCTAAGTTTATGGAAGTTTGCTTTCTTGAAATTAGGGACTTTTTCGATGCTACTATTTGGGTCGTTACTAGTAAACTTTAAAGTGGAAAGTTATCGTACGATGGTCGCTGTTACTGAATTCATCAACCAACATTCAAATTCTCTATCAAATTCTTCTTTTGTTGCAAGTACAATGTCAAGAAACGTTATTACCACGGGTCGGCATTCGAACAAATTGATAAAGCGAACTCTTCTTGCAAGTTCGTATACAAGTCATGTCCGGAGTGTGAAGTAAGAGTATCGCCCCACTTGGTCACAGGTAAATTAAAGTCGCCAAAAATTACGGTATCTTGTGAGTTACTTACATCTGCAATTTGTTCGTAAATTTCTCGGTGAGTTTGCACTGATTGTGCTGGAGGTCTGTATATTAACGCAAGTATTATTTTTGTACCTTTATTATTCTTTATTAGCACAAAAGATGTGTCGACGTTCACAATTTGAGGTTTTGACACGAGGTTCGGGTTAAGACTTTCTTTGATATAAAATAAAACGCCACCTCCATTTTTATTTATTCGGCTGTTCTCAAACATTACATAACCGGGAAGTGAATACTCTGCTAAAAAGTCTCTATCTTGTGTATTGAGCCAAGATTCTGTTATGCCAATCACATCATAATTTTCTGTAAACACTAGTTCCTCTAAATCTGAAAATTTATTGCGTATGCTACGAGCGTTTGCATAGAAAACCTTTAAAGTTGCGGTTTTAGAACTCGCAGATCGTTCTTTCATCGAATTTTTGGTTCTGGTCGGATCTACATTTACATTCATGGCTGTCCTCGGTCCTCGGTCGTTTAGCACCCATATTAGCACCCATGACGCCTTCAACCCGGATACCTTTCCACGTGACTCATCCTTTTAGTTTTGACACTTGCACCTTGACACCTTCATCCATGACAACTTCATCCATGGCACCTTTAACCATGATACATTCGTAAATGACACTTTTTCCCTTGGCACATTCCAAACTGTCACCTCTTGCCTTGACACATTCCTGACTGACACCCGCCACCCAGGTCACCTTCTCGCATGACCCATTCCTCTTCTGACACTTGGCACCGGGCCTTCCCTGTCATGTCAGTGCCAGCCCCCCCCCCCCCCCCTCCGTCTTCCCTGGTCATTACTGGTACAATTTATGACCCTTTGCTGACTGAGGGAGGGGGGGGTACACACAAGCTTGTTTACTCTTGCCCTCACCCCCTGATCCCTCTCGTTTCCACCCTGACCCCACATTAACACCCTCACCCCACATATACACCCTCACCCCACATATACACCCTCACCATCCAATATTCTCTCTTAATTATCCATCCATTCATCAGCTGTATATCTATCCTTAAATACACATAATTACTATGGATATTAATGACGGTGTTTATAATATAGCTTGAGAGGATAATTATACTATAGTCCGTTCTTCCCCAGCTGGCGGGAAATTGAATCCCTTAGCAACTGATTCATCGATATTTAATAACAAAATATGAAACTACTACTGTATGTCTCTGTATCATATACTGTATATGCCAAAATGTCATAATTAACAATATATTTTGCTCAACACAAACAGACTAAATAATAGGCGAAACTACCCAAATATATGAACATGAATATTTAGAGACGCAAAGATTTAAAACTCGTTCTTTTAATCCTCAATCTGATAGGAATAGCCCACCACCATTTCAGTCAAATTGTATGACTCGTTTTTATAGTTTTCGTTTTAGTAATTACATACACGTATTCCAAGCGTTATATCTTTATTGCTTCGGTCGTGTTATAGACACTGAACAATTCGAAGATTATTCCTATTAGTCAAGTAGAGTAATTTGAAAATTAATGTGGAATAAACAAAGTTAAAAGGACCGCACCGTTACTGAAAGGGTTAATAAAGCGTGTTGCTTAAGCCTCTCACCATCCTCCAACTCCATCACCCCCACGTCCCTCCATCCAGCCTTATTGTCAGCATCCTTCTTCAGCCCCTTCATCTCTCGTGGGACTCAATATCAGCGACTCTAAGGAGGGAGGGGGCTGAGGGGAGGGGGGGGGGGGCAAGTCATTTAGTAGTGTGGAGGGGGTCGCCCAATACGCTTGACGGAGTTAATTAAAAATCTTCAGTGGCTTTTGACGCCCCCCACCCATTTTCCTTTTCTCTGGTTACTTTTTATTTCCTTGTATTTCTGTATGACACACACACACACACACACACACACACACACACACACACACACACACACAAAACACACACACACACACAAAACACACACACACACAAAACACACACACACACACACACACACACACACACACACACACACACACACACACCTCTCTTCTATCCGTCTTTCTCTCACCTTATCTCTCATGTGAACATGTGGGAATCTGATATAAGCTTTACCTCTTCCAGTAAGATGACGCCTTTTTAAAATTTAATTAGACTATTCTGAAATTATGTCACGTCGCTTAGGAAGGATAGAGAGCTCACACAAGAGACATTTCAAACATCAGCAACGAGAGAGAGAGAGAGAGAGAGAGAGAGAGAGAGAGAGAGAGAGAGAGAGAGAGAGAGAGAGAGAGAGAGAGAGAGAGAAAGAGAAAGTGAGTGTATGTAAAATTCCCGTTTTTTAGTTACACTATAGCACAGCAAAGGGTAACTTAAGCATCCTACAAGAGCCATATCACACAACATCGGGAGTGAGAACGAGAGAGTGAGAGAGAGAAAGAGAGAGATAGTGTGAGTACTGTATGTGTGTGAGAAGATAAACTATAATGTAACTAGAATAAGATAGATTGTACACCACATTGTAACTGTCACCTTAATACAAAAGTGTGTGTATAAATGTCCCGTTTTTTAGCTACAATATACCACAGCAAAGTGTAAGAGAGAGAGAGAGTGAGAGTGAGTTTGTGTGTGTGTGTGTATAAAATTCGCGTTTTTTAGCAACAAAATAGCACAGGATAGGGTAACTGAAGCATCCTACAAGAGCCGTTCCCCAGCCCAGCGTGAGTAAGGCAGTGTCAGCCTCCACACCGGGAATGGCGAGAATCTATTCCCAGGCACCACCCCCGTTTGTCTCATTTTTATGGGTGCTTCCCCAAATTGATGCGGCCATGGTGTGTGTGTGTGTGTGCGTGTGCGTGCGTGCGTGCGTGTGCGTGCGTGCGTGCGTGCGTTTGGCCGGGTGTGTGGCAAGTTTGGGACCACTTATTGAAGCCTGTGGTTGTACTTAGTGCTGGTTAGTGAGTATGTTGGCTTTACTTGCTGTTATGGCCAGCTAATGAAAATGTGTGTAGTATATATATATATATATATATATATATATATATATATATATATATATATATATATATATATATATATATATATATTTTTTTTCTCTCTCTCTTCTTTCCCCATTCTTCGACCCACTTCAGTGAACTACCACACACATATATTGCTCTCGAGTTTCTAATATTTTCGCCCTAGTTTTGAAGTTACACCCCACAGAGATTCATCCCCAAGTTTGCCAAGTTATATACAGTGTGCTACTGAGACCACGATGACAAGCAGATGCAACGCTCTTAAAATACATAATTATCCAGATACTCGGTTATACATAGACTGAATTGTGCAGAAAATATATTTAATGATACATAATTAGTCGGATACAGCTTTATAAAGTGACATATATCAGAATCAGAATCAGAAATGTTATTCCATTAATACAATGGTTATTCGTTACATTCAATATATACTTTATACAGCTACACTAAATTTAAAAATCTATACATTTATTATTACAATTATTTACACTATAGTCATGCTAACAAGTATGTTGGATATTCAGGAGAAAATCTTTCAACTGCGACCTAAAGGAGTGTGTGGAGATAGTATTGTTTATGCTAGGAGGGAGGCTATTCCAAAATTTTGGCCCCGCAACTTTGAGTGATTTGGCTCCGATACTTGTGTTGGCTTTTAGGAACGTACACATTCTGCTGTTGCCTCGTATTGACATTGTAAATATCTCTTACTGTTGGCAGAGAGAATTGCCAGTTGGGAAATCCTTTATTTATTATTGAAAGAGTTGTGATACCCAAGTCGTACTTATACTTTTGTTGCATGTTTAGCCATCTACGCTCTTTTATACAAGGTGTTACATGGTCGTATTTAGAAACGACTCCAATTGCTACCTTAACAGCGAAGTTTTTAAGTTTTTGTGCCATTTCCATTTGTGAGGAGTTTGTTGCACCCCATATCATTAGACCATAATTCATAATACTTAATGCAAGACACTGAACTACTAATATCCGTGTGTCTCTGCTAATATTATCTTTTATACGGTTGATATACATAAGAACACCGTAAACCTTTTTACTCATTTCATCAATGTGTGAGTCAAAAATCATGTTGTTATCAAAATAAATACCCAAGTTCTTTAATGAATTGCTAGGACACATTTGAGTTCCATCAATCTGCATGTGAGTACCTCGTGGGATCCGCGACAGGATTCCTCTCGTACATTGAGTTTTTTTGGTGTTTAACATTAAACCGTTAGTATTGAAGTATTCTTTAATACGACCAAGGGTTTCTTCGCTTCTGTGAACTGAGTCATATATATCCTCGATTTTACCCGTGTGAATCAATAGAGTGTAATCAGCATATTGTATAACATGACAATTGTTTATTATTTGAGAAAGGTCATTCACATAATATAGTAAACAAAATGGGACCGGGTACAGATCCCTGAGGTACTCCATATGAAATCTCCAGCTTGTCAGATATAAAATCACCTATAGGTAATTCAGTTATATAAAATATACGTAGGTGGATACATATGCTCAGTTATGCAGATATAATGTTACAGTATACATAATTATACAAAGGTATATTAGTACGGTACTGAGTTTTACAGATACTCATTGGTATTAGTGCTAATTTATATATAAGCCGGCCCATGGTTCAGTAAATACAGATGCCTGCATATATAAATAGGCAGAGTACAGTAGATTTAATTACCCACATTTGAGTTCCACATACTGTACACATACAGTTTTGAGCAGAAAAAAAGTCAACCAGGCAATTTCGAAAGGAACTTACACCTGCCAAAGATAATCGACATTAGTTTTAGTCACCTTTTATCCATTAGCTCCCGCATCTAGGGTAAAGAACTTCCAAGTTTGTCAAGTTATTGTGATGCGATGTCCTCAAGCAAACACCATTACAAACTTTCTCCATTAATTCCAAACATTTGCAAACATGTTTTTGCTTCCTCCATTCCTATTTCATGTTTCATCATATACGGAGATCAGATAACGACTGCATAGATCGTTAATTTCATTGGTTTAGATTAGCTATAGTAAATAATAAAGTGTGTAAAAGGAAAAGTTTTATTTCAACTATAAAATCAATTAATATATAGGCCTATTGTAGAACGATTTTAGATGAGATTAATATGTTCCAGTGGTTTCTTTATGTAATTTATATAAACATATTAGTTTAGTATCGGCAACCACACTCAAGAACTTTGATTGACACCTTTACATCTCTCTCTCTCTCTCTCTCTCTCTCTCTCTCTCTCTCTCTCTCTCTCTCTCTCTCTCTCATGGTTCCTGATGATTCCCGTTTTCCCAGAATGCCTGGATTTCCTGGAATGATTATATCACACTCGCTAATATATGTTTACACTCACTCTCGCTCTCTCTCTCTCTCTCTTTCTCTTTCTCACTCTCGCTCTGTCTCTCTCTCTCTCTCTCTCTCTCTCTCTCTCTCTCTCTCTCTCTCTCTCTCTCTATGGTAAAAAACTGCGTAAACTTTCCAACACCCTCTTGGCTAATGACGCGAAGAATTTTTGTCACTTGGCAAAGTTTGGCACAGAAGTCTGGCTTGAACAATCTGGCCAAAAATTAGAGTAGACTGCAATTTCTTTCCCGCCTACACAGTTAACCCTTTCACGCTCATATGACGCAGAGGTTGCCAGATTAGCAATAAGAAATAGAGTTCTCTCACTCTTATAATTACCTCTCCAAAATTAGTTTTCTGACAAACTCAAAGACAAACTGCAGAGATTGAAGTGAAACAAAGGTTTCTAAATACCCCTGATGGTAACAAAGGCTTTAAAGTATCCCCAATAGGCTCAAAATCGCGTCATATGTCGGAGAGGGTTAAAGAGCTATACAGTTAACGTTCTGGGCACCATTGGAAGATATGGTGGCAGCAGTGGAAAGCCGGAGTATTTGTTTTTCGTTTAGCTAATACATTTTATACGGTACTGTGAAATTAATATATATTGCGTGGGGAGAGAGAGAGAGAGAGAGAGAGAGAGAGAGAGAGAGAGAGAGAGAGAGAGAGAGAAGGGGGGAGTGAGTGGGGCGGAAGTGCTATTATGAACTTATGAACTGAACTATATATATATATAATACTGTATATATATACTGTATATATATAAGTTGCCTTTATAGCTTGATTTTTACTCCTTTTTCTGATCGCCGATCCGTAGCCAACATTATGGTAGTAGATAATATCCATATACAATCTGATTTACAGGGAGTAGCAAGTGGCAGCCATTATATCCCGTTAGTTTATGGTGTAGGTATATCATGGGCTAATGGTAATAATATTCCAGTGTTTAGGGTTTTGTGTGTGTGTGTGTGTGTGTGTGTGTGTTTTCGTCTTGGAAGGGAGGTGGGGTAATGTATGTTTTCTTAGTTCTATGCGTGTATAGGTGTACTGTGCATAGAGAGAGAGAGAGAGAGAGAGGAGACGACGAGAGAGAGGAGATATAGCAGAGAGAGAGAAAGGAGAGAGAGAGAGAGGAGAGAAGAGGATGAGATGGAGGAGAGAGAGAGACAAGGAGAGATGAGACAAAAGAGAGCGAGAGAGAGAGAGAGAGAGAGAGAGAGAGAGAGAGAGAGAGAGAGAGAGAGAGAGAGAGAGAGAGTGCGGCAAGTGGGGCGGAAGTGCTATTTTGAGTTGTTAAGGAAATTACAGCTTGTTTTTTATTGGCAATTTAGGCTCGTTACCCCATGTTCCCCTCCTCCGGTTGACTGCTTTTCCTTTTCTTTCCTCCCTTCCTCTCTTCCTCCCGTCCTTTCCTTCTTTACTCTCTTCCTTCCCTCCTTTCTTCCTCTCTTCCCATCTTCTTTCCTCTTTCCCTTACTTCCTTCTTTTCATTCTCCCTAATGTCCTCCCTTCATTTCTCCTTTATTCCATCTCGTCCTGCCATCCTTCTTTCCTTGCACCCTCTCTTCCTTCATTCCTCTATTCCTCTCTTTCGCCCTCCATTCCTTAATGCTTTCTCCTTAATTTCTTCCTCCCTTCCTTTATTCCTCCCCTTCGGTCGTCTGCCTTCCTTCCTACCCGTGCTTCCTTCCTCCTTCCCCTCTCCTTCCCTTCCTCCGATAAACATCCGCCTCTAATCTTGTTGCTGGGATAACTGCCTTGATGGTGTAATGGTTAGAGTGTTTAAAATCTGCATGTGGTAACCCAGGTTCGAATCCCGGTGGATTGCATGCTTGCTTTCATTAATTTCTTTGGGAGGTGTTTGGTGTTGGAGTGAATTTAATAAGATATAATACCAAAGGCTGATGATGATACGCAGCTAACATTAGACGATTTTACTCAATATAGAACGAACCTGTGGGAGTCAAAAGGCTAATCAAGATGGTGTATAGGCCTACCTCTTTTACTTTTGGTGGTCTTTTCTAAGCTACTAAAATCGTCTAATGGTAGCCAGGATACAATTAAGATGAAGCCATCGTACTGCAGTAGGTAAAGTTGACACATTAAGGGGGATGGGCGTATTTATTTGTTTATTTACTTATCTTTTTATTATTATTATTATTATTATTTGTTTGTTTTTGTTTTTTTAGTTTCCTCCCTAGACCTCCATCAAGCTTAAAAAAAAACACCCCCAAGACCCCCCTTCAAGATAAGGTGAATGAGGTGAAACGTCTTAATCGCCAAACTAATGGTTTGAAACTTCTTAAAATATCCAAACTATTAGAGCGAAACAGGGGAGGTCGAAAAAGACCTCCCTCGGCCCAAGGAAAGTTAAGTGCTTGGTTTTTGGTCTACATATTTATTTATTTATTTATTTTTGAGTTTCCTCGCTAGACCTCCATCAAACTTAGAATAACACCCCCTAGTCCCCCTTTCAAGATAAATTTGTAAATTTGTAAAAGCTGGTTCCTTCTACAATTAGAGGCTCGCTATCGCTCGCCAGGAAAAAATCGACACCTAAAGGGCACGAAAGGTCTTAATATTGATAACAAAATGAGGCGAATGGTCTCAAAATCACCAAACTAACGTAACGAACGTCTTAAAACCTCAGAACTAATATGCTAAACATGAGGGAGAAGGGGGTCCAGAAAAAGCGAGTAGTAACCCCCTTAAGCCGTCTTTGAGTGTCCCAGGCCTGGCAGATATTGGTGCGCGGAGAGACACTGTAAGAGCTCCTGTGGGAAGATTCTCAACTATTGGGTCTACCGTATGTTGTATTTGTAGTTTTGTGTGTCTGTACGGCCGCGCGAGAGACGATGAGGAGGGATGGGTGGAGAGAGAGCGATATTTATGGTTACAGATATTAGAGGAGAGAGAGAGAGAGGGGTGTAGAGCGAGAAGGAGGGAGGGAGGAAGATGGAGAGAGGAGGAGGAATAATAATAATAATAATAATAATCGGTTTATTTCAAGCCGGCAGCCAATGGGGCTGAAAATACACAGACTTAACCTAGATCTTATCCTAAGGGATCAATAGACTGATCCTGGCTGCTAACGAGAGCGCCTACATACTCCCGAAGGAGTAGGACGTGGGCAGGAGACTTTGTGGGCCCCCCGAGGCGGTCCGTCCAGACCTTGCCTTCACGGCCAAGGAAAGTTTTTTGAGAGAACTTCCCCTGCCGGCGCGTGGGATTGAACCCCCGACACCAGAGCTAGCGCTCCCAATACAGAGTACTAAGCGCGCTCGGCCACCGTGACCGTGTGTGTGTGAGAGAGAGAGAGAGAGAGAGAGAGAGAGAGAGAGAGAGAGAGAGAGAGAGAGATGATGATGATGATGATGTAAAGACCTAATGTACTATCATACAAAAAAGTATCCTTACTCTCGTGAACGTTGAGTTTCATAAAGTTGGGTACGATTCGAGCTCAAACAATAGTTTCCATATTACTTCGTCCATTGAGTCTAAATGGTGCGTGTCATTTTAGTAAGGATACTTTTTTGTATGATAGTACCTAAGATCCTAATGCTCTCCCACCACTTCCCCATTGCTTACACACACACACAAATATACACATAAACACACACAAATACACACACACGTACACACACCCACACAAACGCACACACACAATACCTGGATGAACCGATAACTATAAACCACGGGTATCTTAAGGGGGAACTAGTCGCTTTTTATGGACCCACTTCACCCTCATATTTATCATATTACTTTGGAGATTTTAAGACGTTCGTTCCGTTAGTTTGGCTATTTTGAGACCTTTCACACCATTTCTTTGTCAATATAAAGATCTTTCGTGCCATATAGGTGTCGATTTTTTCTTGGTGAGCGATGGCCAACCTGTAAGTTTAGAAGGAACCGGATTTTTCTACCGAAAAATATACACATTAATCTTGAAATGGGGTCTAGTTTGTTTTTTCTTTTTTGTAAGCTTGATGGGAGGTCTAGCGAGGAAACTAAAAAATATATTAATAAATAAATATATAGACCAAACAACAAGCACTGTAAACTTCTTAGCTTCTCCGTAAACAAAAAAGTTATTACCCACTTCAGGACACACATAGATTTTTGGCTGTGTCTCTCAGAAGCGGTTCGGTCTGACCCTTGTACTCTTGAGGGGAGATGGGGCGTTTTTCTGGTCCCTCTTCTTCTTCATGCTTTGCCCCGTTCGTTTTAAAATTTTATGACGTTCGGCTCATTGGTTTGGCGATTTTATGACCTTTCGCCCCATTTTATGACCTTTCGCCCCATTTATTTGTCAATATAATGACTTTGCGTGTCATTTACTGTAGGTGTCGTATTTTCCTGGGGAGCGAAAGCGAGCCTGTAATTTAAGACATTTTTTTATCGAAAAATGTACAAATATTTCTTGAAGGAGGATGTGGGGTGGATCTCTTTTAAGCTTGATGAAGGCCTAGGGAGAAAACTAAACACATAATAACAATATACATAAATAAGCCAATAAAAACGCCCATCCCTCCCTTATACAACCATTTCCCTTCCCAGCGCCTGATACCGAACGAATACTGTGAGAATGATTGCTGTTTACAGAGATATATGGATTAACATTCCCATTTCTGAAGTTAACATTCCCATTTCTGAAGGTAACGTAATTTTTTAAGCGGGGATGGTCCGGTTTTCTGGTCACTCTTCTCCCTCATGTTTAGACCCATTAGTTTTAAGATTTTAAGACGTTCGGCTCATTATTTTGGCGATTTTATCACCTTTCGCCCCAAAGAAAAGGATTGGAAAGATGAAAACAGTATAAGAAGACAACAAAATGAAAACAAATAATAAAAAAAAGTAATAATAATAATAATAATAATAATACTGATAATAATATAAATAATAGTAATAATAATAATAAATAATAATAATAAATAATAATAATAACAATAATATACTGTAGATGATGATGATGTAAAAAACAAAACAAAACACACATAAAACAAATACAATATAAAGTTAAAGTTGTGGTTCAAGACTAAAATAAATATTTACAAAAAGAATAACACAAGAATGAAACTGTGGGTAAATAAAACCCCGGGAAGATCATCTGTTACGTTGCTGTCTCTAGAATTGAAGCCATTTTTACGACCGCGGGACTCCCACCAATAATAACTCTACAGGACTGGAAATAAATCCTGTCAGAGCCGAGCGGTGAAGGAGAGAGAGAGAGAGAGAGAGAGAGAGAGAGAGAGAGAGAGAGAGTACACCTCGTGGATCATTAGATTGTTTAACTTTATGATAGTACACTTACTGTATGAAATTAGTGTACGAAATTGTCTTAACATTCAATAAGAAATATAATTAAGTATATATATGCTCTCTCTCTCTCTCTTTATATATATATACCGGTATATATATATATGTATAATATATATACAGTATATATATATATATATATATATATATATATATATATATATATATATATATATATATATATATATATATATATACACACGAAAAGCTAAATAACTCCCCTACTCCTTCTCCAACTCTATAGTAGAGGGTGGCCAAGGAGGAGGAAGGTTTTTACCCCCGTTGTCCCATCCCAAGTCAACACACGGAACCCAACCATCTAAAATGGATAAAAAGTATTGGTCCGTGTGTCTGGCCCGTGTGATGGATGGTGTGGATGGGGGAGAGAAGGTATCAATAAAAAACAGTCTAGGTGGATGTGGACTCTAGGAGGAGGATGCGATACAGTACTGAGGGCAGTAGCATGATACTGAGCCTGTGTTCGTTACTAACTTATTTGCTAGAAACTCATCATAAGTAAGCATAACAGTTAGTGACCTCTTCCGGCCTTCGTTATGAAGATATGATCGTATATGGAACAGATAAATTATATTAATATATTATACAGTTGTTGCTACCTTGCAACCTTCCATACATTGACCTCGAATCTGAGTGCCATGCTGGCAAAGCAAGTGTCTTTGTATTAAATTTACAAAGTTAAAGTTACGTTCCGTAGTTGCCTTTATGCCCGTTAAAGTGATTAATTGGCCTAAACACTGTAATACCTGCATTCCCTCTGACACTTAACTTAACCCCTTCAACATCATAACGTATTTTCCATAATATGGTTACCATTAGACGATATTATTTAGTGTATAATAATACCTATAAGACTCAAATGGGTAAATTGGATCTCGCTAAACCCTCTTTGTATTATAGGTCCTACTTAAACTGCATAACATCATCTAATTTTAGCCAGAATCAAAAGTAAAAAGGCGTCATGGTGCTGAATGGGTTAATCCCTAAACAACATTGCCTCCTTTTGTCACCCTGAATTAAGAGCCACGGGAATCATGTGCATTCCAAATCTGCCGGACAATGTTGTCATTTAATTGCATAGTAAGTATCGCCAGCTACTGTAATTACCATGCAGTTCAGAAGTTTTCGAAATTCTTCTTGCAATATAATTCCAAAAAATTACCCAGATTAAAGTTCAGCATTAGAACATTGCATAATATGTAGATAGTTGTATGTGTTTAAATTAATTCGTATGGAGGACTCTCTTTGATAATAGTGTGCAATCTAATATAAGTAATACTTGGAAAAATATTGGCTTGATGAAATACGGTATGCTGGAAAATATGTAGCACTATTTTGGTTATCAACGTGACTTTCTGAACAAAATGGGTTGTAGTTAAAAGTTTGTCACTCATAAATAATAATAGGATTGTTTTTGTGCCCAATTTAAATTAAATCGGTCAAGTTGAACGTAACTGAGCTTGACATCAAGTTGAATTAGTGTTGCCGTGACAGTGATCGAAAAGAAGATTTGTCTTGTAGAGTAAAAAGCTTGGCAAGCGTCGGAGGTAAACATTGTCAGAGTGTAGTAAAACGAAGGGGAGAAAAGTGGAAATATAATAATAATAATAATAATAATAATAACACAAATAATAATAATACTACTAATACTAATAATAATAATAATGATGATACAAAAACTACTACTAATAATGATGAAACAAAAACTACCAATAATACTACTAATAATAATAATATAAAGGACGCTAATAACAAGATTCAGTTTTAAAATTGGCCTATAAAACTCGAAAGACCTTGCCCACCATTAAAGTTACAACATGATAAAAAGAGTTTATGTCTTAGCAACTTATTACTTTTTTATCATATTTAGATAAATAAATAGCCATATGTTAATATACCCAGATATAATATGTTTTAAGTATGCCGGTACATATTATTCATTAATAATTAACACTTAATTTCTGTTTGACTTAAGTTAGTGTCTCCTCACCCGTATCGTTTAATATATTTACTCAACGGCTCTCTTCCAACTACTTCGTTGTCTGCAATCAAGATACAGTACTCAGAGACAGAAACGACGTCGTAAGTATTGTGAGTACCTCGGCCAAGACTCACACAAACTACTTAAACAATAATGGTGCAAACAACATTCTTGAAGCGAACATAAAATACAGATTTAGACACGCCACATATTGAAAATACGAAGTACACAAATAGACTCAGTCACCAGGATATATTTTGATGTTAAAACTAAAACGGAATGCCAAAATTAGATTCGGAGACACATTTTTATCGACACTAAAAATGATAATGAGAAATGAACGCCGAGTCACTTATTTATATATATATATATATATATATATATATATATATATATATATATATATATATATATATATATATCTATATATATATATATATATATATATATATATATCTATATATATAATATATATATATATATATATATATATATAATATATATTTTTTTTTTTTTTTTTTTTTTTTTTTTTTGTAGAACTGAAGAGTAAACTTAGACCACCGGTATTTTTACTAGAACTGAATTTCCAAGATTAGATTCAGAGATTTTTTTTTTTTTCATTACTTTAACTAAAGAATATAATTGGATTTTGAACTAAGAGACACCACTCTTGTTATCTCATTCAGTGTAGGGTGACACCATTCTTAATTTGATTTTACCATCATTAGGCTATTGTATTCATTTTAGGAAGAATTAGTGAAAATTAGAGCGTTTCTTGAGACCATGTTTACATCTTGGATTCCAATAGATTGTTGAATAACTGCATGCAATTGCTTACTAATAATCGTAATACACCACACTATAACGTCTCAGGTACTCAAGGAATTAACTCTATAACTACAAAACATATACCGGTATATAAAAAGATAAAAAAATAAAAAATGAGCTGTGATGTACCATAATGCTAGAACTGTGTACTTAATCTTTGTCAATAGTAGAACGGAAGAGCCATATCAGACTCTGTGGCGCCATATTTATATATACTTGTGACCGAGATGACGCAACAGACCTCCAAGTAACAATAGATCGAGCGTGACTACAAAAAAGGTCGCTGGTACTCGAGGGTGAGGTTGGAGTTGTGGGGGAGTAGGGGTGTCTGGGGGAGTAGCGGTGGGGGTATGTGATGGAGGGGGGAGTGGGTGTAGTGGAATATTGACACCTGGATGGGGGTAAACGTCTTAAAATAGTAGGCTGAATGGGGCCGAATGGGTACAAGCCAAAGAGAGAGGCAGAGAAATAGAAAACAAGGAGGTGGGCCCCTTTAGTGTGGTGCTATTTGTATGGGCAGGGATTCCTGGGGAGGGGGTGGTTGCTGTGGAGATAGGTGTGGGGTGGGTGGGGGTGTTTGTGGGTATAGTCTGTGAGTGGGTATGTTTGTGGGTATAGTCTGTGGGTGGGTATATTTGTGGGTATAGTCTGTTTTAACCAACTGACGGTAAATTGAATCCCTTAGCATCCGATTTCTCGATTCTCAATGGACAAATATGATACTGCTATGTGTCTGCATCATATTATTGCACAGTTTTCATAATTAGCAACATATTTCGCTACAAAATCTTGGTAATAGCCGAGTAATCAGGATGGCAAGATATGATTTTACCCTCAGCTGGAAAAAAAGAAGAAAACAAAAAAGACTGCTAGGGATGACTGAAGTGGGTATTTATTGTGTTATAAGTGGCTGAGGTGTGGTGGGGGTTTGGGTGGAGATGACTGGGTTAGGCTATCTATGTAGGCGGTGGTGGGTAGGGGTGTGGGTTGGGGTTGACACAGGTGGGTGTTGGGAGGAGAGGGGTGTAAGTTGGCAAGGTGTTCCACAGGTGATCATAGGAGACACAGTTATATATATATATATACCTCCTGGCAGTAGCTGTCTACAGGTGGCTCATGCTATAAACAGACACAACACTATGACGTCACACCTGGACAAACAGCCTTGTAGAGTAACATTTATTTGCTTATTGTTATATTTTTTTATGTTATTTAATTTCCTCCCTCGACCTCCATCAAGCTGTAAAAAACGCCCAGAACCCCCACCCCCTCCTTTAACGATCCATAACAAGGAAGTTCCACCCTAACTCACCAGTTTGTTAGGTTAACGTGTAGTTCTGTATTACCAGTATGTATGCAGTTTCTCAAGTGTGTGTGTGTGTGTGTTACTCAGTTACTCAGTTACTCAGTTACTTGTTCGTCAAGGGGAATCCACGCAATGCGAGCTAAGCTCATTATTATCGCGCCTCCTTAACTGGGAATGTATTGCGTGAAATGCATGTTAAGTGTTTTTATGTATCGTTGGAATGGCTGTGGATGTGTGTGTAGTCTGTATTTTAGCCAATTGGCGACATCTGGATACGAAGGCTTAGGGTTAATCTGTACGGTACCATTTTCACTACGGTACCAGTCTCACCCGAAGGCTTAGGTTGACCAGTAGCTTAGGTTGACGTCACAACTTCGTCCACTTATACCAGGTTCCTATTTATACTGCTAGGTGAACAGAGGCTACACCGTTAGGAGACTTGCCCAAATGTCTCTTCCCCGCCCGGGTCTCGAACCCGGGACCTTCTGGTTGTGAGCCAGACGCGCTATCAGTTACGCCACGGGGAGGTGTGTGTGTGTGTGTGTGTGTGTGTGTGTGTGTGTGTGTGTGTGTGCGCGCGCGCGCGCGCGCGCGTGCGTAGCCGCGGAGTGTTTGGGAGACGCATTTGGTTATCTTACCTTAATGGGAGGTTTGT
>CM064554.1:3555621-3558121 GCA_032716605.1 Paralithodes platypus
TTGACACCTAAATGGCACGAAAGGTCTTAAATTTGATATATATGCATAGCCTCCGATAGTGCAGTTGGGATATTGTACATGCTAAGATTGGTATGCAGGATTCGAAACTGCATAATTAATCGTAGGCTTGTGCAGTATTCTTTAACTGTCTTCGTGGTGCAGTGCATAGTGTGTTGATTTTCGGTGTGAGCATCCTAGGTTCGAATCCTCGGACTGCCACATGTGGTTGTTAATTTCATTAATCGATTTTAGGAGTAGAGTTGGTTGGTGGAGAGAACATAATAATATATGGGGGAAAGGTCTTGAAATCACAAAACTAATTTGGCGAACGTCTTAATATCTCAAAGCTAATAGGTCTAAACATGAGGGAGATTGGGGTCCAGAAAAATACCTTTTAAGTGAAATCTCCCCTTAAAGAATCCTTAATATTTATGGTCACAAGACGGTCTATACAATGGCCATAATAATCTCATAATTAGACTGTGCTCAACTTTAACTATCCGCTGATATTACTAGTTATTAATAGTTGCAATATCATATAGTAAAGCTAAGCAATAGCTACAGAACCCTCTAATGACATATAATTATATATGTATATATATATATATATATATATATATATATTATTGAAAGAGGTAAATTATGGTCTTCTTTTAATTTGCTGGATATAATTGTATATAGTGTGAATTTAAGTATAATGTTTGTACTTAGATGTGGTAAGGAGGAACGTCTTTACTCAGAGATAACTAAAACATATCTTGTAGAGGTACTCAGAAGTTTGTCAAGCAACTTTTAACAAGTTTATTAAGATTGTGAATGTTTGTGGTAATCACACGGTTAATTGCAATAGTTTTAATTATTTGTCAGCCAATCAGTCAGCCTTTGCTCTCACAAGGGGTAGGGAGGATCAGCAAGAGACACAAGAAAGGAAAAAGAGGTGACAGAGAAGAATACATATACTAGTTCGCTTACGAAAAGCAAGCACGCAAGCATTCAGAAGCTGAATATAATTGTTGGACTATGAATCCATCCATATTAACCCTCTCACGTTTTTTACGCAATTTTGAGCCTATTAGGGATACTTTAAAGCCTTTGTTACCATCAGGGGTATTTAGAAACCTTTAGTTTAGTTACTTCAACCTCTGCAGTTGTCTTTGAGTTAGCTGTGGGCAGAAAACTAATTTTGGAGAGGTAATTATAAGAGTGAGAGAACTCTATTTATTATTGCTATTCTGGCAACCTCTGCGTCATAAAAACGTGAAAGGGTTAACAGGAATGTCCTCCTACAAAACACATATGCACAGTTTAAATAGAACGGGTTGGTTCCGTTGTGTCAACATAGAAGTGAGATAAGAATTTGCATAGGATTATGCTCCTCATTTACAATAGCTATTCTAATTAATTAAAGAATAATACGGGTGGCGGGTTTTCATTAGACGATAGTTTCGCTCTATATTTTGAATAGTTTGTATTTATACCCCCCCCCCTCTCTCTCTCTCTCTCTCTCTATCTCTCTCTCTCTCTCTCTCTCTTACTATTTCTATATTTATCTTCTCTATTATATTATGTCTTCCGTCGTGTTCCCTTTCCTGCCATCTGTCTTTGCTTGACATCCCTCATCCCATGTCGCCTCTCTTGTTGTTTGTTGTCGTAACTCATCCCAGGGCGTGTTGTCTTCCTCTTTATTTGTGTCTGTCTGTAGCTCTGTCTAACGTCGCCTGTCTGCCTGTATCGGTATGTCTGTTTGTCTGTCGTATTGCTGTATGATATTATTCTGTCTGTACCTCTGTCTAACGTCGCCTGTCTGTTTGTGTCGGTATGTCTGTTTGTCGTATCGCTGTGTGTTATTATCCTCCTGTCTGTCTGTTTATGTCTGCCTGTATTCTATCGCTGTCTCTCTCGATATTGTTCTCATGGTTTCTTTCCATATTCTGTTTTACTGTCAATGGCTGTCTGTTTCTATCGTCTCGCTGTCTGTGGTAGCTTATTTCATAGCGTCCGTTTCCTGTCCGTCCGTCTCCCTGCATGACTGTCCTGCAATGGATTTCCGTGTGCGTCGTTCCTTTGCTTCGGGCCTCACCATCAAAATATGTGAATTTATCCGAAATTAACAAGAAAAACAATAGAAGTAGGAAAATAAATAAATACATAAATAAATAAAAACAAATAATAAAACGAATTAACCACTGGCGAATTTTGTGCTATAAGGGTGTCCAAACTGTAAATTCCTAGGCTATACGTAACAGAAAAATGCAAATATACTGTACACTATCTTCTTCGTGGATGAAGTGTATGTTGAATTTGAAATAATACGCTTATATGTGCATTATAAGCATAGTTTAGCTTGGTTGTCAGCTAAATATCAATGTCTACTGCTTAAGGGGAGGCAGACCGTTTTTCTGGACTCCCTTCTCCCTAATGTTTAGCCCCACTAGTTTTGAGATTATAAGACGTTCGGCCCATTGGTTTGGCGATTTTAACACCTTTCGCCCCATTTCGT
>CM064554.1:3565621-3612804 GCA_032716605.1 Paralithodes platypus
ATATATATATATATATATATATATATATATACAGCATATACAGTATATATATACAGTATATATATATATAATCTGTATTACACTTTAGATAGGCTTCAGTTATTTGTCGTATATTTTAATTGGAGTTTGTTTATTGAAATGCATTTATATTGTCTTGCACTTATCTATCACTATCACTGTATATTTGATGATTAATATCGTAATGATAATTCTACGTATCGATAATTTGAGGCTTGGGTAAGGTGATGTTCCCAGACACTGCTTAGACACATTGTAAGGAACATAATATATTAATTAGCAACAAAGCCGTACCCTATAAATGGCGGTATCCATCAAACACTGTGCTCTGTTAAACCAAGGGTGGTCTTTTTGGACTACTCTATTTTGTTTAATTTGTTTGTCTATTTTACGACGTTTTGCCCCATGCCCTTGGTGATTATATAATGATTCACCCCACTCATTGTCTATTTTACGACGTTTTGCCCCATGCCCATGGTGATTATATAATGATTCACCCCACTCATTGTCTATTTTACGACGTTTTGCCCCATGCCCTTGGTGATTATATAATGATTCACCCCACTCATTTATCTATATTTTCCTCAAAAGCGAATAATGAGCTGGCAATTTATAGGATTTGTATTTTTATTATTATTTTTGTTTTGTTTTTGTTTTTGCTATAGAAAATGTTGCTCGAAGGAGTTTGCAGGGTGGTGGTGGTGGTGGGGGTGGGGTGGGTGGGTGGTCGTGTAGGGGAGGGGGGGATGCATGAAGAGGATCTATGGGAAAAAAACCTCGCAATTATACAAACAATCAAATCCCAGAATAGTACAGAAGAACACAATACCCTTTCCAAACGTCGGATCAACTAGTGATAAATAAAGCCGGCCCTTATAAATACCGGCACCCACAAAACACCAGTCCTTTGATGCCAGGTAGTGTACAAAACCGCCATTCAGGTTTATTAATTAAGCTGATTGATATATGTGTCTTCCGGCCTTAAAAATCTCTCGAACGGGGTCTAAAATATGGCAGATTTATGAAGCAACTAGGAGAGTCAACCGGGACACGAAATTCTAAACGCTTAGTCACACGAGCGCTTTTTCCGTCGATTTGTGATCATCCTTTTTCTTTCTGGTAGTATTTTGTGGTTCTTTATTATCCAGTTTCGAAAACTATGCTTAATTTAGATTGTCATAGCCGAATACCTAAACAAAGCACCCTGAATTAACTGGCTTCTAATTCTAAGTTGCTGATAATTATTGCCGAAAACAGTGTTCGTGTTACTCTAAGTTTAAAGAGTGACTTGTGTGGTAGATGTTTATTTGGGTTGTCAGGTGATATGTCTACCAGTGGGGGCCAGACAGGACGTGAGGGGTTGAGGTAGGGGAGGGCGACCCCGTGGTGTGGTGGATAGTGTACTCTGTTTTTTGGTGTGGCCACTTGGAGGGTTGAGGGAAGGAAATGCCGTGTTATTTTGCATTGACTTGGGTAGATTATTATAGTTGGCTGAAGTTCTGTTAAACATTCTTTAAGAAGCTTCCAAGCGCGAGATGCCAAGGAACTTAACTCTTTAAAAATCTACTCTTATAATATCAGTACTTGAGGTTAGGGATACAGGGGAAGGGCCTTAGTGAAATGAAAGGAACGGGCAACCCAGTGGCGTGGTGGATAGCAAACTCTGTACATTGGCCTGATTGGTGAGTCGGGCTAAAGTATGGAGGGAGTTGGAATCCTCTGTATACCGAGGCTGACCCCTACCACAACATACTGTTTCACCTCCTATGTCCTGCGTCCCCAGGCACATCCAACTAGCCTTCACTGTTGTATTTTCTATCATGAAGGGGTAAGAGGTCAGACGGAAGGGTGAGGGGTGAGTGAGTAAGCTGATTGACTTACAGGGGTAAAATGAGATGGATTGGGGAGCTAGAAGAGAGAGTTGAGTAACATTTCACATTTTTCTGATATGTTGTGTTGTGGTATAGAGAAATGTCGTCTTTCTTAGCTTATCTTAGTCGGAGTTTATTAAATGACATATAAAACACAGTTATAACCCCTTTTTTATCTTTCTCCCCTTTTCTCTCTTTCTTTGCCTTGTATCCATTCGGCCCTATTCAGCCAACTGTTTTAAGACGTTTATCCCCATCCAGGGGTCGATATCTTCCTGGCGAGCGATAGCGAGCCAGCATTGTATGGAGAAATCCGTCTTCGCCGGAGACATTTTTCTATCGAAAAATGTACAAATTTAGCTTGCTGTACAACAAAATATATATATATGCTGGCTCACTGCTCGCCAGGAAAATATTGACACCTGGATGGTGGTAAACGTCTTAAAACAGTAGACTGAATGGGGCCGAATGGATACAAGCCAAAGAGAGAGAGAGGGAGAAAATGAGAAAAAAAAGCGAGGTGGGCTCCCTTAAGGGGAATGCTGCTGTCTGAGTCATATAGGAGGATGTTCATGTGAAAGTAATGGTGCGGATGACAGGGGGATGGCGTTTGAGCTTGTTAGAGAGGGCACTGTAAAAGATGAGGACATAAAAAGGTATATATATTGCTAGTTAGTTATCTTTGACTATTTGATTCTATGCTTATGTTATACGGAATATACAGGTTTGTGACATACCAATATTTATTTTAAAGGGTAAACTGTCATGGGCACTTTCATCACCCTTTTCATGCTTTCTTTTAATCCATAATATTTGACAGTGTCAAAGGGAATGCAAGCAGACTGTATCCCTAGGGAGAATTGCAATTATTTGTGTGTATCTTCAACATTGCAAAGGATTACGAGGAAAATAAGTGACAACAAAACTATTACTCTTTACTATGCTGCTTGTTGGGATTGCTTATTTGGAAACATTTGGGATTGGTAAAGGGATTGCTATATGTAACAGCTGGAGGTGCTGCAAAAAGACAAATTTCTCGGGCACAAACACACTCAGTCGGGAATTCAAGGCGAGATATATAATTATCTATGTGACATGAATAGGGTTGGACTCTCTCGCCTTATTTGAATATGTCATGCCTCCCACGAGGCTCGTAGCGTCTCAAATGTGTACACATGGTAGCTTAAGGGGAGAATTCCACTTGAGGGATTTTTTTCGTGACTCCTTTCTCCCTCATGTTTAGCCCCATTGTTTTTCTAATTTTAAGACGTTTGCCCCATTATTTTGATGATTTTAAGAACTTTCAACCCATTTCTGTCAATTTTAAGACCTTTCGTGCCATTTAGGTGTCGACTTTATCCTGGCGAGCGATAGCGAGCCTGTAATTTAAGAGGAACCGGCTTTCAGCCGTGACATTTTTCTACCGAAAAATGTACACATTTATCTTGAAAGGGGCTCAAGGGGGTGTAATCTTAAGCTTGAAGGATATATAGGGACCAAACTAAAAACCTCTCCTTAATATGTGGGGAGAAGTTGGCAGCTCACAAAGACCACCCTGGTCCATCCCATTTTGTTTAATATTCAAAACATAAATATATAAAATATTTAAATAAATAAATAATATTAATGCCAGGCCCTGGGTGTTACAGGAGTTACTTTTAGGATGGGGCTCAATGGATTAACACCTCTGTTATTTAGGCATCGATATTTTCCTGGCGAGTGATAGCGAACTTCCTTACCAAGCTTTATCTAAATTAGTCTATAGGATTTTGATATTCTTACAGAATAGGCTACCGAGTGGTATAGTAGGATTAAGAACGATAGAGAGCTTCAAGATAAAATTAGTTAAGCATATGGACGAAATGGTTTGGTTGTGAAAGGGATCTGCCTTGTGTGGCTCAATCGGCTCTCTGCAGATTCCCGTTGTCTTATGTTCTTACAGACAGACAAACACATAGAAATAACACACACACACACACACGAGAACGCTCAAATAATCTCCACAAAACCGATGTAATATATGAATGCATGCAACAATTCCTTCAGCTGAATAATGGAGTTAAATCGGTGCAAGGATCCTCTTCTGAAGTAATCTGATTATCCTTCATTCATTCCTTCGTGTAAAAATAGTTAGTAAAGAACATAATCATTCTTTAGCGGCATTACTGAACATTAGAACAGTTAATATTCTGTGGTGTATTTTTGTCTGTTCATCCATCTATTGTGAGTGTCAACAATGGGGGAATGTTGTGAGAGGATTAGGTCTCTCTCTCTCTCTCTCTCTCTCTCTCTCTCTCTCTCTCTCTCTCTCTCTCTCTCTCTCTCTCTCTCCTTATTTTACGTAAAAATTAACAAATACGAAAATATTTATTCTTTAGTGGCATTACAAAATCATCATTATCAGTTAGTCCACTGCAGGAAAAATGCCTCTTCCAAACGTTTCCACTTTAACCGGTCAGATGTTACCCTGTTCCATCCCACCCTAGCAAACTTTCGGATCTTCTCCCTTCATCTTGTTGTCTGTCTACCCCTTCCTCTAGCTCCATCCCTAGGTTCCCACTCTGTTGCTCTAGTAGTCCATCGTTATCATCTCTTTTGTATAGGCCTACAGGATACGATGACGCGTTTCTTCATTGTGTTTTTGGCTATTATTGGACGATTTTATGCAGTTTAGGAAGGACCTCTGGGAGTCAGGGGGTACAAAACTATAGTAATGAACTCCTTGGGGTATATGACGCGTTTTGACAGTATATTCTGTCTTTTGTTAGATGATGATATTCAGCTTTATACGAACTTGTGGGTGCCAGAGGGTTTGAGGAGATAGTTTTTACCCCTTTGATTCTTGGTGATCTTTCCCAAAGTATATAACCAGAATAAAGCGTAAATATGGGTCCTCAAATACTGAAAGAGTTAACCCTATGACTAATATTCCTTCCTAAACTGAGGCAAATCGTCTAATGTTAGCCACGGTAAAGTGTTAAAACGCGTCCAAACTCTCAAGAGTTTAACTTCTTATGGAATGAACTATGAAAAGTTGACAGAATGAATAGAAATCCCATATGAGGAGGAGCACTTTATTGACAACGTTTGGCAGGCAGCTTCAACAGGCCAAGTGACCAGCAGGAGTGCGTTCAGTAGGTTATACCCAAACACGCAAACGGGATAGCTCTACTGACTGAACGTGATCGCCTCTGATTCGACGAATCACGTTTGGGATTGTTTGCAATCAGACGGCGATCACGCTATGGAGGTAACTAGCGAAGCTATCATAAAAGTAGGCCTAAATCTCACCTCGATATTATATTATCATAATTAAACTTAATTAGCCTCCCTCCATGTTATTTATGTGTCGCAATCTCAATTATAAGGTGGCACACCTAGGCCTATTAAAATCATAGGCCTAGTTATCATGACAATTTTGCTTTATATAACAAAACAAGCAACTGGAGCGCAACTCTCACATCTACTTTGTGGGGTCTTCAGTGTGGTAAACATAGCCTAGCCGGTAACGACTTTGCTTTTAAATCCGTAATTGTAACCGGTTATAACTTGCTGTACAGGTTTTTGAGCGTTTGTTTATATTATTGATCGATTATTTTGTGTTTTCATGCATGTTTGCATTTATTTGTTATAGTTATATATTGGTAGCCCAATGTTACTATGCCAATGATAGCCTATATTTTAACGGGTTATAGCCCAACTTGCTGTACAGGTTTTTCGGCGCTTGTCTATATTGATAGATTATTCAATTTACATATTTTAAAAACAATTTCTGAGGCATAATTGCATCGAAGTATGTTAGGTCAGTTAAGCTATGTTAAGTAAGGTAGCATACCCACGCTATAGTTCAATTTTTAAATGTAATTTAATTGTTAAACAATAATATTAATGAACCTTCCATTAATAACCTATAGGCTTACAAATAGCCTATATACACATAGATCGTCAGGAAAAGAAAATATGCCTATACATACATCGCCATAAAGAGATTATATATATATATATATATATATATATATATACAGTATATAGGTTACTCTTTAATTCAGCCTCCACATAGGGTACATCGTCAGGGAAAGAACAACATACTGTATATAAACTATATAATTTAGCCTATTCATACATCGCCAGGAAAAGAATATATACTTTTTAATTCCCCAATAGACTAACGGAGAATTGTTTGAAAATTACACAGGGAATAAATAGCTAACTTTGCCAGATAACGACCGTAATAACTTTGTCAACATCTCCTGATAATAGATTATAAGATATAATAGCCTGATGGTAGCCTAACGTCTGTCTTGAGCTTGAACAAGGATACTGACTGTAGCTGACAGTGTGACTACCTTAGCCAATACCCTATATTGATGGATATTATTTATTTATATGTATT
This sequence comes from Paralithodes platypus, assembly GCA_032716605.1. NCBI lineage: Eukaryota > Metazoa > Arthropoda > Malacostraca > Decapoda > Lithodidae > Paralithodes > Paralithodes platypus. The sequence continues at coordinate 3,571,904 of CM064554.1, forward strand.
GATTGAAATTAGTAGACCGAAAAAGCACATGTTACAGGGCGTAACACCATTGCAGACACCGCCAAAAATCTTTTAATTTCGCGCTCACAGCCACTGACCAATCAGCGACGAGAACCAATGTTTGGCTATCAATGTCGTTCACCCTACTCAATCATAAACAGGATTGCTCAAACAGAAACATTATTGCCTGATAGGGTGTCCTGAACGCACTCCAGATTAAGGGGAGATCTCCACTTGAGGATTTTTTTTCTTGACCCCTTTCTCCCTCATGTTTAGCCCCATTGCTTTTGATATTATAAAACGTTTGCCCCATTAGTTTAGCGATTTTAAGAACTTTCACCCCATATTAAGACCTTTCGTGCCATTCAGGTGTCGATTTTATCCTGGCGAGCGATAGCGAGCCTGTAATTTAAGAGGAACCGGCCTTCGGCCGGGAAATTTTTCTACCGAAAAATGTACAAATTTATCTTGAAAGGGACTCAAGGGGGTGTAATTTTAAGCTTGATGGAGGTCTAGGGAACAAACTAAATACCTCCCCTTAAGCTATCTGCGACACGTTGTCAATACAGTACTCCTCCTCAAATGGTGTTTCTATTTATATTAACTTTGTCTGAGCATGTTATGAATATATTTGCCTTCTCTTATATTTTCTTCACTTCTTATCTCTACTCTTTGCATAGCTTCTTATATTATATTGTTTTCTCTAGTTTTCTTTTATCCTGTTTGTTATTCTCTTTGCTTGTCTTCTTGGCATTGGATTTTTAGCTACAAATACAGTCTACAGGACAATTTTATTTAGTGTTGTGCATATGTTATAAACTTCGATATTATTAGGTTCGTCAATTTGTTTTTATATTTCTTGATATCCATTTATTGGAGATAATGCTTATAGTTCGACCCCTTTGGATGGTGCCGATTAATCTGATTTGGGGAGCTAAACCGGGAGATTCCAAAAAGTCCCTCCACGCACCAGATAGGGTTAAGACTGAAATAAATATGATAAACAAATAATGCAGGTAAATCTACATGGAATTGTATAGAGGTCGATTTAATAGTATTTACCCCTTGGTTTCTTAGATATCCTTCCTAAATTGCATAACTAGAATATATATATATATATATATATATATATATATATATATATATATATATATATATATATATATATATATATATATATATATATATATATATATATATATATATATTATATATATATTATATATATATATATATATATATATATATATATAATATACAGTATATATATATATATATATATATATATATATATATATATTAGAGCAGGCAGGGCGCTTTAATAGCCATGGTAGGCATCCGGTCTAGGAAAAGAAAACTCTGATAAAAACTCGAGCATGTTAGACTCGTAAGCTTTGTGCAGCAACTAGCTTAGGAGAAGGGATACTCTGATCCTAAACCCATACCATCATCCTAATGCTTGAGATCTTCCAGGAATACTGCCTTGCCAAAGCAAAGAGGCTTTAGCATCCCCATGATGAGCGAATCTATACTAGATCAGGTTCAACATTGCCAGTAGATAGGCTCACTGTTAGGAATCCGACTTAAAATGTTCCAATTCACCAACGTCCTAAGCCAATGTGGTGAGTCCCAAATGGTTTAACCTTCCCTACAACCACTATAACATTTACAAAATAATAGAACAGTGAATATTCCCGTGGTGTATTTTTGTCTGTTCATCCATCTATTGTGAGTGTCAACAATGGGGATGGGGGGGGGGGAGAGAGAGTATTATGGCTCAGTCTTTGCATCAGCTCTCTCATACTCTCTCTCTCTCTCTCTCTCTCTCTCTCTCTCTCTCACACACACAGACTTATCACTGGTATAATTGGAAATTGTGTGCATATAATTATATTAACTGTTGTAAATACACGATGCAAGCAATTGAGTGGTTGAGGTTGGAATGGATTAGTGAAGTAGGTAATGAATTGTGCATTGTGTAGATTTTTCCTGGGTGATATATATAACCTATTTATTTCCAGCTAATGGTAATTAACTACTCAGCTATTATGATGATTTTGAAGCGAATTATGTTGTTAATTATACACATTTGGTATTTATATGAAGCAAAGCCGTGGTAATTTCCAATTTGTCCATTAATTGTCGAGAAATCATCACGTAAAAAATCAATTTACTGTCAGCTAAAATAAAAGCGACATATGTATATGTTTGTGTGCCTATGATGAAAGAAAAGTTACTTGTAGGTTTATCATATCCCCACACTCTCTATCGTACCTCTTGGCCCCTTTTCCCGTTTCCAATATCCATGCTTTAATTGCTCCCTTCATATGTTGTCCCTTCCACCTGACCTGATTCTGACATCATACCATCTGCTATATAGCCATTGATCTCTTTTTAAAAGGATGTTAATGGTCCATCACTAACTTAATCTGAAGCCGCCGGCTGACATTTTACCACTCCTGTACCTAGTGAACCTATTTACGTAGACAATTTTTGCTCCTCTGAATTTGACATTGGAATGCCATGTGTTGCAGTCGACTGCCAAACACCCACACATCATGGTTCCCGTGATCAGCAGTGCCCCTCGATGAACTAAACTGAATTAGACTGCCAAAGCATGTAGTTTAACTGTTATGGACTAACGTACTGTCAGTGTATTCAGATTTGACACCATCCGTACTCAATACTAGGCTTCCCGTGCAGTGTGCAACGCGAGTAATGAAGTATCCAGATTCTTGTAGTGGAAATGAGTGTCTATAGCCCCCCCCCCCCTATTTTCCACTCCCCATCCACACTCACCAACATCACCTTCCTAAAAGATTGAGGGTGAGGAGAATATAAAGTGAATGAGACTGATTGTAGGCTGAGGAGATGTTATGGAGTTGCTGAGGAGTTAGATGACTGTGAGGGGGGGGGGGGGGGCTGAGGCTGCTGAGGTGAGCTGAAAGTAAGGTGGGATAGGGATGATGTGAAGGGGTAGGCAGAGGGATTGAAGAGGGAGGCGGAGGGATTGAAGGGGGAGGCAGAGGGATTGAAGGGGGAGGCGGAGGGATTGAAAGGGGGAGGCGGAGGGATTGAAGGGGGAGGCAGAGGGATTGAAGGGGGAGGCAGAGGGATTGAAGTAAGGCGAGGGGGAGGTAGGTGAGGAGGATCTTAGATTATTTGAGGTGGAGACAGGAGAGGTAGATTGGAAATGGTGTTGGTGTTAAGGGGAGATTTTCATTTAAGTTGTTTTTTCTGGACTTCGTTCTCCCTCATGTTTCGCCTCATTAGTTTTGACTTTCTAAGACGTTCGATCCAATAGTTTGGCGATTTTAAGACCTTTCGCTTCATTTCTGTCAATTATAAATCATTTCGTGAAATTTAGGTGTCGATTTTTTTCCTGGCGAACGATAGCGAGCCTGTAATTTCGGAGGATTTCTACCGAAAAATGTACACATTTTTCTCGAAGGGGGGTCTTGGGGGTATATTTAAAAAAAGCTTGATAGAGGTCTAAGGAGCAAACAAAAAACCTGCCCTTAAGTAGAGGTAAGTGAGGTGGAGATAAGGAAATATGGAAGTGGTGGACGTGAGCTAAAAGTGGAGGCAGGTGGGTGAGGTGGAGGAAAGGTGTACACAAGGACACGTTGGAGGTGGTGGAAATAAGTTATAGGTGGAGGTGGTGGTAATAAGTTATAGGTGGAGGTGGTTGTAATAAGTTATAGGTGGAGGTGGTGGAAATAAGTTATAGGTGGAGGTGGTGGAAATAAGTTATAGGTGGAGGGGGTGGTAATAAGTTATAGGTGGAGGTGGTGGTAATAAGTTATAGGTGGAGGTGGTTGTAATAAGTTATAGGTGGAGGTGGTAATAAGTTATAGGTGGAGGTGGTGGTAATAAGTTATAGGTGGAGGTGGTAACAAGTTATAGGTGGAGGTGGTTGTAATAAGTTATAGGTGGAGGTGGTGGTAATAAGTTATAGGTGGAGGTGGTAATAAGTTATAGGTGGAGGTGGTTGTAATAAGTTATAGGTGGAGGTGGTGGAAATAAGTTATAGGTGGAGGTGGTGGAAATATGTTATAGGTGGAGAGGGTGGTAATAAGTTATAAGTAAGTAATAATAAGTAATGGTGGAATGGGTGGACATAGGTTATAGGTGGAGATGGTGGAAAACAGTTATAGGTGGAGGGGGTGGTAATAAGTTATAGGTGGAGGGGGTGGAACAGGTGTAGTGGAGGTGAACGCCCACATATAAACCCTGGCTACAGTCCACAAAGCTATGGGGGTGAAGTATGTGACATAAACGGCGACGATTTGGTGGGAATGGGTGAACGCACAGATGTTGTTTAACACGGAGGGATTATTTATTTATTTTATATTTGTTTTATAGATAATTATTGTTTAAAAATATAATTGAGGGGGTTTAAATTGTCAAGCATGTGATTAAGTTTGAATTTTTGACCCCATCAAGCTAAACAAATATAATAAAGACAATATAAGTCTCCCAATCCCCTTTCAAGATGAACTAATGGCCGCTTTCTCCTAATTTGTAAGCTCGTTTTTGCTCGCTAAAGATATAATTAACGCATGAATGGATCGAAATGTCTTATAATCGCCAAACTACTAGGGCGAAACGTCTAAAAATTGGCAAACTATTGGTGCGAAGGAGGGATGGTCCGAAAACACCACCCTTGCCTTACATACAGTTTACTCCCTGGCTGGCGTCCACAAAATTATAGGTGAGGTATGGCTGGAGCTAGGACATGGGGGGGGGGGGGGACAATATGGGAGTCTCTGCCAAACACCTTTATATTATATGTCTGCACCGATTGCTTCCTTAGTTTTAGTTGGTTAGGTTCTTTGTTACTCGTATTATTTAGTCTTGTTCTTGATTTTAAGATCGTTCTTAACACCAATAACCCCCATATGAAATTAATGAAAGCATGTGATTCTCCCAGGACTCGAACCTAGGATATCTCATAGTGTACAGAACTTACACGATCTAACCATTACACCATCAAAACAGTATGTTATTATGTTATATGTTATATTTTAATTTCTTGTTACTCTACTTGTGTTTCTGATTACTCTTATCATATTCATGTAGTGTTATGAATCATTTATCTCACAATACTGCCTTATTTATACACCTGGTAATCAATCATCAATTATATAAGGTAAAATGTTGGTTATTTTCACTCATTCTTAATAATACACCTATTTTGTTACTAAATGTCATTGTACATAAACACATCAATATTTGCGATATGTGTACTTTCAATATTGAACCCATTTACCCGTCAGTTCTTTAACTTTTCCATTGCTATCACTACTACTAGCAGTCCTTTCGATATCAATCCTTGGTGTCAGTGCCAAAAAGATGAACTTAGATTAAAGGTTCACTAACACCAACTAACTCACGTTGAGTATTCCACATTATTGAAATATTTACATGTAGAATATATGATATCCCCCCCCCCCCCCCAGCTGGTCAAGTGTAATAATAACAAATATATAATTGTTGATCTGGGTACACCATTAAGACGTTATGTATGATTCAGTAATGTTGATATATAATAATCGTGTGTGTATATATATATATATATATATATATATATATATATATATATATAGTGCTTATTCTAGACACGACTTATGAACTTGGTTGTACAACATCCAGAAACATGAATCGAGGAAGACGGTAACAAATGACCTCGAAGGTCCCCCCACCCTCTCTCTCTCTCTCTGTCACTCTCTCACTCTCACTCACTCACTCATTCTCTCTCTCTCTCTATCTATCTATCTATCTATCCATCCATCCATCCATCTCATACTGTACACCCTGGAGGATGCACAATGAACGCTTCTTCTGGCAACTTTTCTATCAGTATCTTCATCCCAGCAACATATTTGGACTATTAAACACTACTATCGGCATCTCTACTGAAGTTTGAATGCAACAGGTGACTGAACTTGTATATGACGTTCATTGAGAAGCTGCCAGACCAGTGTTGTCGAAAATAAATTGCCAGATAAAACATGTGTGTAAACTCTCTTGTAGGGGTGTTGTTACCGGTATTTCTTTGTGTAGGCCGTACTTTCAATTTCCTGCTGAGATTCTTTGCCAATTCATATCCTGTCCAATTTGTGTCTCGTGTGTGTGTGTGTGTGTGTGTGTGTGTGTGTGTGTGTGAGAGAGAGAGAAAGTGAGAGTGAGTGTGTCTGTGTGTACGGTTTTTTGTGTGTTTTTCTGATGTTTGTGTGTGTGTGAGAGAGAGAGAGAGATAATGTGTTTGTGGTTGTCTAATGTGCGTTGATGAAAAATAAATATATGTGTGTGCATGTGTGCTAGAATGAAATGTGTGCGTGCGAGGGTATATATGTGCATATCTGTGTATGTATGTATATGTGTGTATCCAGCTGGCCTACATTGAAACCCCACCGTCTCAATCTGCTCTATCCCATCCTCTCAGCCCACCCCTCTTCCCGTATTATATGTCACCCTATCGCTCTCACTCAGTCTGTCTCACCCCTCATCCTGCGTCGTGGGGTCTTTCTGGTCTTTATGTGTGTTATTACTTAGACATTTTATTTCCTGCTTCGAAGTTGGAGACCTGTGTATGATTGATATTTAGTATTATCATTGTTGTTGTTGTTGTTTTTGCGTCGAAATCTATGAATTATTGAGTTTGTTGTCGCTTATTGGAAAATTACTGCCATGTATATAAGAGTGGATATATATACTTATATATCAGAAAGATGAGCTGAATTTGTTATGGCTACAAACAAAAATATTAACAATAATAATAATAATGAATGAATAAATAAATAGATCAAAAAGTAATATCGATATTTTGTTTTTGTTGTTCTATTGTTGATGTTCTTATAGACCAGGGGGCGTTGTAGATAATACAGTTTTGATTTATTGCCGTATTTGTTGAGCTATTGAACTGCAATTTGCTATGCAGACTGTTGCATCTATTTCTACAAATCATATATCACATGATTTGTAGGCAGTACCACGTCAGTTTAGCGCTAAAACTGGGCACCCAACTCTGAAAATCCCACAGTCGTGTAATGATATATTTTTTGTTTTATTTGTTGCCGTATTTATATGAATGCTGATTTAGAATGTTTCTATCTACAGTATATAGATATAGACTTAAGGATAGATTGAACAATTTTGATTTATCGACGTACTTGTTGTTCTACTGAACTGAAATGTTGGAGCCTTTATAAAGGCCACTCATAATTTACTAAAATAGGAGATATACTAATATATTTTGTTGTTGTATTTATAGATTTATTGAGCTGAAATTTGGTAGTCACATATATGATTTATAAGATCACAAATCATATTTTGCTTGATTACAAATTTGCATGCACAACCCTGCAAAAGTGGGTCTGGGTGGAGTAAATGTGTTATTTATTAATTTATATTTATATGTATTATATTTATTTATTTACTTATTCACATAGACCTATATGTTTTGTCATAATGGATGTGATACCGTGATAATGGTAGTAGAGTTAAGCTAAAACTGATTTTCAAACCAACGAATCTCATTGCCTTCAAAATCACGGACATTAACTTAGCATAGCCATACTACCGAATTAATGAATTAATAGGGAATATCTTCATTGTAAAATAGATTAACCAGTCCACTAAGTTAAATAAGATAACTCTGAGAGTCCCGGCTAATTAATTGGGATAACTTCTGTAATTGTTGAGATAGCGACCTGACTCCCTTGTTTATTCGTCTCCTACCCTTCATCACACCTTCCCATATTCTCATATTGTTTTCTTGTTATTCCTTGTTTTTCATCTCCTTTCATTCCCCAGTTCTGTTCTTCATTAGTCCCTTGTTCTTTTCATTTTCTTCCCCTTTTCTCTCTCTCTCTACTTCCCTGCTCTCTCTCTCTCTCTCTCTCTCTCTCTCTCACACACACACACTCACTCTCTCTATCATCCCGTGTCAGTAGTGTTATACAGAGATCCTGCAGTAAGAGAGATCAGCCATAGTTTTCTTTGGGCGCCATTATAAAGCCGTAATTATCAAACAACGGGGGGGGGGGGTATTTTATTTCTGATCTTGTAAAATTGCGAGCCAAAGGCCAAACTGTATATCTGTGTTACTATAGGGTGTCTACTGTAATAGAGTGCCATATGGTGGTGGACCTCTCTGTGTGGCACCGTGACAGGCTGGTCAGTGGTAGGGGGGGGGGGGGCAACACATTCTGTCCTCAACAATGGGAGGTGACAGGTGAGAGGGGAGAGGTTTAGGGGAGATACAGGAAGGGAGTCACAATGGAAATTGGTATTATATATATATATATATATATATTATTAATAATGATAATAATAATATATTAAATTCTAATAATACAGATCCTCATTGTTACTCAATCTGTTTAATTTTCCAAATGCATTTACACTTCATTAGCTTTCGTGCCTATTAAAAGTTCACATACCAATTACCTTGCTAAACGTTTTTATTTACGGAATATAAAGATGATGATATTTATATTAATGATGACAGACACACATAATATTGAAGTAATATGTCCTTTAACTTCATTCTAGTCATGTATGGCATATGGTATGAGTATGTGCCAGAAAGGATGTACTGTATAGGCAAATGTTTGGATGCAACTACTGTATTTTCGAATATAGGAATGGTATTGAACAGTGTATAGTATGTTATGTGAATGGTATTGAACAGTATATAGTATGTTATGTGAATGGTATTGAACAGTGTATAGTATGTTATGTGAATGGTATTGAACAGTGTATAGTATGTTATGTGAATGGTATTGAACAGTATATAGTATGTTATGTGAATGGTATTGAACAGTATATAGTATGTTATGTGAATGGTATTGAACAGTGTATAGTATGTTATGTGAATGGTATTGAACAGTGTATAGTATGTTATGTGAATGGTATTGAACAGTGTATAGTATGTTATGTGAATGTAGAAAGTGTGACACAATGAGGTAATACGCTCCATCCATAGCAAACTAGGGTGTCGATGAACGGCCTGTCAGTTTTACATGTCGTTTATCCTATAGATATTTTTGACCTTCAGATATCGAATGCACATGCTACGGTTGAAATATAATTATATAAGAAATGGGTGTTTATGATGGAACAGACAGACGTGTAAGTGGTAATCCTTACAGTAACAGAGCGTCTTTTCTAGTTATATTTGCTAATACTAGAGGATATTATACAGCTTATGAAGGATCTCTAGTATTCAAAGGGACAAACTAGATCCCAGTTAACCTTTTTAATCCCACAACTTCTTCCTAAACTTAATAACATTGTCTGATAATAGCCAACATAAAACAATATTGTAGCGAGATGTAAATAAGGTGTGTGTGTGTGTGTGTTTGTGTGCGTGTGCCTGCGTGTGTGTGGGTGTGCGTGCGTGCGTGTGGGTGTGTGTGTGTGTGTGCGCGCGCGTGTGTGTGTGTGTGTGTGGAGAGAGGTCATTGGGGAAGCAGTTTGGTTTAGATATACAAGAAAAGTTTACACCTGCTCTCTCTCTCTCTCTCTCTCTCTCTCTCTCTCTCTCTCTCTCTCTCTCTCTCTCTCTGGTGTGTTTGTGTTTGTAAATGTTAATAGGAGTTAAGTTTCATATCTTGCGTTGTTATCTATCGTTACCCCACACACTCATACACATTACACACACACTCAAACACACAGTCTCACTCACACACACACACACACACACACACACACATAGTCTCACTCACACACACAGACACACACGCGCGCGCACTCGTAACCCCCCCCCCCCCCACACACACACACACGACAAATCAAACAGTATATACCTTGGCTTGAAATACATGACCCCAAAGTTCGCCGATAACCTTGATTAAACGTTGCGTAAGGTCGAGGGGAGTTATATAACCAAATGGAGTTACTATCTATCTATCTATCTATCTATCTATCTATTTTTCTATCTATCTATCTATCTGGAGCATATGTATGATGCTAGTCAGGTGGTAGTTGGTTTGGCCTGCTCATAACGTCAGTATGCATTGCGACCATATTGCATTTACCATATGTTGAATATAGTTATATATATGAAATATGTGTAAATTAAAATGTATAGGGTTAACACAACATGGGCATAGACGTTAAGATGACATCTCTTCAGTGTTTATAAAATGTAATGGTGATCGATGATATCCGCTTAATGAATGTTAAATATGTAAATTATGCATATGAATGGGATTACTCTCAGTGTAAGTGAGGCACAAAGAAACTCAGTAAGAGAGGCCAAGCAAATGAACCAGGAGTTCCAGCGACTTCTTGGCACATGCCTATAGCCTCTCCTGGGTCTAGCCCTGTTCGATTGGTGCCTACAATCTCCCCACTTCTGTTAGGCAGAAGTGGGTTGCACAAAAAGGACCTCCATGACCGGATATGTGCAGGTACAAAAAACATGAAAAAAAAATGAAAAAAAAAATAATAATAATGTGCGGGTAAACATAGTGTGGTTGTGGCCGCCTCTACAACCAAACTTTACCTCTCTTTAACCCTGTCTGTGCCGGCGGCGTCTTTTTCAGTTTATTCTAGCTATGTTTAGACGATTTTGTGCAGTTAACCGCTTCTGTACCGGCGACGTCTTTTCCATTACATTCTAGCTTTATTCCGACGATTGTGTGCAGTTTAAAAAAGGATCTGTGGTAGTAAACATGGTTAAATGAGATAGTTCGAAGACTTTTAACAACAAATTATCTCTAGTTCTACCGTATAGGCCTATGTACTCTGTTATTAGTAAAGTTGGTGTCACATGAACGCTTATCGCGTCAATATTCGATGAACAACTTTTTCCTCATAGTAGGTTTTTGGTATTTTCGCATTGGAATCGACAACTAGACTGAACGTTTGAAATGTTTACGAAATTGAAATGATATATAACTTTACTTAAGAAGATGCCAGACCACAATTGCCCCCGGAAATTGCCGGAAAAGGCGCTCGTGTGACACCAGCTTAAGCGTAAACGTGTCCTCCTTTGTAAGCAAGTTTATTGGTGTTTAACCCCTGCAGGCGACGAGAACGCGTTTCTATATTATAATAAAGGTATTATATAGTGCTTTTATGCAATATACTGTAGGTAGGATCTATAGAAAGCAAACGGGTATAAACACTCTCAATTAACCCTATGACTTCCAAAACGCCTTCCTAAACTGAATATAATCGTCTATATATAGGTGCGGATTAAAAGTTGCGGAACAAAGCTCTCGTGAAAAAAACCCCACACAAAACAAAAAAATCCGCCTATAAGGCAGATTTAAACTAACACATTTTCCCACAACTTTAATTTGCAACCTTAATTTTACAACATTTTGAGACTATCTTGCATTAGCCTTTGGAGCTAGATTAAAGGATGGCAGAAATATTGATAAAGGCATATAGAACCGGAGCTGCCAGATAAAAGTTGCCGAGAAAATAGGAGCTCTGGTGTAAATCCTCGGCCCCTTTAACCCCTACAGTACCAGGGACGTTCTTTATATCATATTCTGGCAACTGTTAGACGATTTTATTCAGCTTTGGAATGACCTCTTAGCAATATTAATGCTTCAAACGATCTCCACCAACCCTTTTAACTACCACAGATCCTTCTAAAGCTGTATTATTAACGCTAAATATAACTAGAAGAAATTATATCACACGTCGCTGGTACTCAAAGGGTTAACGACCATCACTGTTGCCGGAGGAAGCGTCAACATTCCCTCCCCCCCCTCCCCCCCCCCCCCCCAGGCTGGCTGGGGGGGTAAATAGGGTGGTGCGTTTTGGCCGGGTTGTATATGCCAGGGCGAGACGGGTGGTGTTGGGAGACTTTATTGCTGGGGTAATAGTCACTGGGGATAAACCATTGGGATGGGGGCCGGGGTAATGACGACTCGAGGTAAAAAAGAAAAGAAATACGTGGTGCTGGGGTTATGGAGTGCAAATGTGTAGCGAGTGACTTATTTTGAATTACTGTATTAATTCTCTCTCTCTCTCTCTCTCTCTCTCTCTCCTCGCTCTCTCTCTCTCTCTCTCCTCGCTCTCTCTCTCTCTCTCTCCTCGCTCTCTCTCTCTCTCTCTCTCTCTCTCTCTCCTCGCTCTCTCTCTCTCCTCGCTCTCTCTCTCCTCGCTCTCTCTCTCTCCTCGCTCTCGCTCTCGCTCTCTCTCTCTCCTCGCTCTCGCTCTCTTTATATATATATATATATATATATATATATATATATATATATATATATATATATATAACAATGGTAAAATACTACTACTACTACTAATAATAATAGTAGTAGTAGTAGTAATATGTTGTTCATCTCACACCCGTTCCTACTATGTAACGCCCACACACCCCCTCACACCACGCTACCCATTAACCTTCACATTGCTCTTTCTTTGGCTTCCCACCCACACCATACATATTTTAGCCAACCCGGTTCTGACCGTGTACGTAAAATAAGTTAGCTTAGATTGGGTTTGGTTAGGTTCAGTTAGGTTAAATTATATTAGGTTCAGTTAGGTTAGGATAGATTATAATATAATTGAGTTTAGAAGTAAAGTTGGTTGATGAAAAATATGAAATAATAGATTAGAGCGGATTAGTTAACTTAGATTCGATTAGACTAGGTTAGATTAGGTTCAGTTAGGTTAGGGTTTGATTCAATTAGGATATACAAGTTTAGAATAGGTTAAGCTAGTTGAGACAAAAGGCAAATCTGCCTGTAACAAGTCCCCCCCCCCTCCCCTCCCCAAGATTGATAAAATGATAGAGAGCCAAAATCAAGGTACATCAAAGGTAATTTAGGTGTGTTGGAAAGTTGGAAAGAAGTATGGTATGCTTGTTAACTGTAGTGAAATGAATAGGAGGAGGAGGAGGTGTTCGTTAGGATGACTACTCAGGCGTTACCATCTGAACAAACTACACATTTCGGTTGCATTAAATAAACTAACGCCCCACATTGCTGCACATCTCCCCAAAAATATATTTATCTTGCCCGGCTGACGCGAGAACTGGCAACAAGTGAACGACGGGCCTTTGATTCGGATTATTAGGTAAGTGTGTCACCTGGGGTTGAGTGGAGCAGGCCAACCTCACCTCACTACGGTACCACTTTCCCTCAAGCCGGTATCACACGAGAACTGTTATAGTCAACATTCGATGATCAAACAATTTCTGGCAACATTTCTGAAATATTTTGCACCGATATTGGAAGGTAGACTGATGGTAGATGAATTTAGGTGCCCGAAATACTTAAAATGTTAACCTCATACGCTGCCAGACCAATGTTGAGGGTAGATGTTGAGGGAAAAAGCGCTCGTGTGATACCGGCTTCCAGACACCACTCGAGCAGGGCAATACCCAGGGGAGTTGGTGGAACTCCTGTTTCATTTGTCTGGCTTCCCTCACTGTTTGTGTCTCACCTACACAGCGGTAATCCAGCTAGCTCTCACAAAAACTTCCTCCTATCCATTTCACTACACTAAACAAGCACACTACTTTTCTTTCCAATACGACCCCCCCCCCTCAAAAAAACAAAACAAAAATCAATTATAAAAAAAACATAATAATTGTGCTCTCACTCCTTCAACGTTTGAGGAGCCACTTGTTACGTACAGCTTTGCAGTTTGTCTCCCTCATGCACTCAAGAATAAAAAACAAAAAACATAGGTATGGCAGAAGAAAGTGACTGCGAATTACATAATATATTATAATATATATAATACATTTGATATATTATATCAAATGGTTGAAAAATCGAAGTGGTCTTGCGGCAAACTGACTGAGAGCCTTTCAGAGAGCTCCTGAGTGGTGTGAGCTGTTGAGGAGGTGGTGGTGATTTATTCAACACCCTGACTGCAACCGCTAAAATCATGCATTACTCAAAGTTCTTGCTTTATTTTTTTCATAAAATGGTGATTAATTTATTTTGTCAGTGCAATATCAAAATAGTTTGAATCATTAAATAATCGAAGCATCTAAGAGGTCTCGCTATAAATTAGCTTTTGAAGTTATATATACCGGTATATATATATATATATATATATATATATATATATATATATATATTGAGAATATATCACAAATACACGTGAGCCACTAAATGTTTCTAGTCTCTCAGTGGGGATCGAACCATCGCCCATCAGGATGATAGCCGACGCTTTAATCAATTACACCACGGCAGTCTGCCGTGGTGTAATTGATTAAAGCGTCGGCTATCATCCTGATGGTCGATGGTTCGATCCCCACTGAGAGACTAGAAACACATATATATATATATATATATAACTAATATAAAGTATAATAGTAAACATAATAATGTAAGGTATAGAATACAAATAATAATAGAAGGATGGATGTCGAGAATGGCTGCCAATATGCGAGCTTAAAAACAAACAACTAAACCTATTTATCATTGTAGAGGTGTCGAAATATACGTCTCAAGGAAACATACCTGTAAATTAACGAGGGAAGCTTGAATAATGAAGGTCATAAGTGACACACGCATACACACACACACACACATATATATATATATATATATATAACGATGGGGGTTGTCTATGATTACAACCCATAGTAATAAAGTGTACTCCCATCACCACCATATTGCCATAATCTATCCACCACCATCACCCCAGCATATCCACTGTTACCATACCATCCCCACCAGTATCACCCTTTCCTCCCTATCATTGTCACCCCACCCTTCCTATCACTGTCACCTCCACCCTCACCCTCTCTACCATCACCAACCCCATCCTCCCTTCCATATCACTTGTACCCCCACCCTCACTACCACCACCCTCTCCACCATTATCACCCCACCCTCCCCATCACTGTCACATCACTCACCACCATCACCATCACCAACCCCATCCTCCCTTCCATATCACTTGTACCCCCCACCCTCACCAACCCCACCCTCACTACCACCACCCTCTCCACCATTATCACCCCACCCTCCCCATCACTGTCACATCACTCACCACCATCACCATCACCAACCGCACCCTCCCTTCCCTATAAATTGCATCCCCACCCTCACGCTCACCACCACCACCCTCACCACTTCCAACCCCACCCTCACCACCACCACCACCACCACCGCCCACGCCCACGCCCACCCTCAGCACCAAGACCCCCGCTGTGCTAACCCAAACAGTCGTGGGTGGCGCCTGTACACAACCTTACAATAAACACACCCGACAACTGCACAAGGTCGGTGCTTTGTCAGCATACGTACCATTAAGGGGTGATGGCTTGCTTTTATGGTCCCCCCCCTACCCCCCTACTCCCTCATGCTTAGCCCCATTAATTTTCAGGTTTTTAGACGTTCAGCCCATTAGTTTGGCGATTTTAAGACCTTTCGCCCCTTTTCTTGTCAATATTAAGACTTTTCGTGTCATTTAGGTGTCGATTTTTTCCTAGCGAGCGAAAGCGAGCCTGTAATTTAGGAGTAACGGGGAAATTTGGCTACCGAAAAATGTACAAATATATCTTGAAGGGGGAATTTTTTTTTTTTTTTTTAAAGTTAGATAGTGTTAGTTTCTATGGCGCAATTTGGTATTTTATCTTGGTTATCAATAGACGATTGTGGATAGATCAGTGAGGATCTCTAGGAATTGGCGCCTTCACAGATGCGGATTTCGTGTTCTTGTCATATGATAAATTACTTGAAATTAGGCACACATGCCTTTAGAGCTAATACGAAAGTGTGTATTAGCTTAACAACGACATCCAAAATTAACAAGTATAAACAGTAATGATTTCAATGACATTAATTGACCCTGGAAAGATCTTTGGATTGTTGCAATGCTCCATGTCAATTTATCAATCAAGCGAATCGGACAACAAATATTGGACATATGGCTGCCTTGAAGGCGCCTATTGGACTTTCCGAGTCCCACACGTTCTTCCTAAGCTGCATAAGATCCTCTAATGAGAACAACATAAAATGAAAAATGGAGTCCTCGAATACTGAACATTTTAACAATAGAGTATTTGCAGACCTCTAGCATTAATTTAGCAGCTGCTTATGTTAAGAAATATTAAAATAAATTGAATCTTTCAAGCATATATCAGTTTTACGATGTGTTTTAGTCTCCATAACAGTGCCTTGAGCTCTATGCCGAAGCGGTCCCGGGACAGCTGCAAGTCTGTCACGGGGTGCCTCACAACTATAGCAACAGAGATCGGTCAATTTCCGCCATATTTGTGCCGCTGGTGTCATTAAGGAGGGGGGGGGGGGGGTCACCGTTTGTTTGTTATCTTTCTCTCTTTTTCTCTCTTTCCCTGGCTTGTATCCATTCAGCCCCATTCAGCCAACTGTTTTAAGACTTGTATCCCCATCCAGGTGTTGATTTCTTCCTGGCGAGCGATAGCGAGCCAGCATTGTATGGAGAAATCCGGCTTCGCCGGAGAAATTTTTCTATCGAAAAATTTAAAAATTTAGCTTGCTGTCAAAACAAAAATATATATATATATGCTGGCTCGCTACCGCTCGCCAGGAAAATATTGACACCTGGATGGGGGTAAACGTCTTAAAACAGTAGGCTGAATGGGGCCGAATGGATACATGGCAAAGAGAGAGGGAGAGAAAGAGAAGAAGAAAAAGAGCGAGGTGGGCTCCCTTAACCTATCTTTTCACTGGTAAGGTACTCATCCAATAATAAACACTAGGTACTACTGGCACAGGATATATACTGTGGGTTTTGAATCTAAGTTATGAATTATTAACAAAACATAACACCAGTTGCTTGATACATATGTCACCAAAATGGCGTCCACAGAGAAGGAAGGTCGATCTTTCTTATTACAGTATCTCTACCCATAACCCCGTGGTTCCTAGTGAGCCGATTGACGCGGATCTACGCTTAACTTTGCTAGTATTATATTTGCATCTATATATCCATCGGCTCTGTCTCGAGTCGGCCACCCCCAGAAAAAATGGAAAAAATGGGGAATGGGCCTGAGTACATACATACATACAGTACATACATACATACATACATACATACATACATACAGTACATACATACATACAGTACATACATACATACAGTACATACATACATATAGTACATACATACATACAGTACATACATACATACAGTACATACATACATACAGTACATACATACATATATCCATGGTTGTTCTTTACCGGTTTGAAAAGTTGTATATCCATTGCTCTTTCGCTCTTAATTATGGTTGAATATAGTTTTTACCCGTCATAATATTTATCAGGACCATGTATTTATAGTGATAATTATAATTAGATAAACAATACAATATATATTACCGTATACTAATAATGCAATGTAGACTTACTTGTATTATATTGATGTTGATGCAGTTGGAAACGAGTGGTTCCCCGCTTCCCTAGATGGTGTACCGTAGGTGGACCGGCCGAATACCCTGGCCCTTTTCTGGCAAGTCTGAAGTTCAGTACTCAGCACTAGAGATCCTATATAGAGATCTTTGTATAGGATCTCCACTCAGCACCTGCCCTCTCATTCAGCATACTTCCCCGTGTGTGCACTACCACTAGCGGTGTGCAGGAGGTGGCATGGCGGTGGTGGTGATGATGGTGTTGTTGTTGTTGTTGTTGTGGTGGTAGTGGTGGTGACGGTACTGGGGGGTACTCTGGGGGGAGGTCAGGCTGGGGGGACAGGGTAAGGCTATAAGGTTGTCCCAGGAGTCCTGACCTCCCCATCAGTGTCAGACCAGTACAGCGGCACCAACACACACGCCTCGCACTTACACATACAAGCTACACTTCTAACGATAAATCAATCACTCTTTATTACACTCTGTCAGCCTAAGCTGCAGTAACACCCCTGGACAGACAGCACATTATCATATTTGTGTCTGTCGCACATGACGCAGCTCCCGTAGTTCAGTAACGTCATTATTGTTACCGTTGGGCTTACGTTTGTCCGGTTGTGGGCGTCGTACCGGTGTGTCTGTGATAAGGGCACAGTGGGAGTTGG
Source organism: Paralithodes platypus (assembly GCA_032716605.1). Taxonomy (NCBI): domain Eukaryota; kingdom Metazoa; phylum Arthropoda; class Malacostraca; order Decapoda; family Lithodidae; genus Paralithodes; species Paralithodes platypus. The sequence continues at coordinate 3,589,895 of CM064554.1, forward strand.
TGTCAGATTCAGCACCGTCTGTGTGGCTGGGCAGGTGGTTGAGGCGGGGCTGTGTCAGGGGGGTATGAGCCACTGACTCTGGGTCCTGACGCCCATCACCACCACCACCACCACCTCCCTCACCACCACCACCAGCACCATCACCCTCACCACCACCGGAACTCAGCAGCCCTCCACACTCAGCAGCCTTATCATGCGACACTAAACCCAAGGCTGCTGCTATTTCAGGGTTCGGTACACTGGGAGCTTCTCCTTGTAATATTTTAATTTTCTGAATCATTTCTTGAATTTCAAATCGTAATATGCCAACAAAACATAACTTAACAAAAGCTATGACACAGAAACCTAAAATCATTAACATCTCTGCGGAAGTAAAGAGCCACTTTTCAAGGTGGGCTACACAGCCTGTATTGAGGTACACTTTATCCTCACTAATGCTGCTGCACGTCAAGTTTCGTTGGTTGACGCTCCGATGATCGTGTCTACCTTTATTTTTGGAGTTACTATTGTTTTTGTTCCGTGTTTGTGTAGCCACGTGTCGCTGTACGTGGTCGGGTTGTGAGCGTGGTGTGCTGGCCGTGGCTCCTCTACTGTCGTTATTGACGCAGCAAGACGCTGGAAGTCTGAGGTCACCATGGTTCTGGCGTATGTCCCACCAGGTGGCATTGTAATCATTTGGTCCATTGACGCCACAACACCGCTCTGCTTGTTGTAGGGCGTCCCAGGCGTCGGTAATGTCTGGATCTTTGCCGTACTGCGTGTGTAAGTTATTGAAGGCGTAGGTTCGAAGTCCATCGGCCAAATGTGGGAATCTGTAGAGCCACACCAGTCCCACCACTAAGTCACCCAACAGAAGGAATAGAAGCATTAACCAATAAATACTGAGCATCCTCTGGCATAGTCTGAGAGCCCCGACACAACCAAGTGCCTGAATAATGCCTGACTGTAGGAGGACGGCCATGTAACCATAGAGTAGTGTTGGATGATAGGCAGGAGGCCCGGGCACCAGAGACAGGTAGGGGTGTGCCGCCACGCCCAAAGCCACACCCACGAATACGATAACTGACACGAGCAGGACGGCATTGCACGTGTAAATCCAGAGTCGGTAGTAACGCATTGCCTTGCGTAGGAACATTACCGCGGCCGTGCGAGGCCAGGCTACGGCCCCCACGGCTGGAGGTAGCAGTGCCGGCAGCCCTGTTGGCAGCCGCGGAACCGCTCCCACCAACCTTGTGGCCGCCCACGCCCAGGTGCTAAGAGCGTCCGAGGCAGGGGCATGTATAGCACCTCCACCGTCCCCAACCCAACTGGCGGCACTGTGCAGGGTAGCAGAGGGTGACCGGCCCCTGCCACAGCGGGGCCCGAGGGTATATTTGGTCTCCGTCCTTAGCACCACCTGTCAACACTGGCGCCACCCTCACCTCACCCCCGCCTCTCACTCTCATCCATCATGTTGTCACGAACCCTCTCCCAACCACTCTACCTCTTCGGGAAATTGCGACGGGTGCTGGAGAGATGCATGACAACTGTAAGGTTTCAATGCAAACACCAAATCTCAATTCACATCCCCGCACTGAATATTCGGATCCAAAATTTGTTTCACTTAAGAGTAGGAATAGGCACTCACAAATATTAATAGTTTCTGTAATTTACATGTTTAGTAAGCAAAGTTGATAGGGAATTCTTATAGTTGCTCTTGCTATGGCATTTTATAAAGCAAAAATATTGTCAGCTGTGAAATAATGATTTATATGCAATTAAAAATACTATTAATGTTGGGTGAATATTATTGTTCTTGCTTGTGTTGCGTTGTCGTGTGGGAGGATCTGCTGTTGATCACTCCACCCTTTTTGTTTTATTCGATCCTTTCACTATAGTCCATTTATTGCTGCTTTCTATTATTATGTTGTTGGTTTAGTTTTACTGTTTTAGGTTGATGCATGGGGGGCGAGGGGGGAAGATGCGCTAGTTAATTTAATTTTCTCCAGCACTATGACTTCCTCTTTCCTCCGTAGTCAGGTAGTCAGCATAGATCATATAGCATAGACATAATCAGTATCTTGAGTTATGCCCTTGGTAACACTTTAATCTGCGGGACGTGTGAGTTATGGTTTACATTTAATTAATGATTTTGTAATGGAGTTACTGTTGATAATGATGTTTAATACGATCATCTATGCCGTGATTTAGATTTGTGATTGTGATTCGTAGTTTCAATTGCCGAGTGTGTGGTTTATTGTATTTACAGGATTTTAATTTTGGTGAATAAGCGACGAGTGTAACGCTGAAGAGGATTTTGCCCAATTAGTCTTGTTGAGAAAGCTGGTCACTCTCAATCTGGAAAGAGAAAACATATTTATATTAGATATATTTTGCTGTGAAATCCGTAGCAATTCACGTCCCTTAATAATTCTATATCTCTGTGAATCTACTGCTCTAATTATACGTATATACCTTTTGCATAATTCCATACCCATAATATAATGATATACATTTGTAATTCTCTCTCTCTCACACACACACACACACACACACACACACACACACACACACACACACACACACACAGTCAGTAGAACGTCAGCTGCTGATCAAAGGGTTGGCAGTTCAAACTCGCTCTGTCAAATGTCATTGGTAGATGTCAAGCCCGGGCTATTCGTGACAAATACCTAATGTCCATAGCCACCCCTTCACGGGAATCTATGGCGTCTAGGGGAAACAAATACAAATAAATATACTGTATATATACAGTATATATATATATATATATATATATATATATATATATATATATATATATATATATATATATATATATATATATATATATATATATATATATATATATATATATCCTACTGTATATATTATTAGCCCCTTCTATACCGTCGACTTATTTTGTATTTGATTCTGGCTTCTATTAATAAATGTTCTTCAGTTTAGGAAGGACCTATAGCAATTATAAGGCTTCGAACTGTCTCAATCAACCCCTTTAACTACCACAGATCCTTCATGAGCTGCCTAAAATCGTCTAAATAGTGCTAGAATATAATATTTATTTATTTGTATTAATTTCACTCCAGCACCAAACACCTCCCAATGAAATTAATGAAAGCAAGCATGTGATCCACCGGGATTCGAACCTGGGTTACCACATACAGATTTTAAACACTCTAACCATTACACCATCAAGGCAGTCGCTGGTACAGAAAGGGTTAAGCTGCTGAACATTATAACTGATGCCATAATATTCATGATGAGTAACTAAAAATAAAAGACAACATATAATACTGCGGTGACCTGTATTGCGTTCCCCGGAGAATAATTTCCCGCAGTAGCCAAATCCCTAGTGATATATAAACGTGATAAAATGTGGTGGTGCGCTCTCTCTCTCTCTCTCTCTCTCTCTCTCTCTCTCTCTCTCTCTCTCTCTCTCTCTCTCGTCCTCTCTCTCTCTCTCTCTCTCTCTCTCTCTCTCTCTCTCTCTCTCTCTCTCTCTCTCTCTCTCTCTCTCTCTCTCTCTCTCTCTCTCTCTCCCTCTCTCTCTCTCTCATCCTCTCTCTCTCTCTCTCTCTCTCTGACCTTTGGCTTTGTATGTGTGTGTGTGTGTGTTTCTCGCAAATACATTCATAAAATACAAAGAGGTAGTACTCGCTTTTTGTGGACCCCCTTCTCCCTCATGTTTAGTATATTAGTTTGGAGGTTTTAAGACGTTCGTTCCATTAGTTTGGCGATTTTGAGACCTTTCGACTAATTTTGTTTTCAATATTAAGACCTTTCGTGCCCTTTAAGTGTCGATTTTATCCTGGCGAGCGATAGCGAGCCTCTAATTTTAGAAAGGAACCAGCCTTCGGCTGGAAAATTTTCTACAGAAAAATATACAAATACATCTTAAGAGGGGGTCTAGGGGATGGAGGTCTAAGCTTGATGGAGGTCTAGCGAGGAACCTAAAACATAGAGATAACTAAATATATAGACCAAAAACCAAGCACTACCCCCTCAATTCAATTATAACCTTAATATTGAAAAACGAGAGAGCTTTGCCATGGTATTGTTATGACTGTGGGGAGTAGAGACCTTATAGTAACAAAGATCGACTAACTTCCGCTACAGTGTATTTAGCCTGCTCTTTACACTCACATATATCCATACCTGTAATAAACATAGGTAATACTGGTACAGGATATATAGTTCAGGCATCGGTGATACACTCTATAATAATTATCAAACATATAATATCCTCCAGTTCTTTGATAATTGCGGCACCAAAAAAACGTAAAAAAAACATAAAAATAAAAAATAAAAAATAAAAAAAAATAGAATAAATAAATACAAAATAATAAAATAGATACAATAAATATAAAGTAACTTTCTTTCTCTCTTACTACAGGGCTCTATTGTAAATACACTTTTACGGTGAGATTTGCACTCCAAACTATTTTATTTTTGCAGGTTATACAAATTAAAATATTTATCACATATTTATCTGGAGTATTTATTGTGCCCTGGAACAAACTAATATTCGTATTTTGACTATGAAGGTGATTGCCCTTCCCCTAAATCCGAAAACGAAATTATAGCCTACATATATTGGCTTAACGTTTAATATGGCTGGCTTATGCATAACGATATTTGGCACAAATTGGCCTTCCTTTTTTTACTCTTGGGGAAGTGTGTGTGTGTGTGTGTATGTGTGTGTGTGTTGTGTATGTGTGTGTGTGTGTGTGTGTGTGTGTGTGTGTGTGTGTGTGTGTGTGTAGGTGTGTATGTGTGTGTGTATCTATGTATGTATGTGTGTGTGTGTATGTATGTGTATTTATGTATGTGTGTGTGTGTGTGTATGTATGTGTATCTATGTATGTGTGTGTGTGTGTATGTATGTGTATTTATGTATGTGTGTGTGTGTGTAGGTGTGTGTACGGGGGAAGGAGGTTTGCTCAGGGTTTCCAATATTCTTTCGTACACAGGAGACGAAGAGTTATTGGAAGGACATTTTTATGATTACTATTCAGCTTGTGGGAACCAATTTCATAACAACAGTAAAAAAAAAAAAAAAAAAAATACTATTACACATTCTAAACCAATAGTATTTTCCAGGTTATTTCGGATGGTTGTTGTTGATATTATACAGTATTTTAGGTAAGTCATCTATAATTAACCCCGTCTGTACCGGCGTTGTTCTTTAAACTATATTCTGGCTACGGTTTTGACGGTTTTATTCAGTTTAAAAAGGGCCTACAACAATTAACAGGCTTCCAACTATATCACTTAACCAAAGACCTACCAAAGACCCTTCTTAAACTGCACAAAATCGTCTAATGTATAGCTAGAATCGAATAAAAATGACGTCGCCAGTACAGAAAGGGTTAAATTGTGTTATGCTAATGTATGCTAATGCGATCGAAATCTCGTCGATACAGAGAACTTCACAATTTGTTTTTAAATGTAATTACTATAGTAATAGATCATATGCATATAATCACTGCACGATCACGATAACACTGACGCACTTTCGATTGAGGGAGCTTTGTTAAGAAATACAAACATTTTGCAATTCATAGCTCTAGTCGGCGTTGGCAATTCGTATGTAAACAAAATGTAGAGCTTTCGTACCTCTGTATAAATGTAGAAAATGGTTTATTATTTTGTTCCTTTTATTCATGTGTTGATAGTGAGAATCGTCATAGAAGGAGTTACTAAAGAGGAGGGAATAATCACAAGCCAATTAAATTTGCCTGTAACGTGAATTTCCAGACAAGCAGTGATATAATTGCCTCTAAACTGTAATCTCCAAATTGTCTATGCACCTTAGTACCGCCACAGGATCCAGATGGCGGTATTTGTAATTGGTATATGGCTAATTTACGCGAACGCTCTCTCTTTCTCTCTCTCTGACTGACTGACTCTCTCTCTCTCTCTCTCTCTCTCTCTCTCTCTCACACACACAATCTCTCACTCTCACTCTCTGTATACCACATGGACTAAAGCCGGTATCAACAAGTACTTTTCCTGCAACTGTTGTCATAAACACTGGTCTGGCAGCACTGTGGGGTAAACTTCTATATTCTTGGCATCACCTAAATTGGTCTATCTTCGGTCTAGTTTCCGATATCAGTGCAAAAGATCCCGGATATGATGCCTGAAAAATATTGACAGTCGAACATTGACGCTACAAGCTCTCGTGGGATACCCTCTTTACAGACCTACACTCATGTACACTTTAATTAGAAAATATGCAATGTATAAAATTATATTGTCCAACAGAAGAACGAAGGTGGCAAAGTATTGAATTTTAATTTGTCGAAAAGTTTTTTTTTTCTCGTATTTCATTCCCACTAATAATTCTTCTCTTTACAGGTAATGTGATGGAAAGCAGAATACTGCACGTTGTTTGGTAAATATGTATTACGTTATATTTTGTGTGTTATTCTCGTGATATTTAACACTTAGCAATTGCTGGAATTGGTTTATATGTATTAATTCAATCCATTATATACAGTAGATATAATTTATAAATATCAATCAACTTCATTTTCATTCCATTGTCTGCAGCAGTGTATTCATTGCGCACTCTTCGCAACTGATGTATCATTCTCATTTGTTCATTCATATATTTCGTTATATTTATAATCATTAGTCTTTACCTTTATATGCAGTCATAGTCAATAGTTCGACGAAAATATTAAGGAAAATTTGTGTTAAATCCAGAGAGAGGGCCATTACCTTGACGGTACTACGACATGAATTAATTAGTAATACTCACGGGCCACTTGCTCATAAATTGTGTAGCTTTTGATTACTCTACAATTTCCTTGACAAATAATCAGCTGCTCAAAGATTCAATTTATCCTCAGCTGGAATATAACAGACACTAGTACCATCTTTACTATCTTTTACCAATTTAAAAGAACAGTGCCTCATTATCTTCCCCAGTTAGATTCTTATTTAGATTTAGTATTCCTAGGCCAAATATTACTGCCATCATTAGTATACATATATGGTATTGGTTAATGATGTTCTACCTTCGAGAACTTCTTTTCGCCTAACTTTTTAATTAATTGAAAGCCAAAACCCAAAAGAAATTATGATTTTTCTTTTCTCCTGGCTTTCACTGCTAATTACGGGATTTAAAGTTCTGCAGTTTGACGAGTTTCACCACAAGTGAAAGAAACACAAAAGACTAGCTCGTGGTGGTGGTGGCAGGCGGTGATGTGATGGAGAAAGAGGAGGAAGTGGAGGAGATGGTGGTGGAGGAGGAGATGGTGGTGGAGGAAGAAAAGCATACTATAGTTGTGAGGCGAAGTGGTTGAGACGAAATAGCTCTGAGGCGAAGTGGTTATGAGACGAAATAGCTGTGAGGCGAAGTGGTTATGAGACGAAATAGTTGTTAGGCAAAGTGGTTATGAGACGAAATAGCTGTGAGGCGAGGTGGTTATGAGACGAAATAGCTGTGAGACGAAGTGGTTATGAGACGAAATAGCTGTGAGACGAAGTGGTTATGAGACGAAATAGCTGTGAGACGAAGTGATTATGAGACGAAATAGTTGTGAGGCAAAGTGGTTATGAGACGAAATAGCTGTGAGGCGAGATGGTTATGAGACGAAGTGTTGCTAAGGCGAGGTTGTCGTGAGACGAAGTGGTTATGAGACGGAAGTGGTTATGAGACGAAATGGCTATGAGACGAAGTGGTGCTAAGGGGAGGTGGTTGTGAGACGAAGTGGTTGCGAGGCGAAGTGGCTGTGTCACGAAATAGTTATGAGACGAAGTGGTTATGAGACAAAATGGTTATGTGACGAAATAGTTATGAGGCGAAGTGGTTGTGAGACGAAGTAACTGTGATACGAAGTGAATGAGGCAAATTGTTGATGAAGCGAAGAGCCTATGGAGCGAAATGGTGGTGATACGAAGCAACTAAAAATCCCAGATAAGGGTAGCGAAGGAGACAGCGATGAGAGACAGGTCCCGAGAGATAAGAAACAAGGTAAAGAGATAGATAAGACACACATAATGAGACTCCCAGACCTATTCACAACCTGTCACCTTTCATTTTTCCCCTCCAACCTCTCTCCCCTCCCCCCACGTTTTTTTTGTTTGTTCTCTCTCTCTCTCTCTCTCTCTCTCTCTCTCTCTCTCTCTCTCTCTCTCTCTCTCTCTCTAATACGTAAACAGATGAAATAATTGGACCGGGAGATTTTTACTTATTCCGAAATTATTGAAAGTAACTAACTACCTAACTCTAACTCACACACACACACACACACACATTATCTCTCTCTCTCTCTCTCTCACTCTCACTCTCACTCTCAATAAACGCCGAGCTAGAGTTTTTATTATTGGGTTTCCTGAGTTTCGGAAGTTTTGATGAATTAGCATAATGAATGAAAAGACTGAATAGTTGGAGATTTTTTTAAGTAGTCCGAAGTTATATTTACTATTCAAAGTGATATTAACTATTTTCACTCTATTGCCACCCGCCTTGATCAATGAGGGGGTGGCCACGAATGAATCGCCTCCATGCACCTCTGTCGTCCGTCAGCCAGCGCCCCTTTTCCCACCCAACAGCACTTATACTCGTATACCTCTAAACTCCATCCCTTCACTTCACTCTTGGCCTGCCTGTCTAATAATGTTCAAAAAAAGTTTTATCTCTACATTGCACATCATGATTTTAGTATTTTTACAGTATAAATGTTGTCTAAGTAAAATATATATTGTGTTGCAACGTCCTAGATTGCATTCAGATATTTAATTGTACATGCACTGTGGTTTATTCATAGCAGGGTCTGTTCCTGTTTAACAATAATGTGAAGTTGTGGTGTTTGTGTTTATATATATCATATTAGTAGCGTGTAGGAAATGGGTGCATGTTTGACTGAAAGTGTAGCAGTGAGGTTTAAGGAAACCAATAGAATACATATAGGCGACGAGTAGATTGATAGATAGATTGATGTATGCATGATGTAGATAGATATGGTGATTAATAGCGAGATACAGGCCCTATACATTCAAATATTTAAATTACTAGTTAGACAAACACATAATCAGATATATACATAATGCATATACTGTATACAGTATATATAAATAGTATACTGTATATGGTGATAGATACAGATAGATGCATTCAGACATTGAAGTGTGTGTATATACAGTATATACAGGTACAGTATATATATTTATATAAATATATATATATATATATATATATATATATATATATATATATATATAATTATATAAGAGTGAGATTTGGATTGTTGGAGTGAATTACAGATGTCGGCCTTTTAATGTTTTTTGTTTTTTCCTGTAATGGCCTTGTTTCTGTGTTACCCACATCTCTCGCTCTCTCTCACTCTCACTCTCTCTCACTCTCTCTCTCTCTCACTCTCTCTCTCTTTCTCTCTCTCTCTCTCCAACTACCAATAAACACCCGTTATTAAATCTCAGGCCCACCACTTTACTCCACCCAGTTATATATAATAAAACAAATAATAACAAAAGAAAGCCGGTTTCTAATTAAAGTGTGTGATTCTCTAACTGCCTTATTTACGAGATTTCCTGTTTCAGAGTCCTAACAAAATGTTTTATTGCACTTGGCTTAGTAAAGGTGTACAGTCGCGCTAATAGGTGATGTCTCGGCACCAATTATGTTTTGATCAATAATTGGTATCAGCAATACCTAAACTTCATTTCTTCATATCGAGTGAAATATACAAACATGTTCCTACACCTACCCACCCTATTCAACATCTGACAGACATTAATACAGCACAGAGCAAGCCAAACATAATGACAGCTGGGACATGACTTATTAGCGCGACCGTACATCGATATACATTTTACCACATTGGCTTGAGGAAATACTGTAATTCCCAAAGAGTGCACAAATTGTCTAATTAGCATAATGGAAATGACAATTCTTCTTCTTCTAGACCCAATATTTTCATATAAATGCAAAAATTATTCTACTAATCCCTGTTTTCCAGTTAAGGGGAGATCTCCACTTGAGGGATTTTTTTTCTTGACCCCTTTCTCCCTCATGTTTAGCCCCATTGCTTTTGATATTATAAAACGTTTGCCCCATTAGTTTAGCGATTTTAAGAACTTTCACCCCATATTAAGACCTTTCGTGCCATTCAGGTGTCAATTTTATCCTGGCGAGCGATAGCGAGCCTGTAATTTAAGAGGAACCGGCCTTCGGCCGGGACATTTTTCTACCGAAAAATGGTGTAATTTTAAGCTTGATGGAGGTCTAGGGAACAAACTAAAAACCTCCCCTTAAGGGAGAGGTAGTTGCTTTTTCTTTCTCATGTTTAGTCCCATTACCTTTGATATTTTAAGACGTTCGTTTCGTTAGTTTGGCGATTTTAAAACCTTTAAAGACCTTACACAACCACTCTCTCCATTCATTTCCACCAATAACAAGATCGCTTTCCCAACTCCTGTGTCAGGTTATGAGGAAGTTGGAGTCGTAAACATCGATATTTAACGGAATTGCAATACTAATGTAGGAAGTTGGAGCTGTAAGCAATGAACATCGATAATAAACAGAAATTGCAATACAATGATGTAGGTTTCTAATGGATATAAAGTATGATGAATTGGATTTGATGTATTTATGACTGTATTTATGACCGTACTACACACGTATTTTAACTGGTCATTCTGCCTAATATTGATGCCTACAGCTCCAACTTCCTTAGAGAACGAAACTCGCAAGTGGTCAATTACCAAACCCATTCCAACTTGCGATAACAGATTAGGCGTTAAGGGGAGGTATTTAGTTTGTTCCCTAGACCTCCACCAAGCTTAAAATTACACCCCCTTGAGAACCTTTCAAGATATATTTGTACATTTTCGGTAGAAAAATGTCCCGGCCAAAGGCCGGTTCCTCTTAAATTACAGGCTCGCTATCGCTCGCCAGGATAAAATTGACACCTGAATGGCACGAAAGGTCTTAATATGGGGTGAAAGTTCTTAAAATCGCTAAACTAATGGGGCAAACGTTTTATAATATCAAAAGCAATGGGGCTAAACATGAGGGAGAAAGGGGTCAAGAAAAAAATCCCTCTAGTGGAGATCTCCCCTTAACCCCTTCTGTACCACCGACGTCTTTTAACATTTATTCTCGCCATATTTAGACGATTTTGTGCAGTTTAAGAAGGATCTGTGGTAGTAAAAAGGGTGAAGTCATATGGTTTGAAGCCTGGTAATTGCTGGAGGTCCTTTATAAACTGAATATAATCGTGTAACCGTAGCCAAAATAAGGTTAAAAGGATGGCACCGGTACTGAAAGGGTTAACGAGCTGCTAATTAATCCCCTGGTGGCTAAACATATCATCGTCACCCTTTTTCCGCAATACGTCATCCTCTAATTAATATGTAAATTATAAATAGTAAACAAAAATAATGGAGAGAGAGAGAGAGAGAGAGAGAGAGAGAGAGAGAGAGAGTGTGAGAGAGAGAGATGATAATGATAATGGTGGGTTTGGGAATGGTAGATATATATATATAAAGAGAGCGAGATATACGAGGGGGGAGGGGGGGATATATATAATATATATATATATATATATATATATATATATATATATATATATATATATAGATAGATAGATAGATAGATAGATAGATAGATAGATAGAGAGAGGGGTGGGGGGGTGTAATATGATGGGTAGGCAGTTAAGTGTTCATTAATCATGTTTTAATACCCGGGATGGACACAGTGTCAGAAAACATATTAATTAATTGTTGTCTGTGGTGGCTGTTGGAGAGAGAGAGAGAGAGAGAGAGAGAGAGAGAGAGAGAGAGAGAGAGAGAAGAGAGAGAGAGAGAGAAGAGAGAGAGAGAGAGAAGAGAGAGAGAGAGAGAGAGAGAGAGAGAGAGAGAGAGAGAGAGAGAGAGAGAGAGAGAGAGATGAAGAGTTGTGGCAAGAAATATTACAGGATTGTAAATAATGAATCAATGAATTCTTATTTTACAAATTCAAGTATCACATATATTTCATTGTTGCATTATTTTGAATACATTTATTTATATTTGTCTTAACTGGAACAATTGATAATATTGTTAATTTGAATATAAAATCATAAAATATTCTATTACACTTCTTTGCCTTGGAACATTATATTTGTCTTACATGCATAATTACGAAACTTATGATTAGGCTAGTTAATATATCAATTCTTCCTAATATTAGATTTTCACTTGCGTCCTATTTTCTTGTGAAATAGCTTTGTTCATATGATTTCTTACTTACATAGCCATATGGCTTTAGTTAATTTGATTTCGTACATAGCCACATGGTTTTAGTTCAAATTTTAAGGCTAATTATAACTCCCCTGTGCATATTTTTTCCAAACTTTTTCCTCACAATCAGCCAAGTTTTTTCTTCGCGTTTCTTCATCAGTTTTTGGCACCTCATCAATTCCTGGCAGCTGGTGTCTTTTCCTTTATACAACAAAGTTAAGGCGGATAGAAAAGAACAATCTTGATATTAGTGATTCTAACTAAACCTAACCTAACCTAACTAACCTAACCTAACCTACCTAAACCTAAATTTACCTAACCCAACCTAACTTAACTTAACCTGACATGTTCTAAATCAATACATTATAATCTAGCCCATGCCAATATACAGGTAAATGTGTTAAATTACATGCATACATACATTTAAAAAAACATGAGTGAGAAAGCGGTGTTGCTAAATATACGAACTTCGCTATCTCGGTTGGATTACAAATACTAGATATAGGGTGCGGTGTGGTGCGTGTGTCTCAGTGTCAACAGTGAGGTATTTAATCTGGCAACACTGTCTGTGGACCTATCATGTGTCGCCCGCACTCGATATCTCGTTCTCCAGCTCTGGACTTACAACAGATCCGTCGTATATACTGTATATATCCACGCCATTTTAGTACCGTAATTATCACACAACTGGGTGATACTTTGTTTTTAATCATGTAGAATTTATATCAATTGGGTTATATTTTGTTTATTACCATGTAGAATATATATACAAAGACCAACCTGTATATCCTGTATCAGTAATTAGGGAAGTGTATAATGGGTATGGACATATTTCAGTGTAAAGGCGGTGTCACACGAGCTATTTTTCCGTCAATGTCTACGGGCAATTGTAGACTGATATCTTCAAATTTTAAGTTCCATGAGAATTCAAGTAGCGAACATAAGATGGCTTCGATTTAGTTTCCGATTCCAATGCGAAAGATAGTACGAGACAAAGCTTGCTCATCGAACATTGCCGGACAATGCGTTCGTGTGACACCGGCTTAAAGAGAAGAGGCTAATTACACGTAATTGTAGTAATTGTATATCGGAACGGTTTAACAATACATTTTGCTACTGTAGTGTCTAATAAATAATATTCGTACAAAATTGATTAATAGAGCAGAGAAATGAAAGAATGTCGTGGAGAAGATGAAAACGTGTAAGCGGGAAATTTAGTGGAGAAATTAAGGAGTGATTTTTTTTTTTTTTTTTTTTTTTTTTAAAGAGACAATGAACGGAGGAAGGAAAAACACGGATAAAACAAAAAGGTCCATGTGCCTAAAGGCATCCTCCATTCATAAAATGTTTGTAACAACTGGATTTAAACTTGTGTAGATTGTAAATTTGTGGAAAGCAACTCGAGGGAAGTGAATTCCAAAGAGTAGTAGTTCTAGGGATGAATGAATTTTGATAAGCAGAAGTTCTGCATTGTGGAGGAGAAAGTGTAAATTCATGGGCGCTCTCAGCTGCCCTAGTTCTACGGGGAAAGATGTGGAGAGGCGGCACAATTCAAGCAAGTTCCTCGGAACAATTGCTGTGAAAATATCTGTAGAATATTGCAAGGGATGCAACGTTTCTTCGTATGGATAATGTAGGAAGGTCCTGTGTGATTACAGGGTTATTGATTAATCTAATAGCTTATTTTGAATTTTGTCCAACTGCCTCAATGCAACCACTCCACTTCCACTCCACAGAGGTGAACAGTAATCCATCTGAGAACGCACATGACTTTTATATATTACGGCCAACTGCTCGTCAGTGAAGAATTCTCGAAATCTGTACAGGAGTCCCAGTTTTTTAGAGGCATTCTTAGCAATGCTTCTAACATAATGTGTCCAGCTCAAGTTAGTAGTTAATGTTACACCGAGAATGTCAATACTAGGGGAAGTGGGAATATTTGTTAATATTGTTAAAAGGGCGGAATGAGAGAGAGAGAGAGGAGGAGATTGTTAGAAGGGCGGAGAGAGAGAGAGAGAGCGTGAGTGAGTGAGAAAGAGAGAGTGGAGTGAGATTCTTACAAGGGTGGAATAAGAGAGAGAGAGAGAGAGAGAGAGAGTTTTTTTGAGTGAGAGAGAGATGGGAATTAAGAAAGGAGCAGCAGGAGTGTGATTGTTAGAAGGGCGGAGGAGACGGTGGGGGAAATGAGGTTCTTGAGAGAGAGAGAGAGAGAGAGAGAGAGAGAGAGAGAGAGAGAGAGAGAGAGAGAGAGAGAGAGAGCGAGAGAGAGAGAGAGAGAGAGAGAGAGAGAGAGAGAGAGAGAGCATGTAAATAAGAAAGTTCTAAATGGAGTTAAATAACGATGAATTGTATTGAGAACGAGACAGGCGAAATTAAATATAAAATGTTGATAATCTTTTTAAAGGATTTAAGGGTGACAAAGATATATTGTGTATTAGTAAATTAACGAGGAGAAAGTTTTAAGGTATTTTAAGTTTTTATTGTAACATAATAATACAAAAAGCAGTGTGGTATGTTTATCCCCATAACAGAGTAACACAGTTTCTCAGTTAATCATACATATCAATATAAACATAACTTAGGCAATATTTATCCATTAATATAGAAGCATGTTTTTGGTATCAGTTATATCTTCGTCGAACATGTGAAACTACTATTCTTCTCGCAACCGAGAATGCTGATTGGGAATAGGATTATATTTTATTGGCAACTGTTGAAGTGTTAATGTTTTGCTTACTAGCTCTAGCAATCTGATTTATATATATATATATATATATATATATATATATATATATATATATATATATATATATACTGTATATTTTGTGTATTGTTTTTTAGAAGTAGTAGTCGTGATAGTATAATAATAATAACAAATACTAATAATAATAGTGATAATAATTATAATTGATATATTAGTATATATCATAATATTTGTTAGTATGCTTGGCTTATTGCGTATTATTAATCATGCACCGTATATATCCTTTAGTCGTATTTATTGTTCTTTCATTAAAACTTTTTTCATATTATCCCCTCTTTTCTCCCTGATTTCTTCTCCTCTAATTTATTATTTAAATTTTGTACTGCACAATATTTTACCCCTTATAATTAATTACCTTGTTCTCTTTCATCTTATGCGTGAGATCCACATTTCTTGTATTTCTTAATTTCCCTCCTTTTCCATTCAGTAAATCTGTTTGCTTCTTTAAACCTATCATTCATCGGTTCTCTTTTTTTCATTCTGTGTTTGTCTCTGTCATTAATTCTATCATTGTCATATATTCTATGTCATTAATGATTAATTGTCTTTATTTGTCGTCCTTAGTTCTCCTCTATGCCAGTTAATATTTGTTTAGTACCAGTAATTTTGTTTTTATATGTCATTGTTTGTTCTTCTCTATACCAATCATTCTTTGTTCTCTATTCACGTCATTATTTGTTCTTTTTTTATACCAGTCACTCTTTGTTCTATTCTAAACTAGTCATGCTTTGTTCTATATCAGTCATTCTTTGTTCTATACCAGCCATTCTGTGTTCTATATCAGTAATTCTTTGTTCTTTATCAGTCATTCTTTGTTCTATACCAGCCATTCTGTGTTCTATATCAGTCATTCTTTGTTCTATATCAGTCATTCTTTGTTCTATATCAGTCATTCTTTGTTCTATATCAGTAATTCTTTGTTCTATACCAGTCATTCTTTGTTCTATATCAGTAATTCTTTGTTCTATATACCAGTCATTCTTTGTTCTATACCAGTCATTCTTTGTTCTATATCAGTAATTCTTTGTTCTATACCAGTCATTCTTTGTTCTATACCAGTCATTCTTTGTTCTATATACCAGTCATTCTTTGTTCTATATCAGTCATTCTTTGTTCTATATCAGTCATTCTTTGTTCTATATCAGTAATTCTTTGTTCTATACCAGTCATTCTTTGTTCTATATCAGTCATTCTTTGTTCTATATCAGTAATTCTTTGTTCTATATCAGTCATTCTTTGTTCTATATCAGTAATTCTTTGTTCTATACCAGTCATTCTTTGTTCTATACCAGTCATTCTTTGTTCTATATCAGTCATTCTTTGTTCTATACCAGTCATTCTTTGTTTTTTACCAGTCATTCTTTGTTCTATACCAGTCACTCTTTGTTCTATACCAGTCATTCTTTGTTCTATACCAGTCATTCTTTGTTCTATATCAGTCATTCTTTGTTCTATACCAGTCATTCTTTGTTTTTTACCAGTCATTCTTTGTTCTATACCAGTCATTCTTTGTTCTATATACCAGTCATTCTTTGTTCTTTTATATACCAGTCATTCTATATTCTTCTCAGTTTGTTTAGTTTGCAAGTTTTACATTTTAAACTATATACCAGTAATTGTGAGCCTAGCTACCTCCGCGGAGGGTCCGAGGTCCACGTAATTTTAGAGATGGAGTCTGAAATTTGAATATTTAAGTTAATTACTCGGAATGCCAAAAAAAATACCCTCATTGTTCCCTGATTAAAATAGCATTGTATGAATATTCCCATATTAAAAAAAATATGCTACAGGGGGGCAATGCCTAGTGAGTTATTTGCTCAATAGGTGGCGTTCTGAGAGTGAGGGTCCGAGTGTGGGGGATGAGACTGTGAAGCGCAGAGGTGAGGCGGCTTCAGAGATGGGATTGCTTCGAGCCGAGGTGCTTCGCATTTCTCACTCCCTAGACTAGAACAAGACCTCACGGGCCTCACCGTGTTCAGCGGTAGAGTGTAAAGGGTATCAGCCTATGCCCGAGAGGGAGTAGTTGGAATATAGAAAAAAAGAAAAAAAGAAAAACAAAAATACGGTCTGATCTTGAAATAGAAAGTCCTGACAAGTGAGGC
This sequence comes from Paralithodes platypus, assembly GCA_032716605.1. Classification (NCBI taxonomy): domain Eukaryota; kingdom Metazoa; phylum Arthropoda; class Malacostraca; order Decapoda; family Lithodidae; genus Paralithodes; species Paralithodes platypus. Next base: position 3,607,010 of record CM064554.1, read on the forward strand.
AGGTCTGAACAGGGCTGCCTGGAGCACCGACATTAGGACTGGAACCGCACTTCGTATGGAGGACTCTGTCCTTAAATTTGTGTATGTATTCTTAGTTATTTGTGTTCAGTATTCTTGTATTTAACTGCATTCCCTGATTTCCCTCTTGTTACAAACCTACTTTCCCCCCTCCACTACGCTTTCGTATTCAGCTATTATCTTCACGTTATTCATTATTCTACACTTTCTCATTTCCCAGCGCTATCTCCACTTCTTCGGACGTTCTGATTATCCTCTTCTTCTTCTTCTCTTCGTCAGCTTCCTCCTGCTCCATGTTTTCCATATGTTGCTCCCTTCTTGACTACCCAATTTCGCACTCCCCTTACGCACTTCCTCCTTCCTTCTATCTCCCTTCCTTCTTTCCTACTCCACCACATTTTTCGTATGCTCCCTTCCTTCTCCTCCTCCTCAATTTCCTCTTTCTCCATCTTTTCCTTATACTCTCTTCCTCTTGCTCTACCAATGCCTCCGTGACCCTATGTACGCGTCCTTTCTCACTCATTCTCCCCAGTTTCCTGTTTCACCACCTATAACATATTCTCTTTTGCCTTGTAGTCCCCCCTAAAATCTTCTTCGTCTTCCACATATTCCCCCATATCTCTCTCTCTCTCTCTCTCTCTCTCTCTCTCTCTCTCTCTCTCTCTCTCTCTCTCTCTCTCTCTCTCTCTCTCTCTCTCTCTCTCTCTCTCTCTCTCTCTCTCTCTCTCTCTCACTAACTTCCAACTTTGCTTTTTCACCGCTAATCCCCCCCAGTTTCCCCCCCCCCCCCTCCTCTCCCTGCCTGCTGAGCCTTTATTATGATCTCTTATGATTCGGCCTTAGTGCCTCCCTAGCATCTGGGCCCTTGTTTGTTCAACGGGCGAGTCTTGACCATCTTTTTTTCCCAGATTCTGATTATATAAAGTCATTCAATATATATATTTATATATATACTGTATATATATATATATATATATATATATATATATATATATATACTTACTTTTAAATCGTACTGGCTACAAGGCAACTGTATATTTAAATGTATGTTTAATTTGAAATTAGCTTTGTGTTGTGGAAGCCCTAACTGTTGTTAATGTATATATTTTTACTTCTTGTAAGTATTTCTACTAGGTATCCAGTTCCTTCTACTAATATGTTTTTTATGGTTACCGCTTTAGAATTGAATCTTCTATTACTTTCGGTACTTTCGTGTATTAAATATTTAGAACATGACACCATTTGGATAAACTACGATTCATGTTACGTGAAAAGTTAAACTTGAACATTTGCTTTAATGCAGATAATTATCTTATAACTATTTTTATTTAAACAAAATATTGGTTCAATTAATTATAGTTGTATTTTAATGGAATTGTGTATTATGCCTACCATTTCTTTCTCTATTATTGCTCAGTACACATTTTTTCTCTAGAAATATGATTTTGCACTGGAATTAACAAATAATGTATCTTACTCCTTGCTTCTCACTGAAATTTTAAGTCATGTTTACAATCTGTATTTCTATCATTTTGTTTATAACTTTGGCAAGTTGTTTAGCTTCTGTTACATCTGCACTGTTTTTATTTAAATATGAACATTCTCTTTCTTTCTTTTAGTGTGTATGCTTTTGTCATCAGGTTCATCATTCATATTGGACGTGTAGGTGTATATGTATGTATTTAAGTGTGTGTGTGTGTGTGGTGTGTGTGTGTGTGTGTGTGTGTGTGTGTGTGTGTGTGTGTGTGTGTGTGTGTGGTGTGGTGTGTGTGTGTGTGTGTGTGTATTATATTCGTATGTGTGAATGTGTGTGTGTGTGTTTGTGTGTGTGTGTTTGTATGTGTGTTCGTGTATATGTATTCTTTCGTGTGCGTTTGTCTGTGTGCATGCATGTATGCCTGTGAATATGTCTGTGTATACGAAATGGATGATGGGTGTGGCATATCCTAGACACGATAATATGGCCTTCGTTTTTTTTTATCTCCCTGGCTTCAGTATTCATCCTCCATCCTTGTCCAATATTGCTTCATAACTTTTCTTCTTTTCGTCTTCCTATCTTCTTGCTCCACCATCACTCTTTCTCCTCTTCCTATCTCTCTCTCTCTCTTTCTCTCTCTCTCTCTCTCTCTCTCTCTCGCGTATCTTTATCTGTTTTCCGTGTCCAATATGCTTCTTACATTTTTATAGTCTTCCCAAATTTGTTGTCCTCCCTGTGTGTTTTCTCTATCCCTTCCAACCCATACTCCTCTCCTCATCCTCTTCTTTTTCGTCTTCCTCTTCCTCCTCCTCCTCCTCTTCCCCCATCATTTGTTCAATTATCGCGTTCTTCCTTTTTTCGTCTCTCCCTCTTTTCCGCTTTTAAATATATCTTCAAACCTGCGCCTCTCTCTTCTTTCTGTTAGTTGTCCAGCTTTCTTCGTGGTTCCGTCCCTCTAACTCAGCATTCTTATCTTCTCTTCTTCCTTAATACTCTTTCTTGTTTTTTCTTTGCGTCTGCCATCTCCTTCGCTTCAATTTTCATTCTTCATCCCTGGTTCTTTATGTTCTTTCCAATAATTGTCCTTTTTGTTTTTTTCTCCTTCGCTTCAGTTTTCATTCTTAATATCTGTTTGTTTTCTTTCCAATCGATTGTTTTGTATCTTCAGTTTTACCCATCTCATTATAAGTTATTTCCTCTTTCAGTGTCCTCTCTTTGCTTTCCAGATTTGTTTTATTTGTTTTTCTTCGCGTCTGCCTAACGTTAAACCCCTTTTTCTTTTGTGTACAGTAACCCTTTCATTCCCACCTTTCTGCAATATTTGTTTCTTCTCGTTCTCCCATCTCCCTCCCGTTTCTTTTTTGTGTAACCCGTTCAATTTCTTCCTTCTTGTTTCTCTTCTTATTCTCCCCTCCTCCTCCTCCTCTTCCTCCTTCCCTTTACAGTAACTATTTCAACCCTCTTATCTTCATTTTTCTTCTCGTCTCCACATCTCATTCACCATCCCTTTTCTTTTTTCCTGCCACCCGTTTAATCCCTTTTCATGCTTCCCTTCCTTTTCTCCTCGTGTCCCTCCCTCCTCCGTCCTCCAAAACTTTCCTACAAGCTCTCTCTCTCTCTCTCTCTCTCTCTCTCTCTCTCTCTCTCTCTCTCTCTCTCTCTCTCTCTCTCTCTCTCTCTCTCTCTCCCCCCCCCCTCGCCCCCGTCACCATCATCTTCCTGCCACTTGGGCGACATGAGGGAAATAAGTTTATCAGGTGTCCTCGGTGAAGCGCGTCATTTCCGTGTGCCGAACTTCCGCTACCCCACACCATATTTATATATATATATATACGCTATATGAACGTTATATATGCAGTATATATATATATATATATATATACCAGGAGCTTCTGTCAGGGTTACAAGGGTCTATATCACGTACACAGTTGCATAATTATAGCCGTATTAATAGTTACTATGATTGCAAGTCACTCCTTCCACGCACTGTATAGTCTTATCTACTTCCAACCAGTCTCGCTATAACTATATCGCCTTTAAGCTAAGGGGGTAGTGGTTATTTACTGGTCTATTTTTGTATTTGTATTATTATTTTTGTTTTATATATTCATATTATAGTAACCTCGCTAGACCTCCATCATGCTTATAAAATAAACACACACACACCCTAGACCCCCCTTCAAGATAAATATGTACATTTTTCGGAAGAAAAATGTACCGGCCTAATACAGGCTCGCTATCGCTCGCCAGGAAAATATCGACACCTAAATGGTGGGTTGACCCTTTGTCAGAGTGAGGGTTGGTGTCCTCTACTTCCCATAGCCACTTCTACCTTTTTCTCCCTCTACATCTCTAAAAAAAAATCGAATGGCGTAGGGATGCGGCGACCCCAACGCCCGCCACTTTCTGGTGCAGTTAGCCTCCTCTGTGGTGGAGGGGTGAAAAATTTCCACCACCTCTTTCTCCTGCGAGACGTAGAAGTCGGCTAAAGGGAATCGGGGGCGGGGGGCCTGGTATCCTTCTCCCCTTAACCCTTTCACGTTTTTATGACGCAGAGGTTGCCAGATTAGCAATAATGAATAGAGTTCTCTCACTCTTATAATTACCTCTCCAAAATTAGTTTTCTGCCCACAGCTAACTCAAAGACAACTGCAGAGGTTGAAGTAGCTAAAGGTTTCTAAATACCCCTGATGGTAACAAAGGCTTTAAAGTATCCCTAATAGGCTCAACATTGCGTCAAGAACGTGAGAGGGTTAAATAAATCTACCAAAAAACCGAGGCAGAGATAGGGGTGAGGGAACGCGTCCCTGTTCGGGGGGGGGGGGGGGGGGGAATTGGGCCTGAGTAAATAGATATATAGATAGAAATGGCACGAAAAGTCTTTATATTGACTAAGAAATGGGGCGAAAGGTCTTAAAATCGCCAAACTAATGGAACGAAGGTCTTAAACTCTCACAGGTAATGGGACTAAACATGAGAGATCAAAATCAACTACCTCCCCCTTATAAAAGGTAAACTGAGAAGAGCTCTGGTTACGGCAGGTGTCAGTCAGGTAATATGGGTGGCAAACAGGCTGACGAGGTGATACAGTGAAGGCAAGCGGGGCAGGGGTTGGGGCTGATACTATCTATAGTCTGTTCGCTGTAAGTAGGCGAGAAATCATGAATGGAAAAACGGGAATAACAGCAACAATAAACTAGTGGAATGAAAGGAAACTAGAAGGAAACAGAAGAAGACTAAGAAGGCACCTGAAGTAAATATTGAAAGAAACGGGAATAACAACAAAAATAAACTAGTGGAATGAAAGAAAACTAGAAGAAAATAGAAGAATAAGAAAAGAAAGTACCTGAAGTAAAGAATGCTAAAAGAAAACGTGAATAAAAACAAAAAACAAAATAGTGGAATGAAAGAGCTAAAAGGAAATAGAATAGGCCTATGACTAAAGAAAGAAGGCACCTGAAGTATTAAATAAAAAAGGCAAATGGGGGTAACAATAAAAATAAACTAGTGGAATGCAAGAAAACTAGAAGGACACAGGAAACAGAAGACGAAGAAAATACGACCCCAAGATGAATATAACTGCTGCAACCTGAACCCTGCAACTGAGCAAGCCGTAATGTCTTCTTTAAGGGGCTACTGCTTGGTTTTTGGTCTATATATGTATATATTGTATATAGTTTTTTGGTTTCCTCGCTAGATCTCCATCAAGCTTAAAAAAAACACCCCCTAGACAATTTGTAAATTTTTTGATAGAAAAATGTTCCGGCCAAAGGCCGGTTCCTCTTAAAATTACAGGCTCGCTATCGCTCGCCAGGAAAAAATCTACACCTAAATGGCACGAAAGGTCTTGAAATTGACAACGAAATGGGACGAAAGGTATTAAAATCGACGAACTAATGGAAGGAACGTCGTAAAATCTCAAAACTAATATGCTAAACACGAGGGAGAAGGAGGTCCATAAAAAGCGGGTAGTACCCCCTTAAAACGTCACAGCTGATCGATTACCTGTCTTCCTTCCACCTGTTGGCTCTTCCTACCTTCCTTCCTTGCTGCCAGATTTCGTTTCCTCCTACTCCTTGTACACTCGACCAAAAAACAATCTTTACACTAACGCTCTAAACATTCTGGAAGTGGGTCGAAATCTTATGATAATACCTCACAGACGTATGTTTCACCCGATTCATTCCGTTCACACTAGATTATATACAGTTCACCAGTGTAAAGATTGTTTTTTGGTCGAATGTACACTCGGATGCCATAGTCTGTAGCCCAGTCAGAAACATTCGTGAACTTCAACCTA
>CM064554.1:3612904-3615404 GCA_032716605.1 Paralithodes platypus
ATAGCTAGAATATAACTACAAAGACGTCGCCGGTACAGAAGGGGTTACGACAGAGGGAAAAGGCAGGTTTGAGTTACGTCATAGGTAGTACTGACTTTTATTTTTATTTATTGTTTATGATGACGCATGTATAAAAAAAAATCTGGCTATCACTAGATTTTATACAGATTAGGAAGAACCAAAGCAAGTAAAACAAGTTAACCCCTTGAGGATTATGACGCGTTTTGGTCGTTTTTTCTGGCTATTAGTAGACGATTTTATTCATTTAAGGAAAAGTATTTGGAAGTTAGACGGTTAATTGAGATAGTCATTACCCATATAATTCCCACTGATCCTTCCTAAGCTGTATAACAACGTCTAATGATAGCCAGAATAAACTGTCAAAACGCGTCATGATCCTCAAGGGGTTAACACTATCTCACTTAACCCATTGGCTGCGGGTGAAGTTCCAGAACGCATAGGCAATTTAGAGCAATTTCCAGGCTTTAACCCATTGGCTGCGGGTGACGTTCCAGAACGCATAGGCAATTTAGAGCAATTTCCATGCTTTAAAAGCCTGTAAAATCAGTAGAAATTGAGTGTCAGTGGGCGGGACAGCGAAGGGCCCACCTCCGACTGTCAGCACGGCCAGCCGCGCACGGAGGGAAACTATGGTCTCGACCGCGGTCTCGGAAGTGTTGCCAAGCCACTACACTGCTAATAATTAGCAAGTTTTCCCGAATGTCTGGCAGCGCTGTGGGTGAACCCTGCGAATTAGGAAGCTCGTTCTGGTGTCATTTTGAAGCTATTTTCGCCTAGTTTTCGGTAAGAATACATTTCATTTCATGCAGACACTTGATTAATCATTCAGGAGTGCCTGAATATGCCCTAAATAGCGCAAATTGCCCGCAGCGTAAGGGTTAACCCTCTGACGTCCACAACCCCTTCCTAAACTAAATAAAATCGTCTACTGATACCCAGATTAAAACGAATAAAGACGTCATAGTTTACTGAAAGGGTTAATTGGTAGGTGAATGGCAAGTCACTAATTCAGCAATCTATCTCACTGGGAATTTTTGCATGTAACTATTAGCCACAATTTACTTTATTTACGACCAAATTAGAGTAATGAACACAGGACAAAATACATGTAATAACCTGTCCCACCGTACTTGAAGCTTAATTAAGAATAACAAATTATTCACGACCTTGACTTTTATATCAAATAGTCACGACAGTTGCCCCGAAATAACCCAAGAAATTATAGAGCTTATGACTAGTTGCATACGCTTGCTAACCATTTCCATTTTACTACCTCCAGGCTCTTAACCTCTTAACCACCTCTCAAATAGAAAAAACGGGTTTTCCAGAGTCATCTTAGTTTTTGTATATTTTTTATTTTATTTTTTATTTTTTGTTTATGTATTTTTTTTATTTTTTTTCCTAAGCTTTCTGGCTAACCGATGATGATTTTACTCAATCACGAACACAAATCATATCAAGGGTTTGTAGATTATCTAAATGAGCCCCCCTAAAAAAAATATATATAGGCCTAAGTATGCATTTTGTCCTTTAATTATTTCCAACATTACACTATATTTTTTCATCGTAGAAAAAACCTCCTTAATTAGCGCATTCAATATACAACGACACTATTCTACCCTATACTCCTGCTGCCATTAGTCGATTTTATTAAGCTTAGGAAGGAAGTAGGGGAGTCAGAGGGTTAACCGAGATATACATTACCCATTTGATTCATAACAGACCATTCAAAGCTGAGTAACCTATTTGGTCAGAGGGAGATCTTTTTGGACCTCCCCTATTTCACTCTATTTGATTTACCTCATTAGCTTGACGATAATAAGACGTTCACTTCATTCAGGTGTCGATATTTTTCTGGGCAAGCGATAGCGAGCCTGTAACTTCGAAGAAATCGGGCTTTGCCCGAAACGTTTTGTAATTGATATTTACACATTTAGCTTGAAGGGGGTCTTGGGTGAACAGTTTTGAGCTTGAAGGAAGTCTGGGAAGGCTTTTTTGTTTAGTCTAAGGGCCAAACTAAAATGCATTGCTTGAAAATAGCAAAAACAAACAAAATACTCAATAATATTTAAACCAAATATCATAATAACCTCCAAGACGTCGGAGCAGATAGTGTTACTGTTGAATCAGAACATAGTGGAAGAGAAGCGTGTTACGATATCATTATTGTCATCATAAAGTTCAACGCAGATTGGAATAAGCAACTGCATGCAATGTACGTACAACTGCTTAAATGCACGTGGAATACTGCGCACAGAAATATGACCGTTTTAGTGTGTGTTAGTGTGTACCCTTGTATAATCAAATACCATTATGATCCTTTGACTTAGAAATGTTCTTTACAAGCTGAATAAAAAACCCTGGTGGTATTTAGATTGATGAATAAATAGTTATAACAAGATCAGAAGATAGATAAATAGATATAGATAGATAGATAGATAGATGTATACATACTGTGTATATATATATATATATATAT
>CM064554.1:3620404-3730404 GCA_032716605.1 Paralithodes platypus
TTATCTTGATTACTGAAACGCGACAAGATTTTAATAACGAATATATTGCCGAATACAACAACATGCTATCGATATTAAGTAGAAATGTAGTAGCTTTGAATTCTTATATTATGTGCCAAGAAAATAGCTGATGGATGGTGGATGAAATAATTATGTCCCCAGGTAAAGATGAAAAATGCATAGGACCAATGGAAACTACCATTATATATATATATAAGTATATATATATATATATAGAGAGAGAGAAGGAGAGAGAGAGAGAGAGAGAGAGGGTGAGAGAGTGAGAGAGAGAGGAGATGGCTTCAGAGAAGAGAGAGAGAGAGGAGAGTAGGAGAGAGAGAGAGAGAGAGAGAGAGAGAGAGAGAGAGAGAGAGAGAGAGAGAGAGAGAGAGAGAGAGAGAGAGAGAGAGTAGCCCATGGGAGTCAGTGAACACCCAGTATCCAGAATAAATAGGACAGCAATGGGAGAACCGACCATAGAGGGGCTCAGCTGGAAACGAGATAATTTTGTCCAACCCATTTCACACCCTTCACACGGTAGCCCAAATTCCTTTACATCTTTGTTCTGATAAGACCCGTATTCTTACGGGGGGTCACCTGATTTTGTTCTCTAATTTTCTCTCTGAGTTGTATCCATTCGGCCTCATTCAGCCTACTGTTTTCAAACGTTTATCCCCTTCCAGGTGTCGATTTTTCCTGGTGAGCAGTAGCTCATGTACTTAGCTGTACTTACGGGTAAGAGTTGGTCATATCCAGAGTGAGGTTTAGCATCCTCTACCCAACCTTAGTCTGTCTCTTTTACTGTCCTACTTTTCTTTCAGGGTCCAGGAGGCTAGGAGTGGTATTCTTAAACAAATCTTTCCCTTCGCAGAGCATTTAATGGGCGAAATAACTTGAAAAATTACGTTACCTTGAGATATGGGAGTGCGAATGCATGTAATCTCTGTAAACAACACTCATTCCCACAATATTCGTTCGATATTAGGTGCTGCAAAGGGAAAGACATGTTTAATAATACCACCCTTGGAATTCTCCTCCCCTTGTCAAATTCTCCTACTCAACGAGATAGAGAAAAGGTCGAGGGAACGCTAAAGTGGTTCCGGGCCCTAAGAATTAGAATTTTAAACATTGTTTCTGTTCGAGTTCCGTCTCGAGTCGGCCACCCCGAGCAATGGGATATGTGCTTGTATGGAAATTTAACTTGTATCTATTGCGCCACACATTTCACACCTATTCCCTGTACATCTGCCAGCGCCCAGGACTTGACAATCACTTCAAGCAATTACGAGTGTTTGCTTTTCAATACTCGGTTATACCTAGAACCACCTCTCTCTGGCATTCACTTCCTCAGAAGAGCTTGCCACTGTTCTTCAATCCACAACAGTTCAGAACTATTATTTACATTTGTTTTTCTTCAGAACATCAACCCATTAAATCCACCATCATCTACCATGCAAACGAGCTCTCTCTCTCTCTCTCTCTCTCTCTCTCTCTCTCTCTCCCTCTCTCTCTCCTTTTACTTTTCAAACAAGCTGTCTCTTCACCTCCTTTCACCTGTCAAACAAGGTCGTTCCACCTCCTTCTCTTTTACTACTACTATCTCTGAGATCCGCATCTTTCATGAACTATTTTGTCTTTTACTTTCAGGGGAGATGGGTGGTATTTCTGGTCTCCCTTCGTCCTCATGTTTATCCCCAGTAGTTTTCAGGTATAAACACGTTCGGCTCATTAGTGTAGCGATTTTAAGACCTTTCGTCCCATTTCTTTGTCAATATTAAGACTTTTCGTGTCATTTACAGTAGGTGTCGAATGTTTCCTGGCGAGCGACAGCGTACCTGTAATTGAAGAGGAACCGGCCATCGGCCGGGAAATTTTTCTATCGAAAAATGTACAAATATTTCTTGAAGGAGGTTCTTGTGTGTTTTTTTTTTTTTTTTTTTTTACATCATAACTCTTGAAGAGGGACTATTTCTCAATAGATGTATACAGTATATGTACAGTTAATTATGTAAACTCCTACAATGTATTTTGTGAATGATACACAGCATACACGAACATAAAGTATTCCACAATATGGATGCAGCTGAAAGGTTCCCTCCCTAAAATAACATGCCACCCAGATAGCATAACCTCAAGCCGGGGGGTAGAGATCCTATAGTGACAGAGATCAACCACCTTACGCCATATTGGAGCCACACACACACACACACACACACACACACACACACACACACACACACACACACACACACACACACACACACACATACACGGGTCGCTGTGGTCCAGTCGGTTAAGGGGGGTGACCTGTTTTTGTTCTGTCCTTTTCTTTCTTTCTCTGGCTTATATCCATTTGGCCACATTCAGCCTACTGTTTTAAGACGTTTATCCTCATCCAGGTGTCAATTTTTTAATGGTGAGCGGTAGCGAGCCAGCATATTTTTTATTTTTGTTTGACAGCAGGCTAAATTTGTACATTTTTCGATAGAAAAATGTCTCCGGCGCTGGCTCGCTATCGCTCGCCAGGAAGAAATCGACACCTAGATGGGGATAAACGTCTTAAAATAGTTGGCTGAATGGGGCCGAATGGATACAAGCCAGAGAAAGAGAGAAAAGGACAGAAATAACAAAAAGCAGGTCACCCCCCTTAAAGCGCGTTGTTTCGTGCTGACCGCAAGGGGCCGGGGCGAGGGTTCGAATCCACCAGAATCCTAAAGGTTTTTTCGGCCATAGCGACGGAGAGAATTGTATCGTGGTTCCTCCCTAACCAAGCTGCTATCAGCCTGTGTTAGCCTACACATCTTCTCACCAATACAAAGTGCATCTGCGTATGTACAGTACTTGGTGGGAAGCCAGGCACCTCGTGGTCGCCAAAGGTCGCATGAGACCTCGTAGTTAAGGTACCTAGGTTTAAGAAAAACTCTGTAGATTTTCAGCCTCAGGGCTGCAATGAACAATAAATCGACAATTATTATTATTATTTACACACACCACTCAGCCTTAACCGATGATCGGACAGTACGAGCTCTAAGCTCTCTTCCCAGAAGGGTATGGCTGGCGAGAGATCCCCAAGGATCCTAAAGATCGTAAGTGAATTACACACACACACGTAATTATACCCATACCCATAATAAACAATCGGCAATACTTTTACAGGATATATATAGTTTAGTCTTTAATCCGTTCTGTACCGGCAACATCTTTTTAAATATATTCTAGCTATATTTAGACGATTGTGTGCAGCTTAGGAAGGATCTGTGGTAGTTATAAGGGTTGATCGAGATAGTTCGAAGCCTTATAATGGCTAGAGATCCTTCCCAAACAGATTGAAATCGATTAGTAGTAACCAGAATACAATACAAAGGATGTCGACGGTACGGAAGGGGTTAACTAACTATAGTGTACTACATAATCCAACAAATGTTTAACACCTCGTTGTTTAAATATGTCGTCGTCCAATAAAGAAGACCGCTCTCTCGTACTAAAGGCTCTCTACTCCCGGCAGTAAAGTTGTTCCCTAGTCCGACAACCAGGACGGCCACAGACTTACGAGGCAGATACGTCGCTGCTCCCACAATATCATACAAATATAGGGATATTCACAATTACCTCTTGACAAATGGGATTTCTTCCCAAACGGAGTACGGGGATATTATGTGACAAGCAATATAACTCGAGCAATATGCTATAACAAAGTAATAACATTTTATATACATACATATATATATATATAAACACACAATCATATATATATATATATATATATATATCTGCAAATGAATGAATAGGAGATTCACAGATATAAAAGTGTAGCATTCACTTTTCCTTTAGCTACAGTCGTACGGGTTTTGATACCAATTACCATCTGGGGTTTGCAGTTTCCGCTTAGTTTCCTCTACTAATATAACGGATCCTATATATGTTGCCGGAAATACACGAGCATTTTTTCCGTCTACATATTTCGACAAATCTGCCCTAAGCGCTTGTGAGGTAAAGTTGTATTGCAATTCAGTCAGCTAAAATACACTTCCTAAACTTTTAACAACTGTCATATGGATTAAGGGGAGAGGGGTCGTTTTTCTGGACCCCCTGGTTCCTCATGCTTAACCTTATTAGTTTTCAGATTTTAAGACGTTCGCTCCATTAGTTTGTCGATTGTAAAATCTTTCGTCCCATTTATATATCAATATCAGGACCTTTTGTGCCATTTCGGTGTCGATTTTTTTCCTGGCGAGTGATAGCGAGCCTGTAATTTACGAGAAACCGGCCTTCGGACATTTGTATTAAGTTTGATGGAGGTCTAGAGAGGAAACTAATATAATATTTAAAAAAAAATACATAAATGAGCAAATGAAAAGGACCCATCTCCCCTTTAAAAGCATTCCAACAAGGCATGAATACAAATAAGTAAATACATACAAAACATACATTAACTAAATGAATAAAATGTGTACTTAACGACTATTATACCCGGATTGCAGATTTGAGAAACATACCTGCAAGAGAAAGAGAGATATTGTTAGCCAATGGAATATGTGTATACTGTATCTATGTATGTATGTATGTATGTATGTATGTATGTATGTATGTATGTATGTATGTATGTATGTGTGTGTGTATGTATGTATGTATGTATGTATATACTCAGGCACACCACATACCCTATTGCTGAGGGCGCCGACTTGAGACAGAGCCCGAACAGAAACCTATTACAATTATACTACAGCCAATAATTAAAACCCCTCAATGTTCACCTCTTCAGTAGCATGTCACAATTGTCATTATATTCCAGCTAACACTAGACGGATTTAGTCAGCTTAGGAAACACCTCAGGGATTCGAAGGGCGTACAAACTATTTCAATTATTAAGGGGGAGGGGGTTTTCTGGATCCCTTTCTCCCTCATGCTTAGCCCCATTATTCATACAATTTTAAAGACATATAGTTTTCAAAGCCAATACAAAATAACTCAAAAACTATGCCAGAAATAATATACGGACCGAAAATTAGCGGAAAGAGTGTTCGTGTGATAGTCTTAAAGTTGCTGATAAAGAATTGCCGGAAAAAGAGCTCGCGTGACATTGCCTTTGCATATATTTGGTTATTTAATTAGCTTTTAATTATTTTTTTAGTTTCCTCCCTAGACCTCCATCAAGCTTTAGAAAATACCCAAAGACCCCCCTTCAAAATGAATGTGTACAGTTTTCGATAGAAATATTTCCCGGCCCCGGAGGCCGGTTACCACTATATTACAGACTCGCTATCGCTCGCCAGGAAAAAAAACGACACCTAAATTGTACGGATGGTCTTAATATTGACAAAGAAATGGAGCTGAGGAAGGGAGGGTCAGACCCCCCCCCCCCCCCTCCTCGGTACCGAGTTGCCGGAACTAGCCCCGTGTGTAAACCCTGTCCCAGGCAATTAACCAAATGTCTCTCCCTAGCGTCGTGAAACATTTCACTTCAACAAATAGCCTTGTATTCGCTTCCAAAGGAGAATTCAATTTACATTCCTCCTAACTTTCGCTACGCTCTCATTTTGTCTGCGTCATGACTTTCTACGCCAGCTAGATACACACTTCACCCTTTCAGTACCGGCGACATCCTTTTGATTGTCGTCTGGCAAATAGTAGACGATTTTACTCAGCTTAGGAAGGACGTCTACCAATTAAACGGCTATGGGGTATTTCAACTGATCGTTTTATCTACCATATGTCCATCTTAAGATTCATAAAATCGTTTAAATATAGCTGAAATCAAGCAAAAAAAAAAAAAAAAAAAAAAAACATCGCCGGTACTGAACGGGTTAACCTTTTTAGTACTGTATACGATATTACTGTTCTGTACTTGATTATTGCTGTTATCAGACTATTATATTTTATTGCCAAAGGATCTGTGGGAAGGTAGGCGAACTTTCTTCATTGCTGTGAAACTATTTGAAACCTATGAAACAACCAATGATCGTTGTCCTGGAAACCCGCTCAACTTGGCTTCATGGTAGTACACGAGCGCTTTTTCCCTCAACATTTATCCTCAACACTGGTCTGACAGCTCATAAGGTTATCATTGTTAATATTTAGGTCACCTAACTTCACCTATCAGGAGTCTAGTATTCGATCCCAGTGCAAAATATTCCAGAAATGTTACCAGAAAAATTTTGATCATCAAATGTTGACTATATAAGCTCTCGTGTGATACCGGCTTTACTTGGACCGAGAGAGAGGCAGGGATGCGTGTGATACATTGTAGGGACCCTACAATGTATCACACGCATGGCAAGCTTTAACAGGGAATCTTGCGAAATATGTGACCTTTCCGTGGTGCCTCACAATATTAGCTAACTTAATGGGAGATGGCTGGTATTTCTGGACCCCCTTCTCCCTCATGTTTAGCTCCATTAGCTTTTAGATTTCAAGACGTTCGGCCCCTTAGTCTAATGACTCACTTTGATTACCCTGGGCCAAGAGCGCAGAGTAAGGGTGGAGTCCGCTTTCCCAACACATATATTAGTTCCGACCCCCCCCCCCCCCCCCCCCCCACACACACACACTTGACACTGGCAGGGCAGCGGGCCAGATGAGCCAACCCGCACACCAAGAAGGATTTATGGAAGGAAGGGTGTACTCCAGCAAGGTATTCTGGAACACGGTGGCCTCTTCAAGTTTAGACGACTTTCTTAATTCGTTTGTATTTTATTTTCTCAGGATGATCACATTAACCTAGCATAGACTTGCCTAAATTAAAAAAAAAAAAAAAACAAAAAAAAAAAAAAAAAAACAAAAAAAAAAAAATGTGAAAAGGGTAATGACATTGTCCATAATAATATATACTATAATAAACTATAAACTATAATAAACTAGCACATACTGTAAAACAAATAAAATAATAAAATACAAAAATAAACACTGAGTATGAAAAGGGTAATGACATTGTTCATGATAATATACCATTATAAAAGTCATATTGGGTTTAACATACTCATCTAATATCTGGAAAGAAAGGTAATCACAAACAATACACCTATATAGTTTCAATACCTGTTTATTCCCCCTGTTTACCCTTCATCTTATGTATAACTTCGCCTAGCCTAACCTAACCTATTCTCATACCACCATACTGTAAATAATGGGGCAGGAAAGTTTGAGTAACTTGCCGTCCTAGTAAACGAAAAGTAGTAAGAGTGCACACATACCTAAATACATAGATTATATCGTATATGCATGTACATAATTATACATACATATGTACACAAACAAATACACACAACTAAGATAGATAGATAGATAGATAGATAGGTAGATAGATAGATAGATGTGTGTGTGTGTGTGTAATAATAAATACAAATATAAATCGGTTTATTTCGAGTGCGTGTGTGTGTGTGTGTGTGTGTGTGTGTGTGTGTGTGTGTGTGTGTGTGTGTGTGTGTGTAAGTGTCCTCATGAATGTCACTAAATCATTCCTTAGTATTATGCTTACCAAAAAAAATGTTAGGGCAATGCGGTAAAACGATTTCCGCGGCATCATCTCGGCGACCCATACACAAATAGCCTACGCCCGAGATTACGATTACTTCAGCCAATACGTTCCCTTCGTACCCACTACCTGGAAGGGATGATGGGGAAATACTACTGGCGAAGATAGAGAGCGAGAAAGGTATATGGATAGACAAATAGAAAGATAGAGATAGATAGATAGATAGATAGATAGATAGATAGATAGATAGATAGATAGTTAGTTAGTTAGTTAGTTAATTCTTTATTTCATAAAAGGTTACATGGTAACATTTTACATATATACAGATAGATTCAGACTCAAATCTTTATTTCATAAAAGGCAACACAATTAACTTTTTACATATATACAATAGAGATAACAGTAACCTCATACATTACCGCATTCTAGGTTCATGGTTTTGTACAAACATAATTCTTGACTTGATAGCATTTATATCATTAGTTTTCAAATCTGATACGTAGATAGATAGATAGATAGATAGATAGATAGATAGATAGATAGATAGATAGATAGATAGATAGAGAGAGAGAGTTAGTTAGATAAATAGTAAGATATAAAGATAGATACAGAGAGAGAGAGAGAGAGAACTCACCATCGACCCCAGATTAATTTAAAGAAACGCGAGGAGTATACTTGAGTGACAATCTTAATCACAACACTAATTAAATTCATCGCCCCCTAATCTAATACGGAAATTTTAATAATGGCATCACCAAACCCGTAAATTTTATTTTGCAGGAATAAATCTACTCCATGACAAAGGATTCTCTCTCTCTCTCTCTCTCTCTCTCTCTCTCTCTCTCTCTCTCTCTCTCTCTCTCTCTCTCTCTCTCTCTCTCTCTCTCTCTCTCTTCTTTTTTACATTTATATATATATACTGTATTTAATTCCAAATATAACTTGTTAGTTTGTATGTGCCGTAAGAATAAGTAATATCGTTTGTTTGTGCCGGGAATAGGCCTATCAATATAAATAAAAACAATAATTAAATTGAACGGGTACGTTGAGAGAGAGAGAGAGAGAGAGAGAGAGAGAGAGATAGTTACAGAGAGTGGTGAAGGGGAAACGGCCACAAAACAATTTCCCGATCATCTGAGGTTTCCAGCCCAAAGCCACATGTTATTGTCAAACCACCACCACCACCACCACCAATCTTACCACCTCTCTCTTTCTCACAGACTCACTCTCTTTCTCTCTCTCTTTACAGCCACCACCGCCACCACCACCCTGACTCCTCTTTCTCACATCTCTTATTGCTTCGTCATCTATCTCTCTCTCTCTCTCTCTCTCTCTCTCTCTCTCTCTCTCTCTCTCTCTCTCTCTCTCTCTCTCTCTCTCGTTATTGTTATAATATATAATTTACCTCGTACCAATATATATATATATATATATATATATATATATTTTGTTAGATATATAGGTAGAATCATAGAACTATCATTATTTAATGACAATTTTGTTAGCCATATATAGCTATGATTTGAACCCTTATGGCCAAGCATTTTGTAAATAACACCATAATAATATTCCCTACTTGATAATATAGGCAGTGTACTAGCAAGAAATAGTTCAATTCCCACCCATAATCTATATAGGCCTATAGCAAGTGAAGGTACAGTACGGTACATCATGTCTTTGGTAGTATATGTTATTAGTATATTAAACTCTGGTTTAAGGGGAGGTATTTAGTTTGTTCCCTACGTTTTCATCAAGCTTAAAATTACACCCCCTAGACCCCCTTTCAAGATAAATTTGTACATTTTTCGGTAGAAAAATTTCCCGGCCGGAGGCCGGTTGCTCTTAAATTACAGGCTCGCTATCGCTCGCCAGGAAAATATCGACACCTTCATGGCACGAAAGGTCTTAAAATTGACAGTAATGGGGCAAAATGTCTTAAAATGTCCAAACTACTAGGGCAAACGTCTTAAAATCTCAAAAGCAATGGGGCTAAACATGAGGGAGAAAGGGGTCCAGAAAAAAATCTCTCAAGTGGAAATCTCCCCTTAATCCAGCCGTCTTTGACTACCATGTGTGGTTCAAAGCTCACTAGTGTACATTCTCGACCCTTATCAATGGTTATGCAACTGTTCAGGTGTTTAGCTCGAAACTTGTGACTGTGTATAATAAGCCAACATCCGGACAGACAAAACTTGTGACTGTGTATAATATGCCAACATCCGGACAGACAAAACTTGTGACTGTGTATAATATGCCAACATCCGGACAGACGAAACTTGTGACTGTGTATAATATGCCAACATCCGGACAGACAAAACTTGTGACTGTGTATAATATGCCAACATCCGGACAGACGAAACTTGTGACTGTGTATAATATGCCAACATCCGGACAGACAAAACTTGTGACTGTGTATAATATGCCAACATCCGGACAGACGAAACTTGTGACTGTGAATAATATGCCAACATCCGGACAGACAAAAACACTGATAAATAGTATTAAGATGTTCTAAGTATGACAAAGTATTTGATTAACGCAGTGTTTCAAATATATCATTAATATACAGTACATATAACATGCATGCACTGAGCTTATATATCATTAATATACAGTACATATAACATGCATGCACTGAGCTTATATATCATTAATATACAGTACATATAACATGCATGCACTGAGCTTATATCATTAATATACAGTACGTATAACATGCATGCACTGAGCTTATATATCATTAATATACAGTACATATAACATGCATGCACTGAGCTTATATATCATTTAATATACAGTACATATAACATGCATGCACTGAGCTTATATATCATTAATATACAGTACATATAACATGCATGCACTGAGCTTATATATCATTAATATACAGTACATATAACATGCATGCACTGAGATTATATCATTAATATACAGTACGTATAACATGCATGCACTGAGCTTATATATCATTAATATACAGTACGTATAACATGCATGCACTGAGCTTATATATCATTAATATACAGTACATATAACATGCATGCACTGAGCTTATATATCATTAATATACAGTACATATAACATGCATGCACTGAGCTTATATATCATTAATATACAGTACGTATAACATGCATGCACTGAGCCTATTTTCCAATGCATGATCAACAATATAAGCCTTCGACAATATAACAATGGTCAAAATTACTGTACACTGCAAACATTTCAACTAAATAGGAAAGCTGGTATGTAAATTAATAAGTTAAGTATTATTTTTCAGTTGACTTATCAATAGGATGTAGTATATTCCAGGGTTTGCTAATTGCCATGTACGCATATGCAAGTACTATATATAATTGCCATGTACGCATATGCAAGTACTATATATAATTGCCATGTACGCATATGCAAGTACTATATATAATTGTCATGTACGCATATGCAAGTACTATATATAATTGCCATGTACGCATATGCAAGTACTATATATAATTGCCATGTACGCATATGCAAGTACTATATATAATTGCCATGTACGCATATGCAAGTACTATATAATTGCCATGTACGCATATGCAAGTACTATATATAATTGCCATGTACGCATATGCAAGTACTATATATAATTGTCATGTACGCATATGCAAGTACTATATATAATTGCCATGTACGCATATGCAAGTACTATATATAATTGCCATGTACGCATATGCAAGTACTATATATAATTAATTACGTAAATCTGCCTCAATCCTCTTGTGAAGTTTTGAGATGTGTTATAAGCCTGTTTCTTCCGACGGTAAATTCAATCCCTTAGCGGCTGATTTCCCCGTATTTACTGAAACAATGTGAAACTACTTTGTCTGAGCTTTACATTATCGCCGAGTTCTCACAATCAACAACATATTTCGGTACAAAATCTTCGTAATAGCTACGTAATCAAGACGGTAACATGCCAATTTACCGTGACAGCTGGAAGAAAACTGACTATAGAGACAAACGGGCCTTTAATGTAACGACAATAACAATAGCCGTCATCATTAGTGACGGAGACAAAAATTAAGCAACCAATGAATCCATATTATGGGGAGATACTTGGTTTTTCTCTCCCCCCCCCCCCCCTGAATAAAAGTAAAATTCCCACAACGTATTAAAAGGGTTGACCTCCAGCTGGTATCAAGTGACAGGAAGGGATAAGTCGGAACCCATTTTGGCCCATCCGGTAAATTTATCACAGTTTAAAGGGGAAAGGTTTCGTTGTTCTGGTCCCTCTACTCCCTCATGTTAAGACGCTCGTTCCATTAGTTTGGCGATTTTGAGACCTTTCGCCCCATTCCTATGTCAATATTAAGACCTTTCTAGCCTTTTAGGTGTCCATTATTTCTTGGCGAGCGAAAGAGAGCCTGTAATTTTAGGAGGAACCGGCCTTCGGCCGAGAAATTGTTCTCCTTTGTACTTTATACTCTCTCACCTTATCCACACCACACACCATTATAATATAGTCGTCTATTAGTAGCAACCATATACTGTCAAAATGCGTCATAATCCTTTCAATTGGTTAATTACGATTGTTTTTACCCATTTAATTCCAAATGGTCTTTCCTAAATTACATACAATTGTCTAATAATAGCCAGAACATAATGAAAAATTGCATCATCGTATCCTGAAAGGGTTACTTATATATCACCCATTTCTCACCTCATTTCAGCCTATTTCCTTCCGATTCTCCTCTCAGGCCATCCGCTATTCGTCAATCACCACCGCTAGCCTCTTCCCGCACTTCCGGCACCCGAATATCGCGCACAAGAAGCCAAAATAACTACAGGAAATGCTACGCGTCTTTGCCGAGTGTCATCGTTTCTGGGAATCAAGCAAGAGTCTATAGTCCTTCACCCGGACACTTGCACACGATAACAGAAATACGCGGCTTAAAAATCAACTAAACTATTAAAACACTGAGTCAATATCAGTATGTTGTTTATGGATAGTGAAAATAATTATGACAAACCCCTAGAGGTAAAGAAGGAAAGTTATTTGATTGGCCTCTCCGGGTACCCAACCAAGGCAGTCAAATGTCACGCTTTTCCCGCCCAAACCACCAAATGTCTTCCGTTTTCTATGAACATGATATTTTATCACTTGGCTTAAGAGGGTATGGGTCGCTTTGTGTGGACCCCTTCTCCTTCACGTTTAGCCCCATTAGGTTTGAGATTTTAAGACGTTTGTTCCATTAGTTTAGCTATTTTGAGACTTTCACCCTATTTCTTCGTCAATATTAAGACCTTTCATGCCATTTAGGTATTGGTAGATTAGGTATTAGGTATTGACCTTTAGTAATGAAGGGGAGATTATTAAGTTTATTTATGTATTTATTTATTTCAGCTTCTTCATTAGACATCCATTAAGCTTAAAAAATACCCCAAAGCCCTCATTTGAGATATATTTGTGCCTTTTTCGGTATAATAATTGGTTCCTTAAATTGAAGACTCGCAACCACACTTCAGGTTAAAAATCGACACCTAAAGGGCAAAGGTCTTAAAATCGCCAATATAATGGGGTGAATGGCTTAACATCCCTAAAATAATGGGGTTAATAATGGAGAGGGTGTCCAGAAACCCCCCCCCCCCCATCCCACCCTCACCCCTTAATATAGTTCATTAATATATTATATATATACCGGTATATACAGTATATACTGTATATCGCTCCCTCCGATTGTACCGATTCGCAAAATATGGGCAATGGGCATCTACTCCACGAATTATTGTAACGATATAGGCCTAGATTATCAAGTATTGTGACAGACGAGTTCGATAGTACAGTATGAAAATGTGTGTCATTAAAGTACATAATATATCGTATGAGGACTGATAATAGCCACTAGGACATATATTATAGTAAAATGTTATTCGAAACAATTCCTCTTAGCTATACAGTTAGACATTTAATATACAATACAAGATTATACATAATTATGTCTTCCATGTCTAACCCAAATGTGTTTTCTTTCACAGATCCGGTGTTTCGTGGGATCTATCTACTCGGAGGAAAGGAGAGCCAGCTGGAAGAGATGAAGTACGAACACTAACTAGATGGAAAAAAAACATAAATAACAACTAGTAATGAGAAGAGACGAAGTTACAACACCAACAAGAAGAAATCAGAGATATATAGCAACTAGGAAAGAGAAGAGATGAAATTAGAACACCAACAAGAAAGAAGAGATGAAATACGAACACCAACTAGAAAAAAGAAGAGGTATAATTCGAACACCAACGACAAGAAAGAAGACGTGAAGTTCGACCACCAACTAGAAAACATGATCGCCAAAATTCGTGCACCAATTAGGCTAGATGAAAATAAAAGGAGGTGAAGTTTGAACACCATTTAGAAGAAAAATATTTAGTTCGAGAGATACAGACGAAGCTCAAGTAAAGTCAAACTAAAAAGTCTAGACCTTCCTTCATAGCTTCAACTTTGTTAATCAATCTAACACAAACAAAAGATGAATAAGCCCTTCATTAAGAACCAAGCTTTAATTTCCAGGGTTTGTTCAGTGTTGTTGAAGAGGGGTTTTTAACATCTAAAGTGGAATACATACAGTTGAATTTGTGAAGATGTAATTGATATTGTTGTGTGACTGTACACATAAGCATAAAATCAGTGTACCCCCTTGATAACCTCAAATTAATTATCCTCTAATGGCTTAGGCCTAATACACAAAATACCCTTGAACCCCACTGACAAATTATTTAAGATAAAAACTTGATTTATGTCTATTAAGGATATTTTTACACTTATAACTAGAGAGAGTGCCTACCCAGAGTTGAAATTATGAAGGTTGGACACGATTTTTACCCGTGACTGTACCCCAGGAGAAAGAGTAGCATCACATTAACCAGAACAGGAGGAAGGAAAGGAGTCGCAAGACGGATAGATCGATGCACCATATCAGACTTCAGGCATAATATATAAATCACACGCTTAAAGCTTTCAGCGTACCGGGACGCTTTCTATATTAGATACTGGCTATCAGTAGACGATTGTATTTAGTTCAAGGGGGTCAGAGGATTGAGATATACTTCCATGATGCTTAAGGGGCCTCTCCAAGCTGAACAAAATCGTCTAATAATAGCCCGAATAAAATGAATAAGGCGTCCGAATACTGAAAGGGTTAAGGGGCTGTTCCAAAATATAATACAATTAGTATTTATAGCAGAGTATACTAAATCAGACCATAAAAAAATCACCAGTATTAGACATAGCTTGTTATAAGAACGATATTATATATACAGTATATATA
The DNA here is from genome assembly GCA_032716605.1 of Paralithodes platypus. Taxonomy (NCBI): domain Eukaryota; kingdom Metazoa; phylum Arthropoda; class Malacostraca; order Decapoda; family Lithodidae; genus Paralithodes; species Paralithodes platypus. The sequence continues at coordinate 3,635,177 of CM064554.1, forward strand.
TATATATATAGTATATATACTGTATATATATACCGTATATATGTATATATGTATATATATATAATAAATTAATTAACAATTATTTCACATAACAGTAATCAAGAGAGGGCCATACCAAATAATAGCCCAGTTAAGGTGGACAAAGTGTAGTACGAGACGATCTGCCAAGAAGGAAGTGTGACCGCGGTTAGGCATTGCTTATATACTGCACAGCGAAGTAGATTATAGGCCCATGATGGATAATAATACGTTGACTACTAATTATCAACCCTTTCTGCAGTTCATTAAGGCTGCCATCAGAAGAATTTAATCAATTCAAAATTTATGTTAGGGAGTCAGAGGGTTGAAACACATTATATTCCTTCGATATCTACTAGAGATCTTTGCTAAACTAAATAGTATCAGTGAGAATAGAATCAATGAAAACCATCATATTGAAATGGTTAAGAATTTAGTTATAGTTACGGTCATTAGCTCACTTAAGGGGGGTCACCGGCTCTTTTTTATTTGTTTTTCCTTTTCTCTCTTTCCCTGGCTTGTATCCATTCGGCCCCATTCAGCCAACTGTTTTAAGACGTGTATCCCCATTCAGGTTTCGATTTTTTCCTGGCGAGCGATAGCGAGCTAGCATTGTATGGAGAAATCCGGCTTCGCCGGAGACATTTTTCTATCGAAAAATTTACAAATTTAGCTTGCTGTCAAAACAAAAATATATATGTGATGGCTCGCTACCACTCGCTAGGAAAATATTGACACCTGGATGGGGTGAACGTCTTAAAACAGTAGGCTGAATGGGGCCGAATGAATATAAGCCAGAGAGAGAGGGAGAGAAAGAGAAAACAAACGCGAGGTGGGCTCCCTTAAATAACTAAGATTATTATACAGTATTTACACTAAACTGCAGATATAAAAATGTTTTGGACAATTGCAACTAACCTGCTTGAAACTTCTATATAATTCTCTAACTATGCTGCAGTAATTTATAATCATGATGTTTACAATTAATACCAGCGCAAAATATCGATATTGTTTGTAGATAATATACATTTTGCTAGTCCGAAATGACGTTTTTGCATTCAATTTCGACAATTCAGAGAGTTGATAGACAGTTATTGATTTTAAAGATGATTCTCTGTATTTGAATATAGCATTAACAAGCATAAAATGTTCATTCTTGAATACCTTACTAAAATAAACAGAATCAACATAATAATAAGTAACACCCAGTTCTTAACATTAATCATCCATTACAAACCCCAATGTACTTGAATAAACTAATTAATCATATGGTCCTCCCGGGATTCGAACTCGAGACACCACACCCAGAACAGTGTGAGAGGGATCTGCCTTGTGTGGGCCAATCGGCTTTTTGCAGACTCCCTTTTCTTATGTTCTTATAAGCATGTAAACTATTATACCACCAACACAGTTAAAGGTTGAGTACACGATCACGATTAATAGCAGGAAAAACGTATCTCAACTTTCTGGATTGTCGAAATGTATTACAAAAACGTCATATCGTACTGTCACAAGGAATATTCAACTATAAAGTCCTAGCAGGAATAGATGACCAAACAAATTAATCCTCACATCGAACAAAGCAGACAATACACTTATCTCTATAACTAGTATAAAGCAAATATAGGCCTTTGATATCATGAACTATTATTAACCCCTTGAGGATCATGGCGCGTTTTGGCAGTTTATATTGGCTATCATTAGACGACTTGATTCAGCTTAGGAATGGTCTGTAGGAGTCAGAGGCGTAATTGAGCTGACTTTGAGGCCTTCGATTCCTTTAAGTCCTTTCTAAACTGCATACAATGGTCTAATGATAAGGCTATCATTAGACGATTTGATTCAGCTTAGGAAGGGTCTGTGGGAGTCAGAGGCATAACTGAGCTGACTTTGAGCCATTAGATTACTATAAGTCCTTTCTAAACTGCATAAATTCCTAATGATAGCAAACAAAAAATACGAAAAGGCGTCATAGCCCTGAAGGGGTTAATCCTTTGAGTACCAGCGACGTGTTATATTATATTCTAGCTATATTTAGACGATATTATGCAGCTTAGGAAGGATCTGTGGTAGTTAAAAGGGTTGGCCGAGATAGTTTGAAGCCTTATTATTGCTAGAGGTCCTTCCTAAGTTAAATAAAATCGTCTAATAGTTGCCAGAATTTGATAAAAAAGGAACGTCCCTGGTACTGAATAGGTTAATGACTCATATAGACGCAGTGAGCCTAGAATTTATCTACGTCTCTAGTCTAGGCTCGTCTCTATAAAATATATATATATATATGATCAGGCCAGGGTGAAATTCAGTTCAATAGTTACATATCTCGACCAAGTGTTTTGTTGACCGAGATAGTGTGCGCGTAACATGACTTGATACTGAAAATGACTTGATACTGAAAATGACTTAAAACTGAAAATCAACTGTGTGAGAGAGAGAGAGAGAGAGTGTTAGAGTTAGGGGTAAGGAGGAAGAATGTGAGTGTGAGTGTGTGTGGTGTGTGTGTGTGTGTATGTGTTGTGTGTGTGTGTGTGTGTGTGTGTCGATATCCCATAATAACCTTTGGGCATTACATTTGTTTTCTTGTCGTATATAACATACAACAAACAGTTTAATTAATTAAGCTTTAAATTGTTCCGAACTCATAAAGGACTCGATTAATTAAATTTATCAGCAAGGCTTTGTCGGAGATTAAATATTAGAGCTAATTAATCTTTTCAAATTTATCGAATCAGCATAATAAATAAGTGTGTATTTACAGTTTATGTGGCAACGCTCAGTGTCGGGAATATTGCAAATGGGAATATATATATCACAAAATGAGTAGGCCTATTTAATGAAAACATTTTAAAATAGTTTCCCAACTATAATCACTTTCTTTTATCACTTAGGAATAGATCGCAAAAATAAATTACAAACCAATAAACCTTAATGGTAATGGATGACTAGAGCAAGTAATAATAATAGTAATGAAAAGGAAAGTAATGAAGAGAGAGTGAGAGAGTGTGAGAGTGAGTGAGAGAGTGTGTGTGAGAGTGTGTGTGAGAGTGAGTGAGAGTGTGTGTGAGTGTGAGAGAGTGAGTGTGTGAGTGAGTGAGAGTGAGAGAGAGAGTGAGTGAGAGAGTGTGAGTGTGTGCGTGTATGAAGATGTACCCCCCCAAGTGCCAGTATCAACAAGTCATGTGGTGTATCGAGGTGGTCCGGTGTCCTGGCCCATAAAGGACGCACTAAGGCCCAAATGAACCCTCGAACATCATAATCGAACCCTCGAACCCCAATTATTAGGTACAGTTGGCTAAACATCAACCTGGGACAATTGCTGTGGAAGTCGTGGTTATTGAGGGGAGATTGTTATTTATATATTTACCTATTATTGTATATTTATTATATTGTTTGTAGTATCCTAACAACACTTCCATCAAGCTTAAATAATAACCTCACGACTTCACTTGAGGGTATTTTTTTAAATCTTGATGAAGGTCTAGGTGAGAAACTACAAAAATAATACTAATATATATACATATAATTACAAACCTCCCCTTAGCTATACAGTATAATATAAACCAGTTAGAACATTAAATCCTGTCGCACATCCACAGCTTTTATCTCGACAACTGTACAGAAGTAGTGAGAGGATTCCATTCAGTCATAATCCCAGGCCATAATGTGTGTGTCCGGGAGCGTACAGTACATTACCGGTGTTCGTGGCCCCGTGTAATATACCTAGTGTACAAGGCACAGTCAATAGTTTGGCTTACACTGCCTCAAAACAACATTAAGGGGGGGTCACAGGCTTTTTTTATCTTTCTCTCCTTTTCTCACTTTCCCTGGTTTGTATCCATTCGGCGCCATTCAGCTAACTGTTTTAAGACGTTTATCCCCATCCAGGTGTTGATTTCTTCCGGGCGAGCGATAGCGAGCCAGCATTGTATGGAGAAATCCGGCGAAGGTAAATTTTTACAAATTTACCTTGCTGTCAAAACAAAACTATATATATGCTGGCTGGCTACTGCTCGCCAGGAAAATATTGACACCTCGATGGGGCTAAACGTCTTAAACAGTAAGCTGACTGGGGCCGAATGGATACAAGCCAAAGAGAGAGGGAGAGAAAGAAAAAAAAAGCGAGGTGGGCTCCCTTAATTTCAACGAGGCTAGTCATCAAATCAAAACCTCTTCCTCCGACCGTTTTCTTTACTAGGCTGGAACTAAACTGAGCAAAACAGGAATGACAAAAACATAACTGATATTCGATAGTTTCACACACATAATAAAGTCCTGTAGCTGAAAACTATTATATGAAGCTAAACATAAAAAGATGGAAATATTCGACATACACTAGTATATCAAACGCATAACGATTTGGATCGCGTTTACTTAGTTATTTTATATTGCTACAGAGCTGCTCGGAAGACAAATAATTTAGCCTCATTTAAGAGGGGGGGGGGGGGGGGGGCACCTGCTTTTTGTCTCTGTTTATCTCTTTCTCTGGCTTGTATCCATTCGGACCCTTTCAGCCTACTGTTTTAAGACTTTTACCCCCATCCAGGTGTCGATTTTTAGCCAGCATTGTAAAGAGAATTCCGGCTTCGCCGGAGATTTGTTTTTTAATCGAGAAATGTACAAATTTAGCCTGCTGTCAAAAATATTTTACAAACAAATATTTTGGCTCGTTACCGCTCGTCAGGAAAAAATCGACACCTGGATGGGGATGAACGTCTTAAAACAGTATGCTGAATGGGGCCGAATGGATACACCCCAGAGAAAGAGGGAGAGAGAAAAAACAAACGAGGCGGGCCCCCTACAGATTGAGTATAGGGTTACGAGGAAGTGTGAGGCCAACTATTGAATGTTGACTGAACCATGTATAAAGCCAGGCGCTCATATTACCAGAGTCCCCCCATGTTTAATAATAATGCTCCTTCACACTGTAACATAATATACGACCCATTATTTATTATATACATAGTCATTTGTTTAAATCCATTTATCAAGGTACTCCATACTCTCTCTCTTTATATATATATAAGGGTCATTTGACAGAGTACAGCTTAGAAAGCTGACAACCTCAAATAGCATGAAGGACCCAATTCAAGCTCAGGTCAGCCTGCTCTGTCGCCTGCACAGTTCGCCACGTTCAGGCCAAACTGAGCGTCTGGGGGGTGGTTTGACTGACAGATTGTGCCCGTCCAGGTCATATATTAGACTGAACAAGCCCCACAAACGTTCAGTCTTGTCTGAACTTGCCAGATGAGGCAAGCGACCGGATAGACCGACCGGAGCATGTATGGGGACCTTAAAGGGGACCAACCTCGTTTATTTGTCTCTCTCTCCCTCTCTCTCTCTCTGGGTTGTATCCATTTGGCCCCATTCAGCCTACTGCTTTAAGACGTTTATCCCCGTCCAGGTGTCGATTTTTGCCTGGCAAGCAACGAGCCAGCATATTTTAAAAAATGCTTTTGGCAGCAGGCTAAATTTGTACATTTTTCTATAGAAAAATATCTCCGGCGACGCCGGATTTCTTCATGCAATGCTGGCTTGCTATAGCTCACCAGGAAGAAATCGACACCTGGATGGGGATAAACGTCTTAAAACAGTAGGCTGAATGGGGCCGAATGGATACAAGCCAGAGAAAGAGAGAAAAGGAGAGATAAAGAATCAGGTGACCCCCCTTAACACTTTTACCAGAAGGCCTAATAATATGTGTCCATGGAATGAAACCAATATTACATCGACCTTCAAGGGAACAGGCTGACACGAAGCAGGCTCAGTGAGGTTTGTTGACCCCTTCATTACCGGTGACATCTATTTATTATAGTCTAGCTTCTATTCGACGATTTTGTGCAGTTTAAGAAGGATCTGTGGTCGTAAAAAGGGTTAAGGGAGATATTTCGAAGCCTGTTAATTAGTGGAGACCCTTTCTAAACTAAATAAAATCGTCGAATAGTAGCCAAAATAAAATACAAAGAACGTCACCGGTACAGAAGAGGTTAAAAGAGAACTGCACATACCAGTTTGAGATAGCGTTCACTGTATATGCTAGTGTGTGTTTGATATGGTTTATGTAGGACTGTGAAACCTGCACAAACCATCAAACTACTCTGTGCGCTACTCAGATTGACATGCCGATCTGAACTATGTGAGTCAGTCTTAATACAAGTTACGCTTTAATAGTAAGACATCCCGGCGTTTTAGCTATTAGTGATTGTACTTTCAGATTTATCGACCGTAAAATATATACATATTATAAACGGAAACACAAGGGAAGACACGGTTGACTTTGGCAGAGAGATTGGGAGAGTCGCTTGTTGTAGTTTAGTTTTCGGGCTCAATAAGGCGAGACTTAAAAACAATAAAAATAGGCAAGTTAATTAGAAATATTGGGATTTCACCTTAAGTTAGAGTATGTAAAGGGTAAAGTATTGTTGTAGACACTCTAATTAACCCTACCACAATGATCTTCTTTAAACCTATATGAGTTACAGGGTACGAAAGCCTCTTCATTGTTTTTCTCCTTTTTTGTCTGCCAAAATTTACCGTCGTCTCCACTACCGGTACCACACGAGCGCTTTCATGCTCAACATTGATCGGCAACACTGATCTGGCAGCTTATGAGGTCCTTATGCCGTCTCCTACGTTATTCTACCCTCATTCTAGTTTCTGATACCAGGGGGAGGTAGTTGCTTTTCTGGAACCCCTTCTCCCTCATGTTTAGTCCCATTAGTTTGGAAATTTCAAGACATTCGCCCAATTAGTTTGTCGATTTTAAGACCTTTCGCCCCATTTCTTTGTCATTTCCTGCCATTTAGGTGTCGTTTTTATTCTTGGCGAGCGACAGCAAGCCTGTATTTTGAAAGAACCGGCCACCGTGAAATGTATTTTGAAAGAACCGGCCACCGTGAAATGTATTTTGAAAGAACCGGCCACCGTGAAATGTATTTTGAAAGAACCGGCCACCGTGAAATGTATTTTGAAAGAACCGGCCACCGTGAAATGTACAAACAAAATCTCGAAGGAGGATCTTGAGGATTGTATTAAAACTTTATGGAGGCCTTGGGAGGAAACGAAAACAATAATAAATTCATAAATAAATAAATAGATAACATCTACCCCCTCCATGTTGCCAGAAAAATGTTGACGATCGAAAATTGACGATAATAGCTCCCGTGTGATACCCCCTTATAAGGAACATTGATCATTACTACTATGGCTATACTCAGTTTATTCTCAGCTGACGGTAAATTGAATCCCTTAGCAGCTAATATATCGATACCTAATGGGACGATATGAAACTACTATGTCTCTGCACCATAATAAGACCAAGTTGATATCATTAGCACCCTATTTCACTACCAAATCTTCAAACTAACTGAGAAATCCTGATGGGAACTTTGCAATTTACCGTCAGTTGAAAAGAAACAGACTATAGTATGATCTTCACTGTAATTATCATAGTGTGTGTGTGTATGAAAAGAAAGCTAAAAGAAAGTTATATTATAATGTTTGTACCGGTAGGAGTATTTTTGGTGTTGGTGTGGTATTTGACTTATTTCCCATATATGTGTACTTATGTGTGTAATAATACCCTGGTGACGTGATACCTTATAATTATAGTCAGTTCAATATAATTAGGCCAAAAATCTTGATTCCTAACCTCTATAACTGAAAAAGGACTAACAATTCTTGACCCCTAACCTCTATAACTCAAAAAGAACTAAGCAATCTTTACCCCTAACCTCTATAACTAAAAAAGGACTAATCAATCTTGATCCCTAACCTCTATAACTAAAAAAGGACTAATCAATCTTGACCCCTAACCTCTATAACTAAAAAAGGACTAAGCAATCTTGACCCCTAACTTCTAAACTCAAAAAGGACTAAATAATCTTGACCACTAACCTCTATAACTCAAAAAGGACTAGTGATCGATGTCTACCATTTGGGAAGAGTCAGCCAGGGAATAGCTGTGGCAATTGATAGAACATTTACTCAAGCCCTTTTTGTCATTAATTATGAGAGGCTGAGGTGTGGATTTCTGGCCTACCTATGATAAACATGGTGTAGTAGTCTCCGTGAACGATTATACAGTAGAGTGCAAGTAAAAGATCCCATTTATAATCCGATTCGCATTTTTTTCTGTTTTGAGGGTATTATTAGACGATTGTATTCAGATTAGGAAAGGTATATGTAAGTCAAAGGGTTAATTGAGATAGTCTTTACACTTAAAATTCACAGAGATCCTTACTAAACTGTCAAAATCGTCTAATGATAGCCAGAATTGTCAAAATGCGTCATATTCTTCAAAGGGTTATATAGTTCGTATTATACATAGGGGCTCGTGTACCCTCCAGCGCTACGTTTGGTTAGGTCTAATCTCTAGGTAGCGGAAAGGCAACATAACTAACCTAACCAAAATCTTACCCAATCTTAACTTGGGTCAAAATCGTACTTAATCTCAACTTAGTCAAAATCATACCTAATCTCAACTTAGTCAAAAACGTACCTAATCCTCAATTGGTTAACATTTGACACTACGAACTTTGTATTAGCTGAACAAACATTGAAGGGGACAAGGCCACTTTATAGGAAGAAATAAACAAAACAAACAGACTATAGAATGAAATCGTGGTCTTACTCATGCATAATCGTTCACGGAGAATAGTCAATGTAATATCGAAGTCTTGTATGTATGTATGTATGTATGTATGTATGTATGTATATGAAAGTCTTGAAATGTGTAAAGCAAAGTCACACAAGCGCATTTTCCGTCAACTTTCCAATGATAAATGATACTTTCATTCTGCCATTCATTTGTTTTATCTTTATTTATTTATTTATTTATTTATTTTAATTATTGATTTTTAGTTATTTGTATTGTGTGTGTGTGTGTGTGTGTGTGTGTGTGTGTGTGTGTGTGTGTGTGTGTGTGTGTGTGTGTGTGTGTGTGTATTGTTTATTCATTTTTGTATATATTTTTTTTAAATTTATATATCTACTTTTTTTGTTTTGTGTGTGTGTGTGGGGGGGGGGGGGGGCTCTCTTGCATCTATATCGGCAACTAAGTTCAAAGTAAATGATTATAGTAAGCTGAATTATTGTATCCAGTTACATAAATTCAAAATGTTGCCAGGTCCTTATAGTATATAGTTACCCAGAAAGTAGGCCGGAAAATGCTCGTGGGACTCCGTGGTATGGGGAGGTTTGTGTTTTTCTGAACCCCCTTCTCCCTCATGTTTAGGCCCTTTAGTTTTGAGATATTGTTGTGTGTGTGTGTGTGTGTGTGTGTGTGTGTGTGTGTGTGTGTGTGTGTGTGTGTGTGTGTGTGGTGTGTGATGTGTGTGTGTGTGGTGTGTGTGTGTGTGTGGTGACGACCATAGCAGCGTCACCAGGTATAACTTAATATTAAGGGTTGATGCGGGTACCTCCACATGCAGGAGGACGTATATTAACATTAAACTCTCTCTATATATGTGTATGAGTATGTGTATGTGCTATATAGTCTTAAAACACAGGATGGTGCAAGCTTTCCCTTTACCCCACAGATACCACTGAAAATAAAGCCGGTGTCAAACGAACGATTAATACAGCAATACGTGTTAGCAATTTTCGACTGACAGCTTCAAATTTACATGTTTCCAGAAATCTCCCACCCAACACACTCTATCTGCAGTCTAATGTCCAATACCGATATAAAAGCGCCCCCAAATCTTGCGAAACAAAAAGAAACAATTGCTTATCGACAGTTGCTGGAAATGTCGGTCATATGTCATTGTCTTTACTCGGGGACGGGGAGAGTGACTACCTTCCTGAAATGTAAGACTACACTGTAAAATAACGATGTGCATTATAGAACTCAGACTGTAACAAAACTAGTGCATAATAATCAGCGTGCAATCGTCGTTTTGTGTAACATTTCGAACACTTTCTGCAGGATTTTTTAACAAATTATATAGATATTAAATATGTTTAATAGTTAATGCCAAAATAATGGAGCATTAGAAGATGTGCTCAAATTACTACTATTAAAATACGTACCATTTGTGTTCTATAATGCACACCAAGATTCAACAGTGGGTAGCAGTTTATTACACTGAGAACCAAGAAGACGAACAACCGTAACATTTCACTTCGCAAATCCGGGGCCATTTGTCCAAGCATATTCTCCTTCTAAACATCACCGGTACACAAAACGCACTTCAGTTCAAGCACTTGTTTGTTTGGGTTATACTTGACATTTGGAATTGCTCTGATTATCTTCCAAAGTTCACGTTGAGGTGTAATTGATCAATATTGTAATTATATACTGCAATGAAAATAGCATTGCACGTGATACCCATGTTGTACAAACACAAAAATACTTGACTGAAAAAATCCCTGAAACTGTTTAACGGGCGAATTATTTCATCCATCAGCTGATTTCCTGATAATTGATGGCATAATACATATTTGCTAACATCCCAATACAAAATATTTCATAAATGTTGGCGATTAAATGTTGCCCATCAAAAGTTGAGGATAAAAGGTCTCTTATGATACCGCCTACTGACGTACTTGACACTGACGTCAAGGGATCAGAAAGAGCAAGACACAACTAAACACAGTATCCTAAAACTCAAATAAGTCGGCCACCAACCCTTGACTCAAAAGTACTCTTGGGATGGTTACGGTTACGAGTGCTCTTGGTTCTCCTACAATTACTCCTTTAGTACAATGGCGGCATTTTTCATTTTATGCTGGCTCACAATAGACGATTTCATTGCGCTTAAGAATAAAATCTAGAAAACAAATGTGACAACTATAACATAATTTATATTAAGTAAATGAGACACAAACTGTCATGATTATCCTTTTGACTCTCGCAGGTTCTTCCTATATTACGTTTAATGATAGCCAGAATCAAATATATAAACTGTCATCATCGTATTGAAAGGGTTAACTGTATGTGTTATTGTACAGTCGGCCAAATAAGTGATGTCGCGGCACCAAGTATATTTCGATCAATAATTGGTATCAGCACTATCTAAGCATTAATTCATCGTTTCGAGTGAGCTATAAAAAACATGTTCCTATCTTTACACACCCTATTCAACATCTGACAGACATTAATACACCACACAGCAAGCAAAACGTAATGACAGCGGAGACATGACTTATTTAGCCAACCGTACTAAATCTTTCTATAGTCCATTAACTATAACTAGGCCAGAAACCTTGACTTAAAAAGGGCTAGAGCAAATAGGCTGCACATTTCCACACCCATTTCCTGGTTGCCTCTTCCCTAATGGTAGACATGTTAGCTCGATTGATCTAATCTTTTTATCTTACTTATAATAGATTAGAGGTCATGATTCTAGCCTAATTTATAGTGAATAATATTTAGTGATACAATTTAATTATGATGTTATTGTTAGCCTGTGTGTATGATGACCAAATATTTATACTGTGAATGAATGCGTATCTCATTATTAGGATATGTATACTGTGAATGAATGCGTATCTCATTACTAGGATATGTACACTGAATGAATGCGTATCTCATTATTAGGATATTTATACTGTGAATGAATGCGTATTTCATTATTAAAATATGTACACTGTGAATGAATGCGTATCTCATTATTAGGATATGTATACTGTGAATGCATGCGTATCTCATTATTAGGATATGTATACTGTGAATGCATGCGTATCTCATTATTAGGATATGTACACTGTGAATGAATGCGTATCTCATTATTATATGTATACTGTGAATGAATGCGTATTTCATTACTAAAATATGTACACTGTGAATGAAAGCGTATCTCATTATTAAGATATGTATACTGAGAATGAATGCGCATCTCATTACTAGGATATGTAGTGTGTACACTGAATAAATGCGTATCTCGTTATTAGGATATGACTGTGAATGAATGCATCTCATTATAATATGTACACTGTGAATGAATGCGTAGCCTATATCTTTATTAGGAAACGAATTTACCGACGAACAGCCTGTCTAGCGAGGTGAGCTACGCAAGATATTAACTCCTTGAGGATCAGGACGCGTTTTACCAGTATATTCTGGCTTTCACTAGACGGTTAAATAAAGCTTGGGATGGATCTGTGGGGATTAAAAGGGTAAAAACTATCTCAATTAACCCTTAGACTTCCATACGTCCTTCCTAATCTGAATAAAATCGTCAAATAATAGCCAGAATAAACTGTCAAAATGCGTCATGATCCTTAAAATACTAATATGGTTCTTTTGAGATCACATGCCCCTGTAACTTTAACTTTATCAGTATTAAATGCAGTATTAATTTATATATGGCAAAGCTAAATTCATTGTTAGCCCTTCTGATGCTTCTATTGACCACTAACAAATCTAAATGTTACAAGAATTATAACCAGGCTTTATCCCGACTCAGAAAATTGAAACATAATATATATACATAGCAAATGTTAGCCATGCATAACATTTGAAACACTGTGATATCTAGCAAATTGAAAGTAGTGCAGATTATTTCGAAGATTAATAACTATTTTACTATTTAGTCGGAAACATATACTTGGAAATATACGAAGTGGATAATTGAAATATTTTAAATGTTATAGTCTCCCACTGCTAAACCGTCCACCTACTACCCCATTTTCTATTTCCCTGGAAGTTAATACAGTACATAGTAAGGAGACGAAGATTGTTCCTCACTCTGAAACTAATTTGACAACATTTAAAGAAAATACTATAAATATCCTCCTTTCCCTATCATTTATAATACTCCACGAAGTAACTGAATTATAAGGAGACCACATTTTTTCCCCACTGCAACTAATTTGACTAATTTGACTTTGTTGGTGGTGTAATGGTTTAGATGCTTATGTTCTGGGTGTGGTGTCCCGAGTTCGAATCCCGGTAGTACCATATGCTTTCATTGGTATATTCAAGTACATTGGGATATGTAATGGATGATTAATGTTAAGAACGGGGTGTTCCTTAATTATATAAAAAAAAAAAATAGTATAGATATCCTTCTAATTTTCCAGTAAGTTTTCACATTTATTAGTAGACAAAGATTTGTCCTCACTCCGAGGTTAATATAAAACAAAAATAAAAAATAAAATACAAGGATTATATCCTTCTTCGCCACCGGTTTAAAGGGAAGTATTTGTTTTTCCTGGACCCCCTTCTCCCTCATGCTTAACCCCATTAGTTATGAAATGTTAAGACCTTTTGTGTCATTTAGGTGTTGATTATTTTTGTTCTGGAGAGCGATAGCAAGCCTGGATTTAGGAGGAACAGCCCTTCGGCAGGGGCATTGTCCTACCAAAAAATGCACAAATATATTTCGAAAGGGGTTTTTGAGGGTATTTTTTAAATCTTGATGTAGGTCTAGGGAAAAAACTAATAACTAAATAAGAAATAAAATAGATAAATAAATAAATAAAAACAAATTTCCCCTTACGAATATTATATATTAAAGGTTACAATAATCGTTCTCTGGGCTCACCTCAAAGGCATGTCTGTTCAATAGATAGAAGACGAAATACTCTCCAAATGTGGTAACAGACTAAAATGGCAGTCACACGAGCAATTTCCCCGGCAATTCTGGTCAGGCAACTTCAGAATTAACCCCTTGAGGATTCTGACGCATTTTAACAGTATATTCTGGCTATCATCGGACAATTTGGCTCAGATTAGGAAGGATCTATTGGAATTAAGGGGTGAATTAAGTTGTGTGCTCCTAATGATGCCTAAATGTCCTTCCTAAAGTGAATAAAAGTCTACCGATACCTCAAAACAAGAGGAAGTTTTGCGTCTCCAAATACTGAAGGGGTTAAAGTATTATAATAATCCAAATATTCGCATTATTAACAAAAGAAGATAGAAGTGTACAGTCGGCCTAATAAGTGATGTCTCGGCACCAATTATGTTTTGATCAATAATTGGTATCAGCAATATTTACACATGATTTCTTCTTTTCGAGTGAGATACACCACAGATTCTTCCTAAGCTTAGTAAAATCGTCCAATGGTAGCCCGAGTGTAATGCAAGAAAGCGTGACGGTCCAACTGCCGACTTGCGAGTTTCGTAATATAAGGAAGTTGGAGCTGTAGACAACGATATTTAACAGAATGCACAGCTAAATTACAGCCGTAGTACATTTATTCATACATAAAAACCCAATTCAACATACCCTATATCCATCAGAAACGTACATTATTATAGCATATCTGTTTAATACCGATGTTCACGGCTCCAACTTCCTTATAGCCTAAAACTCGCAAGTGGTCAATTAGGGAGACAAGAGAGGGTTGATTAGGGCTGGTGAGTGTTTGGTGTCATTAACTATCACCAGACTAACGACCCTCTACCATATATACATTAAGGGGGGTCACCTGCTTTGGTTATCTCCTTTTCTCTCTTTCTCTGGCTTGTATCCATTCGGCCCCATTCAGCCTACTGTTTTAAGACGTTTATCCCCATCCAGGTGTCGAGTTTTTCCTGGCGAGCGATAGCGAGCCAGCATTATATAGAGAAATCCGGCTTCCCCGGAGACATTTTTCTATCGAAAAATTTACAAAATTAGCCTGCAGTCAAAAACATTTAAACAAAATATTTTGGCTCGCTACCGCTCGCCAGGAAAAAATCGACACCTGGATGGGGATAAACGTCTTAAAACAGTAGGCTGAAGGGGGCCGAATGGATACAAGCCAGAGAAAGAGAGAGAAAAGGAGACAAAAAGCAGGTCACCCCCCCCTTTTAACCCAACCCATATTTGTTATCAATCCTTATCCCTCTAGGTTGATGTTACATAGATTTACATAGAACCACCTTGTTTGTATCATGTATTACAGTTATATATATATATATTAAACAAATAAGTAGTGACTATATTCCGCGAGCCGCGTTTGACCACTAGACTTTGTAATATATGAATGAACCGCTTCGTAATGTAATAATATTGATACTCCCCCCAAATGTACAGTTTTCCGCACATATTCTATTCTGTTGGGGTCGTGATTTGGCAGAGCTGCACCCCCCTCCCTCACGCCACCTCCTACCAATAGGAGGTGGAGTGAGGGAGGGGGGTTGGGGAAGTGGGTGAAGTGCTGCCAAATCACGATCCCAACGGCATAGAATATGTGCGGCCAACTGTACATTGACTAATAATATTGACACCCCCGACCCCCCCAATGTACATGTATCTTCGGTTTTACTAATGGTGTGTGGAAAGGTAAATAAATAATAAAAAGAAACAACTGACGCGCGTGTAATGGGGATACTACCCTAGAGTTTTTTTCCCTCGACTGTCTCTTATTATCAGCAGCTCTGGCAGGCTCTGAAATACACTTTTATAAGTATTCTATTCACCTGTAATTATTCACTTCCAGTCGAGAGTTGCCATTACCAGTGCCATAGAGTCTCATAATACTGTCAGAATAAAGTGGCGGGTCAAAAGTCGACGATAAAAACTTATGTGTGGTACCCCCTTAACCCCTTCTTTACCGGCAACGTCTTATTATTTTTGTCTAGCTATATTTAGACGATTTTTTGCAGCTTAAGAAGGATCTGTGGTAGTACAAAGGGTTAAGTGAGAGTTCGAAGCCTGTTAATTGCTGGAGGCCCTTCTTAAACTGAATTAAATCGTGTATTAATAGCCATAATAAAGTAAGAAAGACGTCTCCGGTACAGAAGGGGTTAACACAAGCGCACCAACCTAGATATGAAAACAACATACCCCCTTTGTAAATATCCCCCTCCCATTTTTCTCTTGCAATACTCATGTTCAACGAGGATAAACGTTAATGGAGAAAAACATATATTATATACCCACATGGAAAAAAATTATTACACCCCCTGATAATAAACGTTCATGTTCCAATATTTTTTTTTTTCCCAACCACATTAACTGGTAGAAAACGAGATACACCCAGTTTGCGCAGTCGTTTTCAGCCACACGCCTTTAGCAAGCAAGCAGCAGAAACCATCGATTGCTTTCGTGGAGGACTCGAACCCTCGTCTTTTGAATCCCAGTCCAGAAAGCCAGGGTTCGAGTCCACCGGAAACCATCTACGTTCACAGCATCATTCATTCCCATATAAATAAATATAAAAATGCCCTTCAAATTATACATATCAGATTATATTTCCTACAACAGTGCCACCCAAACCCACCCCCACACCCTTTCATATCCGAGTGTTCTGCTGGTTTTCGGTAGTTTCGTCCACAGCTCTTTTCGCCGACAGATATTCGCCACGATCCAAAATATTCCTCCCAAAACCCAATCAACTTTGATCTCGACAAATCCAACCTAATTAAATTATCCTATTTTAACCAGACCTAACCTAACGTATATTAAAAATAACTTTCCTAATTAAACCACACCCATCCTAACCCTAGACCTAACCTACCCTAACCAGATATAATCACACTTAACCTATAAATAATCGCAAATTATTTTATAGTAAAGGAGTGTGGGTGAAAAGACTTGTGGGCGAAACGATTGATAACCCGTTTGGCTAAGTGTAATATTATTCCTGAGCACATCTCGTTTTCTATGGTAGTTATTGAATACCCCCACCCTTCCACCCCAACCCCATTCATCCCATCCGGACCCCCCACCCCCCCTTCCCCACATCCGTGTCATGTTGTTACCTATACAGCTTGTTATATGCGCCAAATATATCATCATTAATCACCTTGCTCTTTTATTATTACCTTCCCATTATGTTTTATGTACTATATTTTCAAGAAACATACCTTAGACATTCCAACTGGAAAATGTACTTTATATCTTATACTAGTTCAAAATTTTAAAAAAATTGGCTAATGCTAGTCAGGAATAAATTATGCAGATACGATAAAGTCGTGCTGACTGAGTTAGTATAGGCTATAGCCGCTATACAATATAGTTTCAATCATATAAATATACCAGATATTTGTTTTTTTAAAGTCAATTAAAATTATCTAGAAATAAATTATTATATAAGGTGTAGGCCTACATAGGAGTAAAATTATTATCTTCAATAATAAAATATTAACAATAAAATAAAATAATAATAATAATAATAATAATAATAATAATAATACAATTTTACTGGAATAATCACTTAGGGAAAACATATATTCAATAAAAAAAATTATGCTGCCAATATTAATGACAAAGGAAATATATCTTACAACCAAGAAACATGACATCACAGATATATAATATAATGCATTTTAAAATACAACTATTGAGAGATTCATATTGTACCATGCATAGTAAAAAAATAATAATAATATAGAAACGGTAATAATATTCCAGCAGCTGGGTATATTGGGAGTGACTATACCTTTGATTATTTGACATCCATTTCCATCCTCATATTAGATGGGGATAACACTACCCATATGACTTGCAAGGGTATATAATTATTAACACTCTGATTACCGTTTTCTAACCTTATTTAAACCCATTCTATACAGTGTCTATAAACAATGAAACAATGGATATCTCATAAAATAGAGCGCATAAATTGTGTTGGTAATATTACTGATGCCAATGAGCGCATAATTGTTTTGATGTGTCAAACAAATTAAAAGATAACAATATTGATGATGATGATGATGATGATGATGATGATGATGATGGCGGGAGTAAAGCAAGAAGTAATTTGGATAGAGAAGAGTAAGCTTAAACACACGAGGATTATGATGCATTTTGACAGTTTGTTCTGGCTATTATTAGACGATTTTATACAACTTAGGAAGGATCTGTGGGAATTAAAAGGTTAAAGACTGTCCCAATCAACCTTCTGACTTCCATATACCCTTCCTAATCTGAACAAAATCGACTAATAATAGCCAGAAGAAAAAAATTGTCAAAGCGTGTCATAATCCTCAAAGGATACCCCCAGACCAGATGGCTGGAGTAAAATAGGAAAGATGAGTAATTGGACAGGGAAAGATAAAAATATATAATGCAAAATATAATACAACTACTGAATTCTTGAAATATTATCATTCATCATCTGATATGAAACACAGAGGATCTGGTGGCGAAGTCTGCCATCTACGGTTGGGACTGGATTGAGCGTGAAAAGGAATACGGATTTATTTATTTATATATATATGTTTTTATTTTTCCCCTATGTGAGTGAGGGAGACAAAAGTCAGAACTGCCTGTGACGAGTGCCTCCCCCAGAATTGAAAGAGTGACAGGGTCAAAATCAAGGGGCCATTTAATTGCATCCAGACGCATAAAGGCAACTACAGATCAATAGACGACTGTAACTTTGTATATCCAGTAATAATGACAAAAATTAAGGAATTGTGTATTTGGGCATGGGATGAATGGTCTCGTTTGACAGCCGGTGTGATCATTCTAATATACAAAGCTTTACAATATTAGAGAAGCAAAGTGTCACACGTGGATGAAGGTGATGTCTATATTAATTATATTCTACCTATATTTAGACGATGTTGTGCAGTTTAAGAATGATATGTGGTAGTAAACATGGTTAAGTGAGATAGTTTGAAGCCTGTTAATTGCTAGAGGCCCTTTTTAAACTGAATAAAATCGTCTAATAGTACGGTAGCTAGAGTAAAGTTAAAAGGACAGCACCGGTACTGAAAGGGTAAATTATGTAACGCAAAGTAGGGAAAAAAGAGCAACAGGCGGTAGATGTGGTACTAAAAAGAATGACCGACGATAATAAGGAAACGACAAGGAACCCGGAGGAATGCAGTACAGTACCGGTAAGTTATGAAAGCAAAACAACAAAACCGAAACAATAAGGAACACGTGGAGGAATGCGGTAAGTTATGAAAAGCAAAACAACAATAACCAAACAATAAGGAACACGTGGAGGAATGCGGTAAGTTATGAAAAGCAAAACAACAATAACCAAACAATAAGGAACACGTGGAGGAATGCAGGAAGTTATGAAGTAAATAACGAAACAATAAAGAACACGTGGATACTTGCGGTAAGTTATGAAAAATAAAACAAAACGGAAGATAAGGAACACGTGGAGGAATGCAGGAAGTTATGAAGTAAAGAGCGTAACAATAAGGAAAATGAGGATGAATGCGGTAAGTTATGAAAAGCAAAACATCAATAACGAAACAATGAGGAACACGTGGAGGAAATCAGTAGGCTAAAATTATTATGAAAAGCAAGACAACATCGAAGCAATAAGAACACGTGGGTGAATGTTGTAACTTATAAAATACATGACGATATCGAAACAAGGAACATGTAGATGAATCCTGTTAGCCTAGTTATGAAAAGCAAGACAACACTAACGAAACAACAAGAAACACGTGGATAAATTATGTAACTTATAAACAAAAAACATGATCTCGAAACAAGGAAAATGTGGATGAATGCTGTAAGTTATGAAAAGCAAGACAACAATAACGAAACACTAAGTAACACGTGGATGCATGCAGTAATTACATAAATCACTATAATTCATTCTTAAATACTCAAGAATAAAACGCCTTAAACTTTATCCTTCAATCTCTTCTATATAACGCCTTTAAACTATAGCCTACAGTCATGATATTTTACACGTCAAAATAAGCGGCCCGTGTGGTGGTCAACGAAAGGCAACACGAAGCAAGGGTGGAGTTGACGAGTCTGAGGACCTGATCACGTGTCCAAATTCTTCTGGTATAATCCTTCAATAAACCACTAATGCAACTAACCTCTCCAATTGTTCTCCACATGATACGACCGCTGCATCAACCGCCCGCCCCCACACCCGAAGTTCACCCATCGACGGTAGAAACTCATGCACAAAGTAAATCAAACATTACATGAAGCAACACACGTCCTAATACTGCCGCGGCGTGACAGAGGAGTGAGAGATCAACTGATGAAGGTCAATAATATCCCGAAATGATTACTCAGCCCTGGAACTGTCTGATTAACTTGTATTAGCCTTAACAATCACTAACAATAACCGTGTTCTTCCTTCACCAGTTACCCTAATTCACAAAATTGGACGAACGACTCCAATATTTAATCAATCGAGTAATAACTAATATTTTAAAAGCACGCGAGATACCGTGTCATATGCAAGATCCTGCTTTGGTAACACTCATAGAGTACACAACCTACAGAAGCCAATATCAATACATAAAGCACACGTCTTGACCCGTACATCATATGGCCATAAAGTGTAAACAGACTGACAGGAGACGATACCTTTTAACTTATTATATAGCACTTTTAATATAGCAAATACCCCATATCTATCTTCATTAGGTGCAAGGAATGAACTTTACAAGGTAGCAATTTAATTATTATTGCCCGAATAAGTTTATGGATTCTACGGGTGGGTATTAGTGCAAGAGTAAGTCATTCATCTGGCAACTAGGCATGGCCATGATCTCCACCCCCCACCCCGCCTGCTTCTTCCGTTTGCCTCCTCAATTGCTACTTTTCACCCCACCCTCATCCTTTAGCCGCTTGCAGACGAACCAGTTTGTGGCGTCCACTTTTTTTGCATTGTTTTGAATAGGAAACGCTGGTAGGCTTTCACACGAGCGTCTAAGGCATACGTCTACGACAGGGAGACACGAATCCCCGCCAATAATGGCGTCACTCAAGTGTCGAGAAGCTTTCCACGGGGAGTACTTCCGGG
This sequence comes from Paralithodes platypus, assembly GCA_032716605.1. Classification (NCBI taxonomy): domain Eukaryota; kingdom Metazoa; phylum Arthropoda; class Malacostraca; order Decapoda; family Lithodidae; genus Paralithodes; species Paralithodes platypus. Next base: position 3,655,811 of record CM064554.1, read on the forward strand.
TTTGTTGTTGTATTTTGCAAGTTTACAAGTTTTGATTCAAACCAAATAATGTTTAAAATGTTAACAACAAGCAGACTTGCGACTCGAGGTACAATGAGAGTGTCGCCGCTGAGTTGTGCAACACTGGCCGCCTGGCAACTGAGCAGTCCGTCTGCCACCTATGTAACCTCCAATATACCTCCCCTCCCCCCTCCACACAATTTTCTGCCCTATTCCTCTTCCCCCTCTCATCGTCGCCCCATCACCCCAACCCACCCACCCACGGCCTAGCCGCCCGCGCTTACCCTAGAATTCCTTTCCCTCCCGTACACATTCCTTTATCCTCAGCCACATAGGTTTACCTCTTTCCCTATTGAAATAGGGGAGCTAGCCCCCCGCCAAAGGCGGCTTTCTAGGGCCTTTCCTAGCTGATGCTGAGAGGATTGGGTTCTAGTCATATGGTGATGGGCTGGTCTATCAGAGTGAGAACTGAGCGATCTCTGCCATACCCATAGCTTACTCTTACTGTTCCTTTTACTTATATATTTTCTAGATCTCTAGTGACGGCGTCTCTTCCGTGGGTTGACCTCCCAATTTACCAAGATTGGAAGCCAAAGCGTCACATTTTTCCTTTGCCCCTCAACTTTCTCTTCATAATTGCTGAGGGGCACAAGGCCCTGGGTGGGGCTTTGGTTTCCCGGGCGTTTCCGCACCCTCCTCAGCTCCCCACCATGGAGTGGCTTCGGTCACCCAGGCTTTATTGTGGTAGGCAGGGAGGGTTCTGTGGGGGCGCTCGGTTATGGCCTTGGCTTTGCTCGGGGCCTTGGGGCTGTTCGGCCAGGCAGCTTGGGGAACAACAACAACAACAACCTCTTTCCCTTTCCTTTCTTCCCACTACCTTTTATTTTGCCTTTACTCCTCTACGTTTACCACCTCCTCCCGCCCTCTTCCCTTAGCATATGCCTACTATCTTTATTTTCTTTCTTTTTTAAGCTTGATAGAGGTCTACGGAGCAAAACAAACCTCCCCCTCTCTTAAGCATATTTTAAATCCGATAAATTGCCTTCACGCCTAGTATCGGATACAAGCCCCCGTGTGACGCCGGCTTCAGTGCTCTCCTTCCTCCTCAGGCTCACCATCTTCACGACACCTCAACCGGTGACGTCTTTTTTTATTGGATTTCAACTACATTTAGACGATTTTATAAAGCTTCGGATGGATATACAGTAGCTAAACGGATGTATTATTGAGGCAGTCTGCAGCCTGATAATATGTAGATGTCCTTCCTAAGCTGAATAACATCGTCTAATAGTAGCCACAATATAATGAAAAGGACGTCACCGGTACTGAATGTGTTAACACCTCCACTACACCCTGTTTATTATTGGTCGGCCAGATACTTTAACTCTTAACCCTTTTAAGATCCGATACGCATTTCGTTTCTGTTTTCTTGGTATTATGAGACGATTTTATTTAGATTAGGAAGGGTATTAAGGAAGTCAGAGGGTTAACTGAGATAGTGTTTACCCTTTTGATTCCTAGAGAGCCTTCCTAAGTTGTATATAATCGTCTAATGAAAGCCGGAAGTGTCCAAATGCGTCATAATCCTCAAGGGGTTAACCTCTGTAACTCAAAAAGGACTACAGTAATCGAACTAATATTTCTACCATTTGGGAAGAGCCAGCCAGGGCATATATTTTGAAATTTACAGCCCATTTGCTCTTGCCCTTTTTGGGTAACTTATTTCGCGATTTCTGGCCTATATATATTGAATGGACAAGACAAAAATATTTAAGGGGAGGTATTTGTTTCTTCCGGACCCCTTTCTCCCTCATGTTTAACCCCATTATTTATGACATTTTAAGACTTTCGCCCCATTAGTTTGGCGAATGTAATGACCTTTCGTCTCATTTCTTTGCCAATATTTAGACTGTTCATGCCTTAAAGATGTCGTTTTTTGCCTGGCGAGCGATAACGAGCCGGTAATCTAGTAAGAACCGGCCGAAGGGGCCTTTTTCTACCGAAAAATGTACAAATTTATCTCGATGGGGGTGTTTTACATATACACTTTATAGATGTCTAGGGAGCAAACTAAAACAAATATATACTGTAGAAAAGTATTTACATCATAATAATAATAACAATAATAATAATAATAATAATAGTAACAAATATAGATAATACATTAAATACCCCCCCCCCCCCCTCTTAAGGAAACTAATTGCGCAATAATGGGTAAACTAAACTACTTCCGGGTGAATTATGGTTATTGCAAAACATTCCCATTCATACTTAACCCTTTGAGTACCAGCGACGTGTGTTATATTATATTCTAGCTATATTTAGACGATACTGTGTAGCTTAGGAAGGATCTGTGGTAGTTAAAAGGGTTGGTTGAGATAGTTTGAAACCTTATTATTGATAGAGGTCCTTCCTAAGCTGAATAAAATCGTCCAATAGTTGCCAAAATACGATAAAAAGGACGACCCTGGCATTGAATGGGTTAAGAGTGCCCCTTGAGGATTATGACGCATTTTGACACTATTCTGGCTATTATTAGAGGATTTTATTCAGTTTGGGAAGCATGTGTGGGAGTTAAAGGGGTAAATTATCCCTTTATAGTTTTATTCTACCTACATTTAGACGATGTTATGCCGTTTCAGCAGGATCTGTGGTAGTAAAAAGTGTTAAGTGAGACCGTTCGAAGCCTGTTAATTGCTGAAGGCCCTTTTTCAACTGAATAAAATCGTGAAATAGTAGCCAGAATTATGTAAAAACGACGTCACCGGTACAGCAGGGATGACATAAACAGTACCCGTTTGATTCCTGGAGATCCTTACTAAACTGCATAAAATCGTCTAATAATAACCAGAGTAAAGTGTAAAAATTATCCCTCAAGTACGGAAATAGTTAAGGAGAGGTTTTTAGTTTGTTCCCTAGACCTCCATCAAGCTTAAAATTACACCCCCAACATCCCCTCTCAAGATACACCAACCATAGCTACTGTACCTAACCAAATCCTCTAATATCAGGCCGAATAAATCATAAAACACCTACCCGCCCCGCAAAGTCCGAAGACGAGGGTGGTCCATCAGAGGTTGTCCCATTCCCCCCCCCCCCCCCCCCCACCGAGGTTCAATATCTGCCGGGGCCCTAAGTCAGCCTGCCAGGGGGCCACAAAAGGACGGGTGCGGGCTATCAGTGATGTATTACTGAGGCTACCTAGAGAGCTTCATGTGAGAGAGACCAGACACATTTTTTTTCTGTGGACACCGTTTTGATACTAGTTTATCGCAGAACAACATTTTCCTGTCTAATTCACTCATCTCGGTAACAGCATTTATCACTACTCTCCAATCCCAACACCACTCAACCCTCTCCTACTGTCTGCAACCTTCCCCTTCCTAACCACCAGCACCCACCCTCCTCTGTCCAGTAATATAACCGTCCCTTCCCCACCTAATACCACACACCTCACCCCTCACCACCCCATCCCACATCAAATTTCCCCTTTCCACCCAACATCATCCAACATTCCCCACCGCACATCGCCACAACCCTCTCCACCTCACCCCTCCCATCTCCACTCAACATCACCCTCTCCATCACACCACACATCCCTCACCCAACATCACAACACTCCATATCACCTCTCCCCTCCCAACACCATTACACCCCTCCTTTCCCAACACCCCACTCCACATTACCTCTCCCCTCTCCTCTCCATCCAACACCGCTCCACCCCTCCCCTCCTTACCCTCTCCACTAACCCACCTTATCACTCCTCCCCTCCCCTCCCTACCAACTCACCATATCACCCCTCCCCTCCCCTACGCCCATCCAACACCCGTCCCCTCCCTACCCTTTCCACCAACCCTACACATCACCCCCCCCCCCCCCCCCCCCCCCCACACACACACACACATCACCCATCCGCTCAGCAGGGTTTCTCATTCTTCTCTCCCTGTCCCACTTTTCTTCACATATCTCCTTATCTTTCGCCAGTTTCATTTTCTTCCTTGTTGGAATATAATGCCTTCCCTACCGCCAAACTGTGCTCAACATGCGGTTTCCCTTTTGTCTATTGTCTATTGTCTATTTTGGTATTTGAGGACGCATTTTTACTCTTCATTTTGGTTATTATGAGACGATTTTATGGAATTTATGATGGATCTCAAGGAGTCAAAGGGGTATAACCTATCTCAGTTAACTCACTAGCTCTCGCAAGTTCTTCATAAGCTGACTCAAATCGTCTAAAATTAGCCAGAATAAACAGTCAAAACGCGTCATAATCCTCAAAGGGTTAATCTAACCCCTTCCATACGGTGACGTTTTTTCATGTATTATTCCGGTTAGCGATATATATTATTATTCCCTGGACTCTGGGTTGAAAGAACACCAATCGTTAACCCGATCTGATGCGAGGCGGGTATTTTCCTATTTTGTTCCATTAATTTGTCGAATTAAAGAGGTTGTGCCCCATTAGTTAGGCGAATATAACGCTTTGCACCATTCAGGTGTCGATATTATCCTGGTGAGCGAGTGGTCACTGACTTCGACATGGTGTGAAAACAAAGTTAAAAGTCAGTATAGGGAAACGTAAGGTAATGGTGGAGGCATTTCTGGCATGGACATCCTTTAGCAGGGGTTTCCCAGGAGAAAACAAGGCATAGGAGATGATGATAATGATGAAGTATTCATAAAACAGCTCCATTGGTTGTATTTGTACAAAGCAAAAAAAAAGAGGTTCACGATTGTGATAAGTTTTCTAATTGGGTTACTTTAGCTACAGTACATCTGCAGAGAAATAGAACTCTCAAAACTAGACTAAAAATCAGTATCGTACCTTAAGGCTGTATAGTTTGCTTGCCATTATATACTTGTAAATGCACAAACAACCCTAAATTGAAGTAGCTTTGTAACAGTCAGGCATGGGAGCAACTGTACAGTCAAGAGCATAAGTTGCGACGCACTCCTTCAAATCAGTATCGAACATAAACTAGAAAATACAATTATTTGTTACATCCCAAATGGTTCAGAATTTGGCTTCAGAGAATCAAAGAAGTGTAACCTTATATATGTTCACGATTGTGCCTCTGTATCATATCTCTAACCTCATTCCTCAGTCACTGCCTCACCCTATCAAGCAGTTATTTTTTCTTTCTTTTTATCCACCCTTAAACAAATTCCAGGCGAACCCTAACTTTTTGCCATTTATCTTTCGCCAGTTCCATGAATTTTCATTATTCATTCAGGCAGCCCATTATATTTTTGCATGTCTCCTTAATTGGACTTTAATCCCCTCATGCCTGACTTATTATCGCATCTGCAGTTTCAAATGCCTTATTTTTTATTTTATTGTTTCAATGTTAAACCTTTCAATAAGCTGATGTCCACTTCATCATAATCTTAAACGGACTCCAGAGTGTCGAAACTGTTATGTCGTGTCGTTACAACAATAACATGTGCTCATCATGTTGGTATAATTTATCCATGCCATCATAAGTTGCCTAACGATAGATTGTTTTTCTGCTTGGGAAGAACCTACATGAATTAAAGGAGCTAATCATATTTAATTTAACTCTTTGACGAGGCCACAGGTTCCTCTTTAACCTCTTCAGGATATGATGAAACGTTTATTCATTATAATCTGGCTATTATTGGACGATTTTATGCAGTTTACGAAGGATCTCTGGGAATCAAAGGGGTAAAAACTATCCTAATTAACCCTCTGATTTCCAAAATTCCTTCTTAAACTACATAACACGTCTACTAATAGCCAGAACAAAAGGAAGAAACTCATCATCGTACCTTGAAAGGGTTAAAAAAATGTCAAATAAACTAGCAAGAATACTGTAACATTTAGAATGATATCCTTGTACAGTCGGCCAAATAAGTGATGGCGCGGCACCAAGCATATTTCGATCAGCAATTGGCATCAGCGCTATCTAAGGTTTAATTCATAGTTTCGAGTGAGATATACAAACATTTTCCTATCTTTACACACCATATTCAACATCTGACAGACATTAAAACAACACAGAGCGAGCAAAACGTAATGACTGTTCGTAACTGGGCTGTTCGGCCAGGCAGCTTAGGGAACAAGAACGGGAACAAGAAGAAGAACAACAACAACAACAACAACAACAACAGCGGCGGCACGACTTAGTTGGCCAACTGTACGAAGTTTCTTCAATACTCCACATATTCCACCTATCTACCTTCCTTCTTTTTTCCGATATCCAAGTTTCTGATTACCCTGTATGCTTACAAAGGATTCACATATCGATTTTTACGTGTCAGTATTATTGATTGGTTTATTGATTTACTTCAGCATAAAAACCGTCAACATTCATTCATGATCCTACTTTCTCATACAAACTGTTCCTGGCATTCTTCAGTTTGTACAACCTCATGCAGGTATACGTGGTATAGTTTGCAGTGAACGATTTTGAACTGGTCAGTGATGCAGCATTTTGAAACATGGTTAATAAAAGTTTTTCTCCTGTACTATATTTCAGTAACCTATTATTTATGTGCTTACACTCGAGAATCCCTCTAAATTTCAGAGGCTTATTAGAGTGTTCTCCCTTCCTCCTACCTATGTATTCAAAACATATAGCTATTCACCTTTCATTCTCACCTCAAAAAATGTCCATCTTTTATTGTATATTTCCAACTTCATCTATAACGATCACTATATTTTTGTTTTGTTATTTCCACCCATAATTTCATCATTTTCAATATTCTATCGTCTATTTCCACTCACATTTCCATAACAATCTTCTATTTCCACCCACATCACCGAAATTCCCATCTTCTACTGTCTATTCCATCCATATCTCCAATTCCCCATCTTCTATCATCTGAGCCGTTACAATGCATGTAATGGAAAAATGACGTTAAACCAATGTATGTATGTCCATTTCCATCCATAGCTCCAATTTCCCCATCTCTATTCTCTATTTCTATCCACTTCTCCAACAATCCCCCTCTTCCACTGGCAAACTCTATCATTATCAATTCAACCTACATGCTAAAAAAAAAATCCATCTTGTCCACCCATATGTCCCGAAATCCACCATCTTCAACTGGCTATTTCCACCCATATGTCCCCAAATCCACATCTTATACTGTCTATTTCCACCAATATGTCCCCAAATCCACATCTTATCCTGTCTATTTCCACTCATGTCCCAAAATCCACATCTTCAACTGTCTATTTTCACCCATTTGTCCCCAAATCCACATCTACTGTCTGTTTCCACCCATATGTCCCCAAAGCCACATCTTCTACTGGCTATTTCCACCCATATGTCCCTAAATCCCCATCTTCAACTGACTATTTCGACCAATATGTCCCAAAATCCCCCATCTTCTACTGACAATTTCCACCCACATCCCCAACAATCCTCACATTATCACTTCTTCTTCTTGGTCTCCTTCTTCTTCATCATTTCAACTTTTACCGCGGCAATATTTCAAGGTTCGCTCCCCTCTCACCCTAAGTTCGCCAAGTTTGTTCACTCTTTTTCTTCACACCGAGTCATGCCCCTCACTCTTCCACGAACTTCTTACCCTTTTAGTATCACGAGGCCATTTTTCATCTTCTCCTTGGCCTGGCCCTAGATACTAAAAAACGGCCAAAGTTACGGGGAGGTGAGAGGCAGAACAAATCATGAATTAACAGCATATTCCTTGCCCACGGCGTCGTAACTTCCTCATGCCCAGTCAAACTATACTCGATTTTTTTTTCCAGATGATGGTAAACTAAATATCTTGCCAGCGAATTTCCCGATACTTAATGGGAAAATATGAAACTAATATATATCTACGTCATATTAATGCCAAGTTGTTATAATTACCAACACATTTCGCTACATAATCTTCATAATAACGGAATGATCAAGATGGGGACATGAAAAATGACCCTCGCTGAAATAAAACAAACTATACACTATCAGTAGTTAGCATACCCAGTTATGTCTTGTTTTAAGTATTAATGGCACTAGAATTACGATGTCGGCATTTAGGATATGATGATCAAGAAATAAATCGTCGTAACATATTTGAGCTTCCTGGTTCTGGCTGACATTATATGATAATATTTGGCTTAGGAAAGATCAGTGGAAGTTTAAGACTTGATTGATATAGTTTGTAACACATTTATTCCATAAAGATCCTTTCAAAACCGTGTATTGTTAAGCAAAATATAATACAAATAGTGTTATCGTATACTATCGGAGTGAAAGTAAAAAGTGCACTGTATCAAGGAATTGTTGTGCCAACAGTGATGTATGGGGCTGAGACATGGGCTCTGAAGAAAAAGGAGAAAAGAGGGCTGGATGTGATGGAGATGAGCTGCTTGAGGAGTATGTGTGGAGTTACTCGTAGAGACAGATTGAGGAATGAAGAGATACGTAGGAGAGTGGGGCAGCAGGAACATTTGTCAGCCAGAGTGGACAGAAGGGTGCTGAGCTGGTATGGTCATGTTGAACGAATGGGAGATGAAAGGCTTACAAAGAGAATATGTGAGTCAGGTACAAGGGGAGATAGAAGGGCAGGAAGACCCCATTGAGATGGAGAGACTGTGTAAGAAAAGCTTTGGATGATAGAGGAATGACTATAGATCAGGCAGGGGAAGTGGTGGTGGACAGGAGTGAATGGAGAATGCTTGTGAATAGTTGAGTGAACAAGTGGTCATTTGGAGTAAGGGGTCGGGCGCAAGTTGGACTAGATAATAGTCCATCAGGCGCCTGGCCCGGGGAGACGATTAATATGAAGGGTGCGCCTGGAAGTGTGGTGGGAGGGCTTGTGGCTTTGGCTCCGCTGCATGTCTGCCTGCCGAGATCGGAACCTCTCCGGGGGGTCGGGGGCCGGGGGAGTGCTGGAGGGACCTTGGTGACCCTGGTCTCTGGGTCTTCTCCTGGGTGACCTGGATGTGTGTGAGTTTGTGCTTTTTATCTGTGTTTATTCGTTGTTTTATGTTGTTTTTGTGTTTTCCCTGTTCTTGCTCTGTCTTGAGTCGGCTACCCCCAAAATGGGGATTGGGCCTGAGCATATAGATAGATAGTTATCGTATACTGAAGAGGTTAACACCTTCGATCAGGTGACGATATATTTTATTTGCTATGCTTCTGCGACATGAGTTTACCTAGCTTTGAAAGTTATATATTACAGAAAGGGTTCAGTCTCAATTAACACTAACTCTGACAGGTACTTATTAAGTTGAATGGATTCGTCTGTGTGTAGCTAGAATAAAACCAAAATTATAGTCATCACATTGAGAAGGTTAAAGGCGACGGCACTTTGGCCTAAAACTAACAACTTGACATTTAGATTCGCACTTCGATATGCTTACAATAACCTAAAGAACAAAAGTGACACGCCCTGTTCATTTTAAAGCGGTTATATATTGGAAAAAAATAACCGACATCCATATACCCTTCCTAATCTGAATAACCCGTTTAATAATAGCCAGAAAACAGAAAAGGCATACGTATTGGATCTTGAAAGAGTTAAGGGGGGGTCACTTTTTTCTTTTTTTTTTTTGGCTTGTATCCCTTCGGCCCCATTCAGCCAACTGTTTTAAGACGTTTATCCCCATCCAGGTGTCGATTTTTTCCTGGCGAGCGATAGCGAGCCAGCATTGTATGGAGAAATCCAGCTACACCGGAGACATTTTTCTATCGAAAAATGTACAAATTTAACTTGATGTTAAAACTAAAATATATATATGCTGGCTCGCTACCGCTCGCCAGGAAAATATTGACACCTGGATGGGGGTAAACGTCTTAAAACAGTAGGCTGAATGAGGCCGAATGGATACAAGCCAAAGAGAGAGGAAGAGAAAGAGAAAAAATGCGAGGTGGGCTCCCTTAATTTGTAATATTCGCTCGTATTTAAATATGGAGGAAAAAACTCGGACTGGGAACAATAGGCCCTTTCCCTACCAGTTGTTGGTTCGACAAGAGCAACCCAGGAATTATTTATCTTTGATGATTAAACAGGAGGGCCACGAATGTCAGAGTGCACCCCCCTTGATTGGTTCATCTCTTGTGTATGAGTCTGCCCCCCCCCCCCTCCCTCCCCCTCTCTCTCTCTCTCTCTCTCTCTCTCTCTCTCTCTCTCTCTCTCTCTCTCTCTCTCTCTCTCTCTCTCTCTCTCTCTCTCTCTCTCTCTCTCTCTCTCTCTCTCTCTCTCTCTCTCTCAGATAAAGACCGTATAACCGTCTTTGTCCTTTTGAGACCATGTATATGTACTTTTGTATATAATTTTCTGTACCTATACGATCCCATTAAAGGCAAATCAACGCCATCATTCGTTTACTAAAGGAGTTCACTATCACATATCAAACTATGTCAGAAGCTACCAGACCTGAACATTTCGAAACAAGCACTGCAAAGCATCAAAGGCCTCTGTCAAACGCTCTCAATCATCCAGCCGCTCCACTTCAAACCCTTCTCCTTCCTAGTCTATCTCTCCCCCCCCCCCCCCCTCCCTGACAACTTGTTTGACTGATCCAGTCCATCAAGAGTGAGACAAGCGATTATAATCCATTTGTGGGTTCCCGACGAAGGCAAAACAAAAAATGAGGCTAAGTGATCCTCGTTAGGCTGGACGGTTACGGGTTAGTGCAAGCCCCCAAGGCCAGCTCCGACCTCGATCTGAGGGACACAATAAGAACTCCACGGGTTGGGAATTACGGGGAGAGGGCATTTGTCTTCCAGGGACACAGGAAATGGCCTCTTGCTATAAACAGATTGGACAACCTTTTTACTTTTATTTACTTTAAGTGATCTAAACTCTAAGCTTTGATAAACGAATTAAAAATGATAACATGATACTTTTATTCCTTTAATTACGATGACATGATTTTAACATTATTCTAGTTAAAAATAGGTGATCGAAGAGGTGCAATCATAACAATGTATATCAATTCGCACTCTGACTTCCACAGTCCTTGGTATATCAAACGAAGTTGAATGAAACGGTCATGGTAGCCAGAAAAAATATATATAGGGGTCATCGTACGAAAGGGGTTAATAACTTTTTGTTATCTGACCTAAATGTCATCAACTATAATATACTGGCATATGAATACTCCAGTGTTGATACATAGTCTATGATAAAGTGACCTATAATGTCTGGAGTTGTCCAGTCATTGCAGCAGAAGTCTCTGCGCGCCAGATGAAGAACAAGAGACATACAATAAAATACCTGTAACTAATGGCAGTTTTTGTTGGTTCTCCAGGCCTCTCATGGCTTACGTTCTAGGATATATTCCTTAAGGGAGCCCACCTAGCTTTTTTCCCTTTCTCTCCCGCTCTCTTTGGCTTGTATCCATTCGGCCCCATTCAGCCTACTGTTTCAATCTTTTTTTCAAAAGGAAACTCGAGTATTGTGGGTAATTTTCGAAATTTTCCGATGGATTGTCTTAAAAAGAGAGAGAGCGAGAGCGAGAGAGAGAGAGAGAGAGAGCGAGAGCGAGAGAGAGAGAGAGCGAGAGAGAGCGAGAGCGAGAGCGAGAGAGAGAGAGAGAGCGAGAGAGAGCAAGAGCAAGAGAGAGAGGGAAGCGGAGATAATAAAGTTAGAGAAGGAAAGCGAGAGATATGCGAGTTCCGGCATCAGACTGACCCAATTTAGTCCACAGTAAGCCCAGAGATAAACAACCAGTAATATAGTATCTGGAATCTGAATGGAACTTATCTTAAACCATATTTTGTCCAACGACTTGTGGATTATTGTGATTTTTCTTTTTTGTTTATATTATTGAGGATTTTGCTTGTTATAATTGAAGGGGGTTGACATAGAAAGTTTTTTAATCCCTTCCCTTCTCTAAAGTGTTTTAACCCCTTACGGACGGGGATGTTTGTAACTTCTACTACCTGCCTGGCAAGCATATTTACCCTAAACGAGCTTCATTCCATTCTCTTTTTCATGCATAAACAAGAGCCAGAGAGTAATACAATTATGTGTCTGTGAAAGGGCGATAATAGAGCTTTCCAATGACACCTGAATCATCCTTGTATGACCACGGGTTCTCTTGCAACGTTCGTGCAACACGAGGGGAAATTCCCTAAAATACAGTAATATCCTCAGATTTTCCTTGTTCTCGCGAGGCCTGGGGTGTGAGATGGTGCAGAGGTTACCTCAGTGGCGGGACTAGGTCCATGCCGAGCGGTCAGAGCCCGCCTATCGCCCTCCCAACGCGTGGACTCTCTCTCAGAGCCGATAATGTGCTCAACATCTCACTCGGATATTGTCGAGCCCCGCTGATTTGGCCATGGTTCTCTCACTCGACATATGTCGGGCCCCGCGGCATGAGTGTTAACCCGAGGAGCGCGCCATTCATGTTTTTTAAGCGTCGCGCATGTGTATTAATTAGCTTCAAATCTGACAGATTGTGTTATATTTACCATATAAAGCAATATTACTGCTCCATATGCATTACTTGTATAATGAACATGTGAACAATGAAGACCAGAAAATAGATGTAAACAGCAAATATCAAATATAAACACGTATATTTGTGACAGGGGAACTTGAAGGCAGGTGAGAGCGAAACATACACCCTCCCTTTGCAGTCTCACAAGACATTAGTGATAGACGGCTGTCTCCCGCACAGGTTAGAGGGTGGAAGGAGGAAGGGAGAGTGCTGACTCGACATATTACCACGGGAGAAAGAAAGGGGGAAATATATGGGAAAATTAGAATAAATGAGGAGGGGTGAAGTGGAGGGAGAAAGGGGGGGGGGGGGGAGAGGGAAGGGGAGTAAGACACGTGTTAGGGGAAGGCAGGAGGCGGTGGTAAGTAGACATACCACCTAATCACATATTGCTTCCATTTCATCGGTACTGGGGCATTATTTAGCCTATATTTAATTTGATGGGCTCTCTTCCGAATAATGTGGACTTTGGAACTGAAGTACCAATATTGCCAAATAATAATAATAATAATAAAAGTTTATTTAGAATTCCAACAATCGGCTGAAGATATGCAAAGGTTTAATAACATATATTAGTGGTACAGTACATTATATTACTAATATAAAATGGCGGGTGCCCAACTCCGAAAGGAGTTGAAGTAGGGGAGCTATCCCCCCGCCAAAGGCGGCTTTCTAGGGCCTTTCCTAGCTGATGCTGAGAGGATTGGGTTCTAGTCATGTGGTGATGGGCTGGTCTATCAGAGTGAGAGCTGAGCGATCTCTGCCATACCCATAGCTTACTCTGACTGTTCCTTTTACTTATATATCTTCTAGATCTCAAGTGACGGCGTCTTTTCCGTGGATCGACCTCCCTACTGCCAACCTAAAAGTTGGCAGATTGGGAGCCAAAGCGTCACATTTTTCCCTTGCCCCTCAACTTTCCCTTCATAATTGCTGAGGGGCACAGGGCCTTGGGTGGGGCTTTGGTTTCTCGGGCGTTTCCGCGCCCTCCTCAGCTCCCTGCCTTAGAGTGGCTTCGGTCACCTGGGTTTTGTTAGTGGTAAGCAGGGAGGGTTTTGTGGGGGCGCTCTATGGCCTTGGCCTTGCTCGGGACCTTGGGGCTGTTCGGCCAGGCAGCCTGGGGAACAACAACAACAACAACTAATATAAAATTACTGGAACCTTATAATAATAAAATGTACTTGTAATAAAAGTTCAATCACGCTTAATGCTGTTTAAATGTATATAAGTGTATACAGAGGCTAAAGACTCCAGTGGCACCAAAGTGGCAGAGGTTGGCCGAGCTTTGTAACTATAGGGTCTCTTAAGATAGGCAAATGAGTGGCCTGAAATATGAGCCCAAGGTTTGTGTGCCCGGAGATGGATGTTCCAGCTGTCTGAGTACGAGAGAGAGAGAGTGAGAGTGAGAGCTTTATATTATTTATAATTATTTTTATTTACTATTTATTGGAAAACGGTATGCTAATTCAACCTTTGCTCTACTTTAACATACACACACACACTGTACACACATACTGTATATATATATATATATATATATATATATATATATATATATATATATATATATATAAACTAAATTCCGCAGAAAATCCTCGATAGAACTGGTCTCACACTCGCCATTTGCAGTAAAAGTCTAACAGCATCTTTTTTCCTAGAGTCCTTTCGGGAACTATTTTTGCACCGGTATCGGCATTTAAGCTGAAGGTCAAATATTTCAGGTAACGGAATTCTTATAGAAAATAAATAAATAAATAAATATAACAAAATCCTACACTAAAGTACCCAGAAAAGGTGTGTTACTCCCCATTTTAGGTTAGGCTAAATACAAAGGAAACCTAGTAACAACATAGGTATTGGTCTTTACGAGGCGGTTTGTTGACTAATCCAGCTAATGTGTGTGAATGAGTGAAGGGATAGCATAATATGAAATCTCTCCCCCGACCCACCAATTCCTCCGGTTAAATATATAATGAAAATTTGTGAAAGATCATCATTACCCACAAACAAAAATTGAAGAAAGGTAGAAGAGATAATTTAAATAAAATAAAAATAACTAATCAAAGTAGGCCGTGATGTAACTATATTACGACATTTGTGTTGTGTTGTAATGTAGTGTAGTGTAGTGATGTGTCTAGTAGTGTAGTGTAGTGTAGTGTAGTGTAGTGTAGTGTAGTGTAGTGTAGTGTAGTGTAGTGTAGTGTAGTATGGTGTGGTGAAATTCAGTGATAGGAGAGGCTGGGAATGCGAAATCCCCCGGATGAATAACAGGGGTGCTATGGGCTCTCTGCGAGAGGGCTGGTTATCACACAGAGGCCCACGTCTCTTCAACAAACTCCCACGGCGAGTAAGAGACATGAGGGACGTCTCGTTAGACAGCTTCAAGAGAGCCCTGGATGTCGAACTGCAAAAGGTGCCAGACGAGCCCATCCTCGCAAGGGAGCGAGCTGTCGCTTCAAACAGTCTACTGCACCAAATCACCACCCAAAACGAGGGGCGTCGCGCTCCTTGGTGCCGCTAGAAGAGTGGCGAACACATCAAAAGGTATCAAAAGGTAAGGTAGTGGTGTGTAGTATGGTGTGGTGTAGTGGTATGTAGCGTAGCGTAGCGTAGCGTAGCGGTGTGTAGTATATAGTGACCTCGGTGTTTTAGATAGATAGAGTGGTGTCTAGTGAGGGTCATCGATCACTTCATCACGGTCACCAAGTCTCATTACCTAAGTGGTCCGCCTTCGATACCCCCACCTTAGGAAGGCGGTAAGGAAATAGAGCGATACAACAAATATAATAGTCAAATGGGTACCTTCAAGATTTCAAAGGACAGACAGGTAGATAGATTGATAAATAGATAGATAGATAGATAGATAAATAAATATATAGATAGATAGACAGACAGACAGACAGACACATGGAGATAGATATAGATAGATAGATAGATAGATTGACAAACAGACAGATATATAAATAGATAGATAGATACAAAGATAGAGATATAGATAAAGATAAATAGACAGATGAGTAGATAGAAGATAACTATTAATACATCAAATAAATATACAATTATACAAGCTGAACGATAGATACATAGATTAATATAAATCAGTAGATAGATGGATAGCGTAATAAATAAATAAAAATTGAGAAAAATATGAGAGATTAGTAGAGGAAAAATGCATATATATACAGAAAAAGGAGAAAGATTAGTAAAGAGAGTAAATGCATATAAATATAGAAAATGGAGAAAGATTAGTAAAGAGTAAATACATATAAATAGATTAGTAAAGAGAGTAAATACATATAAATACAGAAAATGGAGAAGGATTAGTAAAGAGAGTAAATACATATACATCGAAAATGAAGAGATTAGTAAAGAGTAAATACACATAAATAGTTAAAAATGCAGTGAGCTAAGTAGAGGGTAAACACATAAATAGTTGGATCGAATGTGGAGAGAGATTAGTAAAGAGAGTAAATAGGCCTAATATAATTAATAGAGGGTAAATACATATAAATAGAGAGAACATGGAGAGAGATTAGTAAAGAGGGATAGCAACCAACAGCCATTACATAGAAAGGTATACACAAACCCGTCATCCGATATCAAGAGATTACGTGTTACCCTCTTCCATGATCGGTCTTAAACAGTCATGTAAAAGCGGCTTTATGGGATTTTTTGTTTTTGTTTTACCCTTTCTCCCTCATGTTTATCCCCATTAGTTGTTTGTTTTTACCACTTCTCCCTCATGTTTATCCCCATTAGTTGTGTTTGTTTTTACCACTTCTCCCTCATGTTTATCCCCATTAGTTGTTTTTGTGTTTACCCTTTCTCCCTCTTAGTTTTGAGATTTTAAGACGTTCGACGTTTTTCCTGGAGAGCCTGTAATTTATGAGAAACTTGCCTTCGGCCGGCACTTTTTGTTACCGAAAAAGTACATATATATCTCGAAGGGCGGTCTTTGGGGTGGTTTGTAAGCTTGATAGAGGTCTAGGTAGCAAACTAACCCCACCGTCCACCCTCTCATAGAGTCCGCTCAATATTTCGTTATATACAGTATATACTTCACTTTAACCCTCTATTCAATTTCAACTTCTATTCAATTATCTCTCACTCTCTGGAGGATGGAGGGTGGGGAGAGAACCATTGGAGATATGGTACTATACAATCATATCACCCCTGTATTTCATTCCAGGCTATATTAAATTATCTCTCTCTCTCTCTCTCTGAAGGATGGAGGGTGGGTGGTCTTTAGCTATTCAATTTTTATATCGCTCTTTGGCGGTTGAAATGTTGGGAGAGAGCTTTCAGCGGCATAATTCTATTAACTTCCATTTCAACCCTCAATTCAATTCCTAGTTCTATTCAATTATCTGTCTCTGGGGGGTGAAGGGTGTGGAGAGAGCTTTCGGTGTTACTATCCACTATTTCCACTCTTCTGTATTTGAGGTTCAGCCATCTCTACTACAATTAACTCTCAAGATTATAACGCATTTTGACAGTTTATTCAGGCTATCATTAGACGATTTTATACAGTTTAGGAAGGATCTGTGCACGGTATAGTAACATAAGGTGGTAGGCGCATGGCGGTATTGGAACCACGACAGTCACTTGTTTGGGCCTCTATGACGTCACTCAATGACTGTGTACCGTCTCCCTAGCCTAAATATGATCTTCTAACAGGATCGGTATATTGCGTTTTCCACCGAAAATGTAAAGTGACATGGATAGACATTATATAGTGTGACAGGACCCTAGTCTATTTGCTAAAGTTGTTATTTTTTTGCATTTGAAGAATATATATACGGCTATGAGGTAGTATATAGCCGATGTCGCTTCAAATTTTACCGCGGAAATGCGATGATATTTTTGTCCACTTAATTGCCTAATATGTAGAGTAACGTCGATTGATATCGATAATGTTATTGTAGTAGGACCCAATCTACATGTTAGCATTGTTATTTGATATATGTGTAGTTTATATGAAGAGATATTTCGAAGATGGTGATTTTCGATTAGTCGGTCGGAAGAAAAGGTAGGCTTAAACGGATTTATCCGTTGCTCAACTTCCTTTAAATTCACGTAGTTTGCTTCTGACACTCATCAACTTTCACCCAGTGATGGCGTGTGAGGGTGTATGAAGGCCTAGGGGATGTGGAGAGATGATTTGTATAAGTTTATGGCCAGCTAGAGGGAACATATAGATTTCTAGGAAGCGAAATGGTGGCTGGGACTCGGACTGGGGGGGGGGGGGGGGGGGGGAGAAGAACGGACGGTGGTGCCCTCTGAGTTCTGACGGCCAGAGAGAACACTATAGCGGAGCCAAACAAGCCACGATGGTATACGAATATTTCACTAACTATTCGCTTATAGAATAATCAACGTTATTCCGACAACTATATCTTATATTATGACGGTACCATGGTTGAGCGTGAAGTCACAAAATAAAAATAATTAATAAAAGTCTGTTTAGTGCTTTTTAGAAGCTTTTATGTATACGAGTTCAAGAATTCACTGCGTCTACTTTCTATTGTTACTATACCGTGGATCTGTGGGAATTATAAGGTTCAAGACTATCTCAATTAACCCTCTGACTTCTATATACCCTTCCTAATCCGAGTCAAATCGTCTAATAATAACCAGAAAACAGAAAAGAAATGCGTAATCGGATCTTGAGAGGGTTAAGTCCTGATCACCTCGCATGGATACCTTAACCCTTTCCAGATCCGATTACGCATTTCTGTTCTGTTTTCTGGGTATTATTAGACGATTTTATTCGCATCAGGAAGGGTATATGGACGTCAGGGTTAGTTGAGATAGTCTTTACCCTTATAATTTCCACAGATCCTTCCTAAGCTGTATAAAATCGTCTAATGTTAGCCAGAATAACCTGTCAAAATGCGTCATAATCTTCAAAAGGTTAACACTATTTGTAGGCTAAAGTTGAATGACTATAGTCTGGGTATTTTTAAGCTAGCGATAAATGACGTAAATCTCAATTGCTTAGATATTACAACGTTTTTAATAGTTTTTTAATAGTTTTTTAATAATGTTGTTAATTGTGAAAACTTGGCATTAATGTTACACAGAGACAGCATTTTCATTATTTTGTTTTCAATTAATCATCGATAAATCAGCTGTTAGTGGAGTAAAATGTTCTCAAGGTTTAAAAAATGGGCTATTAAAAACAAAATGGGAACATGAAGATTGGAGACTGCATAGATCGAAATAAACGTTCCAGTCCAAAGATGCAATATGGTGGATTACGTAACTCACTCACTCTCTCCCTCCAGCTGGCGGCCGCAGATTACTTTTATTTGCATAGTGAGCGAGCCTAGTAAATCTGGCTAATGCCTTTTCAAATATTTACTCTTTGGATTGAACTTGAAAATGGCCAGATCGGAGTAGTTATTCATAAGAACATAAGAAAATGGGAGTCTGCAGAAAGCCAATTGGCCCACACAAGGCAGATCCCTCTCACACCCAACCCTAATTATAGGGCCAACTCACCATGAGAACCGACCTCACCAAAACAGTCCGGTCAACATAAAAAAAAAAAAAAAAAAAAAATTGGCCTACACCCGGCAGATCTCCCTCAAACGCATACCATCCCATCTCAAAGGGTTAATTACGATAGTGTTTACCCATTTCATACCTAGAGGTCTGTCCTAAGCTTCAGAAAATTGTCTATTAATACTTTAATAGCCAGAACAATGAAAGATTGCATCATCGTATCCTGAAAGGGTTACCTATATCACAAATATCTCACCTTATTTTAGCCTATTTCCTTCCGATTCTCCTCCCTGATCGTCCGCTATTCGTCAAACGCCACTTCTAGACTCTTTCTGCACTTCCGGCACACGAATATCGCTCACAAAAAGCAGAAATAACTACGGGAAGAGCGAAGCGTCTTTACCAATTGTCACCTTCTCTGGGAATCAAGCAAGTCTATAGCCCTTCACCTGGACACTTGCATACGATAACAGAAACATGCAGCTTAAAAATCAACTAAACTATTAAACCGCTAAATCAATCTCAGCATGTTGATTTGTGATAGTGAACATAATTATGACGATCCCCTAGAGTTAAATATGGAAGGTGATTTGATTGGCCCAGCCAAAACGGCCAAAATGTCGCGCTTTTCCCGCCAAAATCACCAAATGTCTCCCGTTTTCTATGAACAGGACATTGTCTCACTTGGCTTAATTAATCTGAATAAACTATTTTATCATGTTTCATAATTCATATTTTTTCACCAACCAACTTTACTTTTGAACTCAATTAATAAAATCAACGAATACATTTGGCACTCCAAAGACTCGAACCTAGAATAGTCACATCGAAATTCCGTGCATTTATGCATTAGGCTACTTACAAAAAAACATTAAGAGATGGGTAATTTTCCCAGATACCCCTCTCCCTCATGTTTAGCCCCACCAGTTCCCAGATTCCAAGACGTTTGCCCCACTAGCTTGTCGATCTAAGATCCTTCACCCCATTTCCTTGTCAATATTACCCTTCGTGCCATTTATCTCTTGCCCTCGCTCGGAGATTCAATAGCACTCATACTCACTTATTATTTTGTTCTTCACCTATTCAGTACTACTTGTATGTTTGAATTTTACATCTCCATACAGGCGTAACAGTGAACAGTATCTAGAGTGCGTTCAGTATAGGCCTATTCAAACACGCAAACGTGCTACCTATAGAGAACAAAATAGCTTGTGAATCGACTAATCATGATTGTGATCTGATGTAGCGACGCAAAGTTGTAAATATAAACCTTCATAAAAAACAAATAGTTAGGTTATTTTCTTCATTTGTTTCTTTGTATGGGAGAAGGGAGGAGTTACATTTTGGAAAACAGTCTCACTTCGATAAGAACACCGACAAAATGGCCAGTCTCCTAATATAATCCAATTTAATCTAACTAGTGTATTCATTATTATTAGGCCAAATATCTTGACCACTAACCTCTATAACTAAAAAAAATACTATAGTAATAAAGATAATATTTCTACCATTTGGAACGAGTCAGCCAGGTAATAGGTGTAGAAATGTACAGCTTATTTGCTCTAGCCCTTTTCAGTTACATAATTTAGGGTTCACGATTTCTGCCCTACGTACCGGTATAATGAATTGACTTATACACCTAATCTAACCTAACATAGGTTGTTGTTGTTGTTCAGGACTGTGGCCATTTTGACCTACTTCCTACCGGTATAGAAATAAAAACACCACTACCTAAAGCCGGTATCACACGAGCGCTTTTCCCCTCAAAATTTATGCTCAGCACAGGTCTGGTAGCTTATGAGGTCATCATTTTAAGTATTTCGGTCACCTAAGTTCATCTAGCATCAGCCTAGTTTCCGATACCAGTGCAAAATATACCAGAAATGTTGCCAGAAATGTTTTGATTATCGAATGTTGACTAGAAATGCTCTAGTGTGCTATGGCATTTTGGAAACTAACGTACCTAATATCACCATAACTAACCCCTTTTCAATCAGATGACGCCAATTGTGTTTCTTTCCAGTTTCCAGCTACCCTCAGACGTTTTGTATGAATTTTGGGAAGGATCTGCTAGAGTTAGAGGGCTAATTAAGATTGCCTTTGTTCCCTGGTTCCTATAGATTGCTTCTAACGTCTGGTGGTAACTAAGATTAAACCAGAATCAGCATCTCGTTGAAAGCGATATAAATTCCCCACTGCATTAGTCACCAACCTACCTTATAAATCACCAGTATATTCAAAAGTTACTATAGTCTGTTTTTTTCCTGCTGACGGTAAATTTCCATGTCCTCTTCGTGAATTGCAAAATGTGTTTATTTCTTAATAGAGCAGCCTCAATCGAAAGTTTGTCAGTGTCATCATGGTCGTACAGCGATATATGGTTATATTTGTACTATTGCATATCATTCTACATGATCAGAAATATAAAAATCACCCCGTTGCTTGATAATTACCTCACCAAAATGGAGTCCAAAGGAAAATATGGCCAATCTTTCTTACCACCGGATCTCTGGTTGTACCGTGTCTATTTACTGACAATGGTTCTCTAGGGATTTTCATCTCTTTGATCTTGAACCAGTGTTTATACCTTACCCTAGATCGTAGCTTCAGAGGAGATTTTCCCCAATATGGAAAAACGCATTATACTGTACACTAGTCACAGACCTTACGATTCAAGCAAGGTGGTCAGGGCTTAATTCTAGATTTATTTCTTTGATGGCTACATATGGGCCTTAGTAACCATTCAAATTCTTGCCAGGGCCAATGAATGTCATGTATTGTCCATAACTCTCGGAGTGGAAATGTAAGATTTTGGATGGCTTGGATAATCACCTGTGCCTCATTTCACATGTGCCTAGTATCACATGACTCGAACACAAATTTGAGCTTACTCTGACTGTTCCTTTAACTTGTATATTTTCTAGATCTCAAGTGACGATGTCTCTTCCGTGGATTGACCTCCCAATCTACCAAGATTGGAAGCCAAAGCATCACATTTTTCCCTTGCCCCTCAACTTTCTCTTCATAATTGCTGAGGGGCACAGGGCCCTGGGTGGGGCTTTGGTTTCCCGGGCGTTTCCGCAGCCTCCTCAGCTCCCCGCCATGGAGTGGC
The DNA here is from genome assembly GCA_032716605.1 of Paralithodes platypus. Lineage (NCBI taxonomy): Eukaryota > Metazoa > Arthropoda > Malacostraca > Decapoda > Lithodidae > Paralithodes > Paralithodes platypus. The sequence goes on from CM064554.1 coordinate 3,677,857, forward strand.
TTCGGTCACCCAGGCTTTATTGTGGTCGGCAGGGAGAGTTCTGTGGGGGCACTCGGTTATGGCCTTGGAATTGCTCGGGGCCTTGGGGCTGTTCGGCCAGGCAGCTTGGGGGGGAACAACAACAACAACAACAACAACAACAACAACAACAACAACAACAACACAACAACAACAACAACAACAACAACAACAACAACAACAACAACAACAACAACAACAACAACAACAACAACAACAACAACAACAACAACAACAACAACAACAACAACAACAACAACAACAAGCACCACAACAACAACAACAACAACAACAACAACAACAACAACAACAACAACAACAACAACAACAACAACAACAACAACAACAACAACAACAACAACAACAACAACAACAACAACAACAACAGCAGCAGCAGCAGCAGCAGCAGCAGCAGCAGCAGCAGCAGCAGCAGCAGCAGCAGCAGCAGGGTGGTGATGGGCTGGTCTATCAGAGTGAGAACTGAGCGATCTCTGCCATACCCATAGCTTACTCTGACTGTTCCTTTTACTTATATATTTTCTAGATCTCAAGTGACGGCGTCTCTTCCGTGGATTGACCTCCCAATCTACCAAGATTGGAAGCCAAAGCGTCACATTTTTCCTTTGCCCCTTAACTTTCTCTTCATAATTGCTGAGGGGCACAGGGCCCTGGGTGGGGCTTTGGTTTCCCGGGCATTTCCGCACCCTCCTCAGCTCCCCGCCATGGAGTGGCTTCGGTCACCCAGGCTTTATTGTGGTCGGCAGGGAGGGTTCTGTGGGGGCGCTCGGCTATGGCCATGGCCTTGCTCGGGGCCTTGGGGCTGTTCGGCCAGGCAGCTTGGGGAACAACAACAACAACAACAGCAGCAGGGATAGGTCCGGACCTGTAGCCTAATATTCCATAGTAATAAACATGATGACATCGGGAAGATATGGAAGTCCTGGCTATCGTACATAAGTGTGAGTTTTCAATGTTAGATACTACCATTGTATATAAAAAGACAAGATGAGCACCCCAGTGTGCAGCTTCAAAAAGGATATCAATGGGGGACCGGATAGCGTCGTCTGCTACTCTTTCACAAACACCCAATAGTAATCAGTTTCCATCCAGTGAGTCAAAATTCATATATCGAAGTCATCAAAATATCACTCCCTTCTATATTTATTAATGTTACAGAAATATTAGTCTCAAATTCTATTCAGTACATTGTCCAATATACAAAGTATATATGATGAATACAAAAGAATATGTTAGGCCTACAGAGACATATGGCAAGGATACGGATCCTTTGCTTCCTCTCGCATCAATGGGGATGGTAACATATGAGTTGTAGAGGTTAGAGCACATTGAAACAAGTATAAAGCCGTTGTCACACGAGCGGCTTTTCAGGCAATTTTCGATCAGCAATTTTGTTCTCGTAATGTTTTGAGGCTTTTTTACATTGGAATCGGAAACTAGACTGAATTTAGATTATGTTAGGTGGCTGATTTCTGATATAACTTGAATTTTGAAGCTATCAGACTACAATTACCCGTAAAAATTTACGGAAAAAGAGCTCGTGTGACACCGCCTTTACACCAGGACGACATACCTTGTGCTGAGGTTTCTTGAAGGTGGCCACAAAACCGACAATGCTGCCGCCCATCTATCTACATCACTACACCCACCATCATTAAAACAGTATCTTTTCAGTATGAATGACATATTTTTATATTTGCTACAATTATATCATTTTAATTGGCTTAGGAAAGACCTCTAGTTACTAAAAGGCGACAAACTATCACAATTAAACTTTTTAATTCAGATATTCCCTAAGCTGTAAAAAAATCTCCAAAATAAAGCTATAATAAAATAGAAAAGATGTCACTCATATTCCAAGGGCTAAAGCGCAAGATGAACCTCTCGTAGTAATGGGGTGGTCAAGGCGAGAGAGCACATGGAAAGTAAATACTATATAAACCCGAGCGACATACCTTAAGCTGGGGTTCCATGATGGTGGCCACGAAGTCGACGATGCTGCCGCCCACCACCACCTGTCAACACCACCACCATCATCAACACAAGCACAATAAAAACCACAACAGGGGAGGAGGAGGGAATAGTGACAGCTAGGGGAGACGGGGGTAAACGTGAAAACAAACCCATTCAGGATGACACCATTTTGCTTATATTTGAATTATGGTTAGACTACTTCCTTCAGTCAGTCAAAGGATTTACTGAGATCATATTCCTCATTTTAATTACTGGATGTCCTTTCACATAATTATGAATAACCTGAATAAAATTAAAATGGCATTATTGGATAGAATAGGTTCATATCACAACATAAAAGGAGCAGTGCTATCTAGGGAAGAATGGTATGCAGGTGAAGATAAATAGGGCTTGCAAACATGCTGTCTTAGGTAACCGGAAACTCAACCAGTAGACCATTTCAACCAGTTAAAATGTAAAACTTGCAAACTCGAGCTCAACTAATACAGTTAGGTTATGGTAGGTATAAAGTTAGAACTCCAATTTGGCACTAGTTTAATTGACCATCATCAAGTTGACACTCACCGAGATTTACTGGTTGAAATGGTACACTGATGAGTTGTCCAGGAATTGTTTACTTATAGCCTACCGACAACTATTTCAGCAATTCTGATCAGGCTGTATCTGAATTAATATCTTTAGAGCTTCACTCACCTAAAATATGTTAAATTCAGTTTAGTGATTTATACCGTGGAAAAGGAACCGTAAAGGTTACTTATTAAAGTTACCAATTAAAGTAAAGGAAGCGGCTAAAAAAAATCTGAGTTTGCAAATTAAAATAACAAGAATGATGCAATTACAAACATTTGATTTGAGGTTATCTAATTGAAATTGTATAAAATGTGCCTGAGTATATAAAAATAGCCCTTTCAATCAGATAACCTCAAATTGTTTTATTGTGATTACCTCCAAACAATTTTAATCAACATTGGATTAACCTTGACCTCTTGGAGTGAATTACGATAATTTTAATTTTAACCTTGTCATTCTTAGAGGTACTTTCCAAGCTGAAAAAAATAGTCTGGCAGTGCATGAAAAAAAAATCCTACATCCTACTGGGCCAAGGTTCTATTAAGTCTGGAAAACAATAAAAATGGAGAGGGCAGTTACGAAATCTACAATATCTAAAAAGGGAACAAGCGAATAAGCAACATAAAAAGCAAAGCCATGGAAAGAAAACCTAATAGTAAATAGGTAATAACAAAGCAAAAGACATGCAATATAATGTTACTAAAATGGTAAATTGTGCAAACCTAAACAAAAAACAGGTGCCTCTGTGCGCAAGGATAGCAGGCCTTTCAACCACCAAAAGCTCCAAAAGGCAAATCTCTGTAGCTGAACACCAAAGCAAAGTGCAACACCAGTTTTATGACACACACACAATCTAGTAGTGGTAGTACATTAGTAAAAGTACCACTGTATTAGAATATAGTTGTTGTAGTAGTAATAATAATAGTTGCAGTAGTAGTATAAGTATTAGTGGTGAAAATAGCAGCAATATATGAACAACAGTAGTAGTAGTAGTGTGTGGTGGTCAACTTAAAGCTTAAAATATGAAGCATTACTACTAGTATTTTGAAAGGCACTAAAACAAGTAGATGCCATTTGTGCATGATGTGCTGCTGAAATAATTGAAAGGCATTCATTCACGAAGGGTTCTGAGTTAGCTATTAGAGAAGAGCATATCATTAGCAAAACAAAGCACATCACAATGATAATGAAGCACAAACTACAGTATATGACCAAGAAAGCTTACAGTTATCTGCATTTAGTCACTCTACATTGTGCTATGCTAATAGTGTTTAAGCAAAACAGTAATGATAGATAGGATTATTTACAGGCTATAGTATACTGAACCTTAATGCAATATACTGCGATGGGCTTTCATAAAGTACATTATATATATCTACAGTATCTAGTATATACAGTATATATTGCTACACGCACTAATCCCAGATAGGGTGGCCACGAACAATCCTCTTCCAGGCCGCTCTGTCCCCTGACAACACTTGTCCTTCCTCCCAGCCCATCCCCCTCTCCCTCATACATATCTCCACTCCATCCCTCCACCTCACTCGCATCTACCCCTCCCTCTAACCCCTTCCACCTCACTCTCATACACCCTCTTTGCCATCCACACCCTCTCCATTAACTCCATGTGCCTATACCACCTCAATATATTTCCCGACATTCACCTCAACACCGCATCTCTAAAGTACTTCCCGGTTTGCCAATCTGTCCACCCACGTGACTCCACAAGCTCCTCTTAGATAACTCATTTTGATTACTCTCACTCTCGACTTGTGTCCTTCTAGGAACATTCACGCTTCACTTACATATGTCAAGGTGGGGACTAAATCATTATCATGCAATGACCTCTTTGCTTCCATACCAATCTCTCTATTCTTTATAACCTTCTTCAATACACCTACAATCCTCCAGCCCTGCTGCACTCTGTCCTTACAGGCCGTAGCTCGATTGGTAGAGTGTTCGCCAGCTAACCGTGAGGTTGACGGTTCGAGCCTCGGGCCAGCCAGTGTGTTATTGGCAGATGTCAGTGCTGTTGGTGAACGGTGCGGTCTAGCAATCTGTGGCAACTATTCACTAAGTCCCTGATTCATCAGGGCACCCACCCTAGCCTTGCTATTCAGTAGGGAGTCTATGGTGGTAAAAACAAAAAAACTACTCTCTAAACTTCCATCCTTACTCAACACACTGCCGAGATACACAAGACCTCACATTCTCCATCTCCTGACCACATCCCACAGTTAGTTATCTCAATCCTTTCAAGACCATAACTTTGCTCTTATTCATAATCACCTTCAAACTCCGCTTGGCACAGGCAACTTCCACCGATTTCCCTCTTATCAATGTCACTCCAGTATCCCTTGAACTTCTTTAATAACTCCTCAATTAATAAATTGAACAACCATGGAGACATGACACACCACTGCTTCAACTCAACTTTCAAATCAAAGCACTGCTTCAACCTAACTCTCAAATCAAAGAACTCGCTCAAATCGCCCTCCATGCGCACTACCACATTCGCACCCTCATACATACTCTGTACTGTTCTCAGGTACTTGCCACCTACTCCATATATCTTTAAAACATTCCACATTCCTTGTCTCTCCACCCTGCCATAGGCCTTTCTAGATCCATGAAAGCTGCATACTGTATATCTTTTTACCCTTCTCCAGATATTTTTCTACTTAACATCTCAGAGAAGATCTGGTCCACACATCCTCTTCCTCTCTTGAAGCCACCTTGTTCCTCGCCCACCAATCCCTCTGTCACTCCTCTCATATTATATATGTATGTATGTATATATATATATATATATATATATATATATATATACCGGTATATATATATTTTGTTTTTATGTGAGGGGTAGACTGTGAATGAGGTGGAGGGATGGAGTGAAGAGATGTAAGGGGGAGAGGGGGATGGGCTGGGAGGTGGGACGAGTGTTGTAAATGCACAAGGCAGACTAGAAGAGGTTTGTGTCAGGGATTAGGGTGTCTAGCAATAGATGTACAGTACAGTATATATATATATTCATTAATGCAGAATAAGACAAAATCTATAAGATCTATATTTTCCAAATGTAAGATATGGCCAAAAGATATACATCCTTTGTCCAGACTGACAAGGAAAAACATAGCTACATATAATTACACTAAGCAAGGAGTACCAAACATTAACCCGGGCATAAAGATAAATAACACTACACTGATTTATACATACAGTATGTTTGCTGTTGCCAAGGCATAATTATAAGCAACTGATGCTATAGTCTTTCCTTTTTTTTTTTTTTTTTTTTTTTTAACTTAGCAAAACATTTAAATCCAGTAGCTGCAAAAAATGCATTACCAAAGGGAATCAAGTCAGTTTGGCCACATCATCAACCGAAGAGACAAAACGGGTCAGGAGTCAACTACCTAGCCAGACCAGGGAGACATGAGATATAGGCTGCCCGAACATAGAATGAGGAAAGGAAAACTACTCAAAATTAGTCAAGCTGATGACGAAAGCTCAAGGGGAGAGGGAGGGAAATAACCCTAGCCCTCCCCCATCAAGCCCCAGTCGCCGGCCCCGAAGCCCCCCAACTGCGCCAAGGAGAGTATTGTTGTACCAGGGGGGAGGGAAATCCTAATAAGCCAAAAGCAAAGGATAAAAACAGATGTGGTAGATTCACAAAATAAACATTGTACAGTATTTCCTCACTCAAATTTGTAGTTATGTTCCTGAAAATCAAAACTAAATTAAACAATTTAAATTAAGTAATAGTATTTTTGTCTTTTATATTTCTTGCGAATATGCACCCTATTCGTCGCACATACACCTTAATATTGAAACAGAACAACTTGAATAAATTTTGTCCCCTAATTAATGAACACAATAATGACAAAACTAAAATTGAAGAGACTTTAAGTAAGGAGTGCCTGTACACACCAAAAATACCACTTTTCATTCATAGCAAACCCAATATAAATACAGTACACAGTAATATAATACAAAAAAAGCATATTAGTGAAGTGTGTGCAGTAATTATTTTCCAATATCCATAAGCTAGCTATACAGTACATACTCAGCAGAACATTGCTATGCTCAATATCTACAATTTTTGCCAGAGATTGGGATTAGTTTTATGCAAAAATATTTTCTATTTTAATCGTTAAAGAAAAATCTACAGAATAATTAAATTAAATTCATACATACATTAGTAATGTACCACATATCCCTTGTACTGTACTGTAAAAGCTTACAATGCATGCATCTAAAATTGTATTCTTTGTTTGTTTGTGCTTGGCTATATACGGTATATATCTTGTTTTTCTTTTTTCTTTGTTCACTTAGTTTAACCAGAAATATCTGGAGAAGGGATAAAAGATGTATGCTACCTTTATGCACTTGGAGAAGGCCTATGACAGAGTTGATAGAGAAGGTATGTGGAAAGAACTGAGAATATACGGAGTAGACGGCAAGTTGCTGAAAGCAGTGAAGAGCATGTATGAGGGTGCAAAGGCGTCAGTACGTGTGGAGAATGAGCAAAGCGAGTTCTTTGATTTGAATGTTGGGTTAAAGCAAGGGTGTGTGATGTTCCCATGGTGGTTGTTGTTTTTGTTGTTGTTGTTATATATATATATATATACTGTATATGGAGTCATGAAAGAAATACAAGGAAGAGCAGTGGATGTGGGTGTACCGCTGATAAGGGAGGGAAACAAGTGGAAGTTGCCTGTACTGCTGTTTGCCGATGATACAGTTCTGATGAGCGATAGTGAATGGGACTAGCAGTCTGGGAAATATGTTTGGAACAGTGTGTGAAAAACGGAATCTGAAGGTAAATGCGGGGAAGAGCAAGGTTATGGTCTTTGAAAGGGGTGCAGCCACAGAGTGTGAGATGAGGTTGAACGGTCCGGCTAAGGAGAATGTCAGCTCATTTAAGTATTTGGGCAGTGTGTTGAGTAAAGATGGGAGTATGGATGAAGAAGTGCAGGAGAGGATGCAACAGGGGAAGAGGGTTGTAGGAATGCTGAAAGCAGTAACAAGAAATAGGGTGGTCAGCATGGAAGTAAAGAAGTCCTTGCATGACAAGTCTGGTGTGGTGCTTGGCCATGGGAGGAAGACTTCAGATATCCATGAGTTAAATAGGAATGACCAATTCTGAGCCTAGTCAGAGGGTTTTATTGCTCAAAGTTTATTATTACATAGTCGAGCACTCCATTCTGATTGCCATAAGTCCATATCATATGGTTTAAGGGAAGATATCCAATCACCCAAAGGCAGATGGGGTTGGAGTTGGGCAGCGTCTTCGTTACCTTTCACCCCAACATGAGCAGGAATCCAGCATAATGCCACTGGTATTCTTCGGAGGCGTAATTCTTGGAGAGAATGTCGATTGGATGTCACTAGTGGGTTAGGGGACGAGTAAGTCTGGAGGGCTTCAAGTGCACTACAGGAGTCACTACAGATAATGAATGTTTGAGCGGGAGAACGGAGAACAAGGTCAATGAGCTTGGCTATAAAAACTTGGATTTGATAATTAAACAAAAGTATATTTCCATAAGTTAATAATAGGAATCATTTGCATATATACCTGTATATGTATAAATATATAATAACGCAGTACTATTCATTTGGTTAAGGTTTACAAAATATTATTCTACATTCATATTCTAAAACATTATATTATATAACTGAATATAAAATAGATTATGAAATAGTGACATGATGGGGCGGTGCTGTGATGGGACTTTATTGTATTATATTCCAAACGCGGAAAGGCAACAACGTCTGAGCCGTTAAAATATGTACAATAATGGAAAATGATGCTAAACCATTGTATGTATGTATGTAAGAATTACACTTCAAGTATAAAATACTGTACATGGTTAAAATATGCAGGCATTTAAACATTAAATCATTTCAGTCTGATTATAATCATACAATAATTATACTTTGTTTTCCCTTGGTGTGCATATAAAATGTTAATATATTAGTACAGTATCAAGAATCCAATCCATAACAAAACAATATTATTCTGCTTCCCGGGTAAAGCTCATATTAACAAGACAATTACTTTAGCATTCAACCTTGTACAGCTATAATCAATATTTCGCCAAAAACATTGCTTCTTGACAGTGTAATTCTAGGTTACTATCACTTTCCCATCAAACTTTTCTTGTTTCTAATAATTTGTGACTATACATACATACATACATACATAAAATTTTAAGACTGAGTGCTCCACACATAAGTGTAGTTTCAGTCTCTTGTCCTAATGGCGGCATTCCAGGCAACCCTGTTAAGGGCTGCTTCACTTGTCAAGTTCTTGGATTTGAGATCGGCGCGTATAGTCCGATCCCAGGTCTTCCTCGGTCCACCCCTTGGTGCAGCTCCCTCCACAATCACAGACCTGCATTTTTTCACCCAATTTTGTTCATCCATTCTCTCCACATGTCCATACCATCCCAGTCTACTTGTACGCATCACCTCGCTAATACTCTTTATACCTAAACGTCTCCTCAGCTCAACATTTGTTATTTTATCCTGTAGCCTGGCCCCACACATCCATCTCACCATTCTCATCTCATTACAATGGCTTAACATTGTTTTCCATCACATAATGTGCATTGTAACGGCTCAGACGTGGTTCCTTTTCCTAGTTGGAATACATTGGTACTGTATTACAATAAAGTCCTATCACAAAAGTGCCCCATCATGTCATCACTTTGGCTGGTGTTAGCATAGTGCTAACCACGCTGCAGCAGGACTCAAACCAAGTCCAACGTCAGCACCTGCAGTATCTGCAAACCATACCAGCCCCAACAGTGCTACAAGAAGACAGTACCATACCAAGGCAACTTGGACTTAAGAACAACAAAATCCTGCCACAACAGTGCCCCACCATGTAAACACTGGCTGACTCTGGTGTGGCGCCAAACAGCACCCAGCTAAGACTAGTAGAGTCCCCTGTGGCACCTATCTGCGCCCAACCAGCCTCGGCAGTGCCACACCAAGACGGTGCCAATAGCAAAGCTTTATTGTATAATAATGGATGTTGGTTCACAAGACTACCGCCATCCCCCCCCCCCCCATATTAGTCGCTTTGTACAACACTCAGTAGGATGTGTAGGGCATATTCTTTTTTCATCCACCCCATGGGGGAGTTAAGAAGCCAAAACTCTTGAATATTAACCTCTATAACTCACAAACGACTTGAGTAAACAAGCTAATATTTCTACCATTTGGGAAGGGCCAGCCAAGAAATAGGTGTGGAAATTTACAGCCCATTTGGTCAAGCCCTTTCTGAGTAACAGAGGTTAGAGTTCACGAGATCTGGCCTACCTACTGGGAACAGGGTATAGTACTGTACTATTTGTTCCATGTAATCTACATAACAAATGATAAGTATCAAGATAAAGTCCAAATCTTGAGTTAACAGCATCAAATTTTTGGCAAACTATTGATCTTAACTGTACTGTACATGAATTAACTGTACAGTATGTTAGTAACAAAACACTACTTCTCCAACTATACAATGATATGTTATTTCTGTGTTCATGCTACTCAATTTCCCACACACAAACTACATTGTAACCCACCAAAATATAGATCTACATTAAGGGGGGGGTCACCTTATCTTTTTTTATCTTCTGTTCTCTCTTTCTCCGGGTTGTATCCATTCGGCCCCATTCAGCCTACTGTTTAAGACGTTTAACCCCATCCAGGTGCCATCCAGGTGGCGAGCATAGCGAGCCAGTAATGTATGAGGAAATTGAGCTTCGCCAGAAGCATTTTTCTATCGCAAAATGTACAAATTTAGCCTGCTGTCAAAATGTTTGTTAATACTATGCTGGCTCGCTGCCGCTCACCAGGAAAAAATTGACAACTGGATGGGGGTAAACGTCTTAAAACAGTAGGCTGAATGGGGCTGAATGGATACAAGCCAAAGAGAGAGGGAGCGAAAGAGAAAAAAAGCGAGGTGGGCTCCCTTAAGGGGGTATCATATAAGAGCTTTCATTGTCAATTATTACAGCAGCATTTCTGGGATCTTTTGCACTGGTATCGCAAATTACACTAAAGATAGATAACTTAGGAGACAAAATAACATTAAAATTTACCTCATAAGCTGCCAGATCAGTGTTAACGATAAAATTTGAGGGGAAAAGCTCTCACGTGATGCTGACTTTACTGGTATAACAAAAGCGATAGTGTATCCCAGATAAAACGTTAAAAAAATATATATACAGTACAGTAGTTTGAATTTATGTAATGCCTTAAACTAAACATCTACTAAACAGAAGCTAGTATATATTTCAAGTTCTCAAATAATAATTGCTCCAAACAAGTTATTTAAATTCATAACTACTTATAGACATTGACAATAAACTTAGCAAATGGGTAACTGTTGACACTACAGAGAGCCCTGCAAGGGCGCGGTCAATGTAGACTGGGCAAACACAGTGTCCTTGGAAATGCGCTCCTTTGTGACTTAGGAATAAATGGGGAAAATAGAACCGTAGTCTGCCAACCCAACCACCCGTACCTATTTTTCCCTAATAGGCCTAGCCTAACGCCTAAAATACATACAAAAAGTACAGATTATGGTTGTTGTTGTTGTTGTTCCCTAAGCTGCCTGGCCGAACAGCCCCGAGTCCCTGAGAAAGGCCATGGCCACGATCGGGCTTTCCCACAGAGCTCTCATTGAGTGTAGATTGTGTTGTTGGCGTAAGTGGTTGTGTGAAATGCAGTCTTCTATGATGTGTTTAATGGTATGGGGTGCTGTGTTACATCCCGGGCAGGCGTCGACAACGGAGTCATCCAGTCTCTTCTGATAGCTCAGGAGAGCTGGATGGTGTCCGCATCTCAGCCTGGCCAGGTGGACTCTGTCCTCGCGAGGAAGGGAGGATTCGGAAGGATGGATTTCGGGAGGTCGTGCATGCAGCTGTGTGTTGTCTGTGAGTGAGTGGATGGATCGGTGAGATTATGGTTAAATACAGTTACTTATATGATATATTACCAGTACAGTAAATGGAATGGGTACTCCCTTATAATGGTGTATGGTGTCGTTGTTGTTGTGTGAAGTGACAGGCAACATTTGCTTGTTTGTCTCCCCTCTCGTGCATATCCTTCTTCTCAATAGTTATCACCTTCAATTTCTTCTTCGGCGGGACCAGTGTCACACGGGCTGGTGTGTTATGGTCAGCGGGGGACCAGTGACGGTGGGGATATCCATAATCTCAGAATACGCTCAAGGCCACGATAGACAATAAGTGAGACTTGGCAGGAGGGCGGAAGCGGTCTGACGTCACGTCAAGATGGCCGACAATAGCTGCGCATCACTTTCCGAAACCGCGCCTTTTTTTAAAACCGCTTCGTTTACGTATTTCGTGCCACTCTAGAACCTCCCGCGCCTTTTTGAAAACGCGGCCTTAGAGTCCGTGTCCTTGTGGGGCCGACTGTATACTCAATATCAGACATACAAAAACTAAATGTAATGACGAATACAATAATGTACGGTAATCCCATAATTACAAAATATATAACTATGCATTAGATAATTCCACTACTTTCACTGCAGCACAACATAACAGACTAATAATACGTCGCCCATACAATGGCATACCGGTACAATAATTAAAATCCCATGATTCTCTTCACATACAGCAAATGCAACAATACTGACAAAGGCATGTATCACATAAGCAGATTTAGGGTAGAATTTTATCATTATGCTAATTGACAATAAATTATCATAGAAGTAATTTGTGCTTCATATTCATAGTTTACTAAAACTGTATACTGGTACATGATTGCAATCTAACAGGGGTTAAATTAAAAGTACTGTACAGCACCATATAATATAGTTATTCTCCTGGCTGCTTAGTCAATAAATTTTAATTGTTCCTGTGATTGATTCTGAGACTGTGAAAGGTAGCCTACTGTATGTGCATAAATGGAATACAGGATTTGATTATATTGAAATTCATTATCTACAAGTTATAGAAAATCCCATAGGGAAACTACTGTGGGACATTAGCAAATACCACCACATATCATATTGTACTATAACAAATTTATAATAAAATGGACCATCTCTGGACAGGGATGTAACTTTGGACATTTCTGGATAATATGTAATGAGCCACAGTGGTGGAAAGAGTTTATAAATAAAATTATCAACTTTCAAGTCAACAACACTTTTTTATGCATCTGCAATAGATATGATAAGTAATAAAAGCATAAGCTCACAACTCCTTTTCCTAGACTTAGCTAATAATATAGTTTAATATGATCGATTGAAAAATGCAGTAACTATGGTTGTTATTATAAAAACATAAAGCTTCTGTAGCAAATCTTCTACAGTACACAAATGACTAGAATCACATTTGTATTTTATTAAACACTAACTATTAAAATCTGTGTATCACAAGATTATTGTGATCTTTACCACAATATAAAGTATGAGTTGGTAGACCAATAGCATATACAGTTATACACGTTACTTGAATTAAAGGCGGTCCACACAATTCTATTCCAAAAGAATATTTCTTAACTTATGGTAGACTGTGATACAGAGGTTAAATTTTAAAAACAAATCACAGAAGTAAGGTTTGTCGCACCTCGGGACTAGCTCACATGTGTTAAGGCTTCTTTACCACATGAGACATGCTACATGTCTCAGTCAAGTGTACTGTCTCTATACAGTCCCACCTCCCTTGAGGTCTTTTCGCAAGACTTTATCCCACAGTTCATGGACCATTGACCAACCATACCCACCGTGCACCCTCCCACTCTAACCAGGGTAGCACGATACCATTTAGTTTGTTACTTGGACCACTCCCAACAAGTAAAATTAAATCAAACTTCCAAAGCTAGGTATGAACATCCATTTTCAATTATACAGTACCATCAGCAAAACTTATGAATTCAAAACTATAATCATGACTTTACTTCCGAGATAGAAAAATAACAAGATCTTGATGTTTATCATTCTTTTTTCAGGCATGAGGAAGCCAATGGTGACACTGACAAACTTTGCAATTGTCAGTAACCTTGGTCTACTCCTACATGCCACACCCTCCAACATCTATACTCTATACACATCATAGAAGACTGCATTTCACACAACCACTTATGCCAACAACACAATCTACACTCCTTGAGAGCTCTGTGGGAAAGCCCGACCGTGGCCATGGCCTTCCTTAGACTCGAGGCTGTTCGGCCAGGCAACTTAGGGAACATCAACAACAACATCTATACTCTCTCTCTTAGTATTGTCATCTGCAACAAGGCGCAAATCACTTCAATCTCCTCTGACACATCTCAACACTGATAGACTTACACCTACTGTAGCTGCCCTCTCAAAATCACATTCACAATTCTGTCCCTCAAGAAAACACCACACATCAATCTTACCATCCGCTAAGTTATGTTGTACCTCCATAAAATTCAACTCTTGATTATTTCTCTAATTATAAATTTTAAAAATTATCCTTAACAGATGTAAATATAGCATTCATATTAAAGGTTTGTTCTGTGTGGTTCAGGAGCATTTCTGTACTAAATTAACTGAGGACACCAAGTAAAAGTCATGAAGGTGGGACACCGCTTTTATCTGTAGGTGTATATTCAAGCCTACATAACTACTGTATATACTGATGTCTTCCTCCTCTACTGCTCATATTTCCCTTAAGTATATAACATAACACTTCGCACACCAGCAGTCTACAGCTTACTTTTCCTATGGAAAGGAACGTATTAAGGAAATTCTAACTACCGGTAACTTGATTGTATAAAGGGGCCATTTGTCACTAACTTTTGACAATAGGAATTTACGGTCATTCATAACAATCTATAGTACAGTTGGTCAAAGTTCCAGCTGACCCACCCTCGCTCTGGGGCTCGCAGAATTAGCTGGCAATACTGGTGTAGTTGCCAATCAGTGGATATAATAACTTGAATATCCAAGCAAATCTACAACTTTGGGTGAATGTTCGGGATCATACATAGCGATGTATGCATTTTTATTTGAGATAGGCTTACTTTCCCTTGTTTAGTATATGTTCTAACAATGATATAGCCGAAATCAGATCTACCAATTCCAATCTTTGTAAGACACACCTCCTTCTTACACCAGTATTGACAGATAATTCTGCAAGCCCCAGAGCAAGGGTTGGTCAGCTGGAACTTTGACCAACTGTACATGTATACATTTAGATGAAGAGTAATGATAACATATATGAATAAATACTTAACTATTGTAATGGCATAAATTGTACTTAAACTGTAATAAGAAAAACAAATATTCAACCCTGAGAAAAATGTTCAACACCTTGAAAGAATGTGATATAGGAAATACAAAACATTAATGAGCTACTTAAGTGTGCCCTGGAATCGTACAGGTCTGGCTGGATCCTCTGGTGAAACATCCTCGGACTTCTTGCTAGGTCTGGGAGGCACATAACTAGAAAAGAAGAAAGGCAAAACAATTAAGATTAACTACCGGTATGCTTGTTTATTTGCTTGGCTGGCACAAAGCTAGAAAAGAAGACATGCAAAACATTTAATGAGATATGTGTTCTGGTCTACTGTATTGGCTCAGTATTTGGAAAAGGGATAACAAATATTCACAGTAACTTAATAGAAAACTTTAGAAATCTTATACATATAAATTACTTCAAGTTAAACATTCAGGAATTAAAACAGTATTTCAACTTTTAGTTTGGGGTTAATGTAGGTAAAGATATAAAAAAACAAATATGAGCGTTGGGTTTTGGGATCCATATTCTACAGTACACGATAAAAAACTAAAAGACTAATGAGGCAGTAAGAAGGTGGTGTGATGTGGAGGTAGATGTGCTGGAAAGTGTGAAAAGGAACAACTTGAGATGGTTCGGCCATATGGAACGTATGGAAAGCGAGAGAATGACTAAGAGGGTGTATGAGAGCGCGAGGTGGAGGGACAGAGAGGGAGAGGTAGACCGAATGAGAGGTGGAAGGATGGAGTGAGGAAGTACATGAACGAAGGCGGTGCTGGTTGGGGGGAGGGGCGTCGACTGACTGGGGACAGAGGTGCATGGGGGCGGTTCGTTCGTGGCTACCCCTTCGGGGATCACGGCGTCAGGCAATAGATAAATAGATAGACGATAAAAAACAAATGACTATCCCATTGTTTGAAAATTACAGAACCAATATGGCATCCAAAGAAAGAGATGGCAGATCTCTCTTACTAGAGGATTTCTATTTCACAGTTTTACATATCAATCTAGGTTGTTGTTGTTGTTGTTGTTCCCCAAGCTGCCTGGCCGAACAGCCCCAAGGCCCCGAGCAATTCCAAGGCCATAACAGAGCGCCCCCACAGAACCCTCCCTGCCGACCACAATAAAGCCTGGGTGACCGAAGCCACTCCATGGCAGGGTGCTGAGGAGGGTGCGGAAATGCCCGGGAAACCAAAGCCCCACCCAGGGCCCTGTGCCCCTCAGCAATTATGAAGAGAAAGTTGAGGGGCAAGGGAAAAATGTGACGCTTTGGCTTCCAATCTTGGTAGATTGGGAAATCTACGGAAGAGACGCTGTCAGGTGAGATCTAGAAAATATACAAGTTAAAGGAACAGTCAGAGTAAGCTATGGGTATGGCAGAGATTGCTCAGCTCTCACTCTGATAGACCAGCCCATCACCACATGACTAGAACCCAATCCTCTCAGCATCAGGTAGGAAAGGCCCTAGAAAGCCGCCTTTGGCAGGGGGATAGCTCCCCTATTTCAACCCCTTTCGGGGTTGGGCACCTGCCTATCAATCTAGGTTGTGATAGGTGTAAGTGTTGCAAAAAATGGGAGAGCCAATAGAAGAGAATGCTTTGTTAAAAATTCCAAGATCAATACTATAGGTAGCCCCAACGAACTTGAAAATAATCTGGACCCCAAAACTTCTTATAACTCAAAATAAATTAATGCAATTGGGCTGGCATTTCTATCATTAGGAAGAGTCCACCAGGAAATAGGTGTGGAAATTTAAAGCCAGTTTGCTCAAGGTCCTTTTGAGTTACGAAGAGGTCAGGGATCGAGATAATTGACAACTTCGTTGGCGCTACCTATAGTACCGGTAATTTTGTTTAAATAAAAAAGGTTAATAGTGTAGCTACAGTAAAACCTGTCTCATTTAAAGTAATCATGGGCATGCCCTCTCTAAAAGTGCAAAATTTCTGCAAGTGTGAAGTCTTTCAAAAACAAATCTTGGTCAATATGATTTTGTCCAAAAGCCCAAGGTAATAGTCCAAACTGGATTGGGTGTCGAGGCTTTCACATCTTTCTGCCTCTGTCAAAAAGAGGTAAATGTATGGACTGAATACCATTGTTTAAACATTTACCTCACTCTTTCAGATTCTTTCCTTAGTCTGTCAGATATTTAAAAAAAGAGAAGAACATTCTGGACAAGATACCTAGTCTGGAAGCCTTTGAATTCAGATACCCAAGGTCCAAAAGAGAGATGCTTTACTGTATCATGGTCCAGGAATTTAAAACAAAGAAATCCTGTATAAAGTACAGTATTAAGTTTTGTAATAAAAACAACAAAATCCAAATTAAAAACTTATTGTTAAATGAGAAGATATTAACCTTGAAGGAGACGTCTGCAAGGATGCATACTCCACAGCTATCTTGGCTCCGACCCTCGCATTATTCTCTATTAGGGCGATGTCTGGATAGGCTAAGGAAACTAAATGTCAAAATTAGCATATAATAGAGAGAATGATACATAATAAGGTCAGTGATCAACATCAAGCATACAATAAAGGGGCAAGTTAGCTAGTAAAATACAATTACTATCCCAAGGTTATGGGCTTCTAACTACTGTACCTCATAGGGTTTTCCCAATACCCTCACCCAAGATCTAATTCACTGGGTAGAATTCAGTAGCTCCAGAGCACCCCATCAGAACCAGCCACAGGGACACGCCCTATGTGCGTACGCAGCATTACAGTTGGCATATTTTACACCTACTGGTCGGGCAATTTCCTGGTACACTACCACCAGGTTCAGGCCTCTGTATTAGTTGGCAGAAAGTTCCAGCCTGGAAAGAGACTATGCCCAATGCCCCCTGGATCCTTTTGATCATGTGTATCAGTGATGGTACCTAACCTTTGCCCAAAAGAGCAAAAACCTCCAATGCAGCAGAGTTTCTACTACTAGGGAATCTAAGACAGGATGACCTTGTGGGAAAGGAAGTCTACTAATCTGCTGCTAGATACTGTTGAGAATATAAATCAGAGCCGTTGGTGTCCTCCCTAGCGAATTGCGTAGGACAGTGACATTACCTTCAGTGGCTAAGTAACCACCCGCTACTTGCTTGGGAGATTGAAATGGATTCCTACTAAAATTAATCTAAGTTTCTGTAAGTGTGTCGGTAAAATAACGGTGCGACTCGCGGCACGAGAGGGGAAGGGGGTAGGGCATCCGAGAGGTGCTGCGGGGAAGATGCTTGGGAGTGGTGAAGGAAGGGAGGAGGAAGCCTAGTACAATAGTAGGCCAATAGGGCCCGCAAAAAAATGTATTGCTTGGAGCGAAAAAGCTCGACGCCACATGGTTTCACCCCTTGTGGCACAAAAATTACTTAACACTATATGGCATTACCCAGGATGTAAGGGTTTTAATATTGAACAGAAATAATTGTTGTTAGGGCTCATTTTAATCAGTGAATAATTTCTAATGCAATGGAATTGAACAAATTATTATCCTACCAAACAAATACCTAAACAAAATGACAGTCAATATAATAAATTCCCTGAAAGATATGGGTGTGGTTACCACCGTGGGAAAACTACCCCCTCGCCCCACTGACCAAGGGAAATTTTTCCCCTTATATCCCATGGCAGTAGCCACACCCACCACAGATCAGGGAATAGATTTATTCTGTTCATAATTAAGGGAGGTAGGAAGTCATAGAATCCTCACTACTACTATCACAATCACCAACACCCACTACTAGAACCACCAGGGTCCTGATGTGGCGGCGTCTACGCCGTGGGGCCACCTCCCGAGGCTGCCAACCGCGGATGGCTGCCGACCCTCCACAGCCGAAGACAAAATCAACGACCAGTGGAGGAAAACCGGATGCCGGCCGCGGGGAGCAGTTTCGGGAGCCAAACCGTCACAACCATCCCCTGCCCCCTCCCTGGGGGCACGGGTCCTTGGAGCGGCTTCGGTCGCGCCGGGAATTTCCACACCTCTCACACCACACACACACATCACAGTTTTTCCTACACCGAGAAATGACTCTCCGGCTGTCATTTCTCGAAGACTTCTTCTAGCCGGAGACATTGAGAGCAATCCAGGACCCACGTTCACATACATATGTCCAACTTGCTCAAAACCCATCACTTCGAGTCGCCATACTAAGGGTTCAGTTCTCTGCAATTCATGTGGGAACTGGACCCACTTCACCTGCACAACACTTGCCTCCAAGAAACACTACACAAACACCTGGACCTGTTCCTCATGCCCCTCCCTCTCCCAGTCAAATCCCTCGCCTAAAACCCGTCCACCTCTCCTCCCCAACCCACCTAACCTTCCCATATCATCCACTCCCCCCCTAAAACCCGTCCACCTCTCCTCCCTAACCCACCTAACCTTCCCATACCATCCACATCCTCAACTCAACACACCACACCCCATCCTAATCCATTCCAACCCCCATCTCCTGCTCCCCAATCCCCACCCCCACCTCACCCATCCCAACCCCCAGCCCCTCCCTCACCCCCACCCCCCCCCCCCCACCCCCACCCCATCCTCGTGCAGCAGCACCCAACGTACATCGTGCACATAACATTAACATTCTTCAACTGAACATAGATGGCATCAACACAAAGAAACACGAACTCTCACACTTCATCAAACAACACAACATACACATTGCCATCTTACAAGAAACAAAACTCCGCACAACAAAAAAAACACCCACATTTCATAATTTCACCACCATCAGACAAGACCGGGCTGTCGGCGGGGGCGGTGGACTCATCACCCTGGTACACAAAGAAATATCATACATAGTAACCAGTGTACAAACCAAATCACTCCTCCCCCCAAATGATAACACAACAGAAATACAGTCAATTAAAATACGCACTGGCAACAACTCCAACATAACCATCATAAACACATACATCCCTCCCCAAACATCCCCTACAGTACCAAATGAATACAGACCACACTTACAACACATCACAAACACCCCACACACCCCACACATCATCCTGGGTGGTGACTTCAACGCCAAGACGTCGGCCTGGTTTGTCGACAACCCCGACACAGACAGAGGGCTGGTACTACAAAACCAAACCGATAACCTCATCATCCTTAACGACATCCATCAACATACCCATATTCCTCACCAAGCCCTCTATAACCCATCATCTCCAGACATCACCTTTTGCTCCCCAGAACTCGCCCCCACAACATCCTGGAGGGTGGTCAGAACCTTAGGCTCTGACCACCTCCCGATCATTATCACCACCAAAACCAGACTCACCCCAGCTAGCCACAAACACACATACACCAATTATAAAAGAGCTAACTGGGAAGCATTCACAAATGAGACAGAACAACACTTCACAACTCTAAACAGTACACCCATCACTAACATCAACAATGCTGTACACATACTCAATAAAACTATCCAAAACGCTGACAAGAAACACATTCCAAGAGGTAACAGAAAAAGACACAACCCCAACTTCACACCAGAAATTCAAAACCTCATCAGACAACGCGACATACTGAAACACTCCCCAGCACCCCACACACAAGACATCACACAACAAATTCAAGCACTCAACACCCAAACTAACAACAAAATACAAGAACAACAAAAACTAAATTGGAATAACTTCCTACAAACACTTGATCACAAAACAAACCCCAAAAAACTATACAAAACACTAAACAGCATCACACTTTCCAACAGCAACACAACACAATCACATGCTGCAATCACAACAACAGACTCTACTCCTTCATGTAAACAACAAGCAAACACTCTCATCAATCACTTTTCACATGTCAGCCACCTAAAACCTCACAAAGACGACCGACGTGTCATCCGACGTAAGAGACAATTCCCCACAGACCCTGACTATACACCCTTCACCAATCACCAGACAAAGCATATCATCAACAATCTCAAGCACTCACCCGCCTGTGGCCTAGACAACATAAGCAACATACACCTCAGACACCTGGGACCACAAGGCATACAAGCACTCACTAACATATCAAACTACAGCTATTCACACAACACAATACCAGACATTTGGAAGCATGGTATCATCATCACTTTCCCCAAACCCAACAAAGACCCCACGCTACCCTCCTCGCACCGCCCCATCACACTCCTTTGCTCCCCCTCCAAAGTCATGGAACGCCTAGTATTACAACTAATTACACCTGACCTACCCCTAGCTCCAACACAACATGGCTTTAGGCCACTGCACTCCACAAACACTCTTCTCACAGACCTTACACAAAGAGCTTTCGACGGCATCAATTCAGCTAGACCACCACACAGATCACTATTAGCCACACTCGACATTAGTAAAGCCTTCGATGCCATCCCCCGCCACAACCTAACAAACAAAATCTACAACACAAACATGCACAACAACACAAAACGGTGGCTGGCCAACTTCCTAGCAGGCAGATGTGCACACGTATCTTTTGCCGGTCAGTCATCTAAAATCAGAAACTTTCCAAACGGAGTCCCACAAGGATCCGTCCTATCGCCCGCACTCTTCAATCTGTACATGCACGATATAACTACACCCAATACGCCCCAAATAAACTTAGCCTCCTATGCAGATGACATAACACTCACATGCACACACCATGACCCAAAAAGAGCAACAGATCTCCTTCAACCCTATCTCAACACACTACATGGCTGGTGCACTACAAACAGACTTAATCTAGCCCCAGCCAAATCCACCGCAACCCTGCTCACAAGTTGGACAGGAGAACACGAATACATCCCTCAACTCACCATAAACAACACACCCCTAACACATACACACACACCCAAAATCCTAGGAGTAACATATGATACTCATATGACATTCAAACAGCACACCACAAACATTAAAAAGAAACTGACACCCAGACTTAACGCCCTCAGGTCACTTGCTCACACAAAATTTGGACACAACAAAGAAACTACCACCACAGTATATAAACAATACATAAGATCAGTGATGGAATACGCAAGCCCAGCCTGGGCTTCTAACCTAGCTGAAACACATCATAAGACCTTACAGACTATTCAAAACAAAGCCCTGAAGATCATTACAGGCTGCACAGCTACTGCACCCACAGATCACCTACATCAAGAAACCAAAATCCTCAAAGTCAAAGACCATCTGGACATGAGAGGCACTCAATTCCTGGCAGCAGCCTCCACGAACCAAGACCACCCACTAAACTACATGGCAACACACCCACAGACACCAAGAAATATCAAAACAACACCCAGCACACGGTATCACACACAATTATTGTCCTCTCTCCCTCCCTGCCCACCCCGAACCAACATCCAGAAGCACATCCATACTCATATCTCTCACCGATCCATCCACTCACTCACAGACAACACACAGCTGCATGCACGACCTCCCGAAATCCATCCTTCCGAATCCTCCCTTCCTCGCGAGGACAGAGTCCACCTGGCCAGGCTGAGATGCGGACACCATCCAGCTCTCCTGAGCTATCAGAAGAGACTGGATGACTCCGTTGTCGACGCCTGCCCGGGATGTAACACAGCACCCCATACCATTAAACACATCATAGAAGACTGCATTTCACACAACCACTTACGCCAACAACACAATCTACACTCAATGAGAGCTCTGTGGGAAAGCCCGATCGTGGCCATGGCCTTTCTCAGGGACTCGGGGCTGTTCGGCCAGGCAGCTTAGGGAACAACAACAACAACAACAACAACAACTAGAACCACCATCATCTACACGTGGACGCTTCCTTTTTTTATTAGGGGGGGGGGGGGTCGCATTAATAGGGGAAATGCCGGGTTTGCTTGAATATTTATCCCCGATTCGCATATTATGAACATACATTCTTAACCCATTGACTGCGGGTGACGTTCCTGAATGTCCCGACAATTTACAGCAATTTCCAGGCTTTAAAAGCCTGTGAAAGCCGTAGAAATCGAGTGTCAGTGGGCGGGAGCGTGAGGGACCCACCTCCGACCCTCAGAGCAGCGAGCCGCTCACTGAGGGAGACTGTGTCTCGCGCGGGTGTCTCACAACAGCGTTGCCGAGCGAGCGAGAGCTAATAATTAGCGGTTTTCCCGTATGTCTATGGCACCGCTGCGGGTGAACCCCGCCACCTACGAAGCCTGTTCTGGTCTCATTTTGAAGCTATTTTCGCCTAGTTTTCGGCAGAATACAGTTCATTTAATGCAGATGCTTGATTAATCATTCAGGAGTGCCTGAATATGCCCTAAATAGCCCAAATATGCCTGCAGTGTAAGTGTTAATACAATTAAATATGATTCTCAGACCCCCCCCCCACTCGTATATATATATATATATGGGATCGCGCACTGCGAATATGCGTATAATGAGGGTGGACTATAAAAGGATACTGGACTTGAGACTCTGGCCACCAGTGAGCTCCGAGACTCTCTGCAGGATGAAGGGTGTAACATCTCTCCCACTCACTGATGACGATGCTTCCTCAACAGCTTTTTCTGAAATATTATAAACAATGAGTGGTACTCTACATTATAATCTACAGTACATATATGACTTTTCTTGCAACCCTAAGTAATTTGCAGCACTATAGTATTGTCAACAAATCAAACTCTATAAAAAATAATCCAATAATTATTCTAACTGGAGGGGTATTTGGTAGAGCACATGCCGCATACCTATGCCTAAGCTGGCTTTGTCATAGGGTATGATCATAATCGCCTCGTAAATTGAAACACTTCTTGCTTGACGTATATCCAGTATGCCCACCAAATTTTGTGAAAATCTTTCCATAACTTTGTGTGATATATTTTTGTTTTCTATGTGAGTGAGGGAGGGAGACAAAAGGCAGAACTGCCTGTAGCGAGTGCCTCCCCCATAGTAAAAAGAGTGACAGGGCCAAAATCAAGGGACGTTCGAGCTAATATGCCTGGACACACGAGTTTGAAGCAATTTAAGTCATAGGAGGAGGGAAAGACTGATTCTAGGAGAGAGTTCCAGAGCTCAGCTGTTGAGTAGAAGAAAGTCTGAGAGTAACGTTTCACTCTTGGGTTGGAGAGTTGCACAGAGTAGGAGTGGGATTTGAGTTACACCTCATAAAACACATATTTGGTGAAAGCGTTATTCCTATACATGCACCATCCAAAAGCGAACAACCCTTCTAAAGCACCCAAAAAAAATTGTAAGCGTACACAAGTCTGCACTGACACACTCGCTTCTTATATAAAATCTTCAAACAATAACCAGAATAAAAGGAAGAAAGGCATCATCATACTCGAGGGATTAACTCATGAACTGCTGGAAAATGTACAAAATAATAGGCCAAGTTGAAGAAGGGAGGGGGGTGGAGTATAAAGGGGGGAAGGATTGGAGGATGTGGTATAGATAGATGCCACTACTTTCTATATGTCACCCAAATTTCAGACAATTCCTGGCACTGGCATGGTATTTGAAGGGTTATTTTTATACTGTACATGTTTAAATACCGTGGCTTACGAGAGGACCTTCGCAGTCTATGGGTTAAAGAAGAAGATATCTCACCAATAGCTTCCTTGATAACTTGTCCTTCTGCCTGGTGTTCCTCAGGTATGGGTACAGCTACCAGCATCCCAGAGTCAAGGCCCAGGTCAGCTCTTTTCATCATCATGGCCGCCACCAGATGGGGGGTCTCCACGTGGCAGGGGGCACGGAACCCACTGTCCACCGTAAAGAAATCGGGAAACTTTGTACTCTTGCCCAGAACGGAAACACACACACCTAAAAATTTAAATAAAATTAAGCACCTGGTTTATTAAAGTAAATTACTAGTTCTATATAGGGTTTAATACAATCCTAACCATAAATTAAATCCAGAGCAGTCATGTGGAGGCCAATGCCCTAGGGTTAAGTGCCCCATTAATTTCTATTTCCTTTCACCTATGCATAGCCTCCGATAGTGCAGTTGGGATATTGTACATGCTTAGATTGGTATGCAGGATTCGAAACTGCATAATAAATCGTAGGCATGTGCAGTATTCTTTAACTGTCCTCGTGGTGCAATGCATAAGTGTGTTGATTTTCGGTGTGAGCATCCTAGGTTCGAATCCCCGGACTGCCACATGTGTTTGTTAATTTCATTAATCGAGTTTAGGAGTAAAGTTGGTTGGTGGAGAGAACATAATAATTCATGTAATATTGTGAGAAGCAACAGCTCCCAAATAAAAGGCCCAGTGAATACAAACAAAAATGTAATGTGCTTGAGAGTTAGCTGGGATTCTCTCATTGCTTGTGAGGCAAAAAAAAAAAAACAGCAAGATAAACCATAAGGTAAAATGCAAGAAAATACAGTAGATACCACAACTTACGTAGGATAAGAGAATGCAACAATCCAGCGGATACTTTTTTTACAACAAATAATATAGTTCTGTACTTTTTTTGTCATTTGCCTCAACTGACCTTGAGTTTCTAGATACTCTAGTGTTCTACCAACATCCAGGATGCTCTTGACCCCAGCAGCCACCACCGTGACGGGGGTGCGGCCCAATTCGGTGAGGTCAGCAGACACATCTAGGGAGTTCTCTCCTCCTCGGTGTACTCCCCCGATACCACCAGTCACAAAGATGGGGATGCCTACTTTGTTGGCTATGATCATGGTTCCAGACACTGTTGTGCCACCATTTAATCCCTGTAAAATAATATTTTAGTCAAATTACCATATGGTCAGGTCATACAAAAATGAAAATTCATGTTTTTTTTTATGTTTTAATGTTTTATAACATGATAAAGAGAGTTGTGTCTTAGGCTAGGAACCAATTGACCTTTTTAACATAAGGTCAATGCCCCCAAAATGGCAATTTCAAGTTTGGCGATAGCCTCTTGGCACTAATTCGTCGTCGTACTGTATACCTATAATAACATTAAAATTTCAGTAAGGCAACTAGAATTTTGCCGGCTGCCTTATCTCTTAATTTTGGTATAATTAACAGTTGAAAGGCTTTTCCATGTTTTGCACGGGTATGCCTTGGTCAATCTAATGACCATTCTCGATGCTGCACAGTCTCCAGAACTCAGAGTCCCTGTTTAAGCCGAAAAACTCTGAAATCCTTCTGAAAGGACTTCATCATAGGCCTTTCATGGTCTATTGCCAATATAGACTGTCACACTTCCCTTCACTACCATACTTCTATCATGCAGCACTAAGTCATTCTCATCCATTGTCCCCACATGACCAAACCACCATACTCAGCCCGTATGCATCACCTCACTGATAATAAATTATACTCTATACCAAGTCACTCTTTAACCCCTTCAGCACCATGACCCCTTTTGACCTTCGATTCTGGCTAAAGTTAGACAATTTTATGCGCAGCTTCAAAAGGACCCATGTTACTAAGAGGGTTTATTGAGATCGCATTTACCCATTTGATTCCTAGAGGTAGATTATACACCAACGAAAATCGTCTAATGGTAACCAGATTATGAGGAAAATTAAGTCATGGGGCTGAAGGGGTTAAACTTGTTGGTCCCTCTCCCACTTTGGTATTACGCTTCGAGACCCTTCATTGTCAATAGTGGTAAAGACTATCTGAACTTCTTCCACTCACTTCTAATTCTTACAAGAATTAGCTTCTGCATCAACCCTAGCGTTAATCATGTCACCCAGGTAGCAGAAATAATCAACAAACTCCAGAGACACATCCTCGATGTTGAATCTTTTCACACAAGGCTGACATTGCCAGTTTGTACGGCATATACCTGTAAGACAGGTAAAGTCAACCACAACTCAAACTATTTTCAACATCACTACCCAAGCATCATGCACACCGAATAGAGTTAGCACACCCATCTTTCATGCAAATACATTCCCATACTGGCTCTCTCTGCCGAACAACTGTATTTCAAAGCTGTTTCTATTCCCTCCTTCAATCTCTAACACGATTTACCATATCTCTCCCCCCTCTTTTTCCTCACCTTTGATTTGTATATTCTTTTAACCCGTTGAGCCCCAGCTAGTTATAATATTTTGTTCACCCCTGTCCCAAGCCATTTTCACTTATTTTTTTTTGTTTGCTAAAATGGAAGACAAGGATGAGAAATGAAAAAAAAAAAAAAAAAAAATCACCTCTGACATTTTTTTTTTGGGGGGGGCGGGGCCGGTGGGGGAGCCTCAAAAAAATGTGTTGAGCCAAAATGGAAGAGAATGGTGAGAAATGAAGACAAAATTAAAAAAAAACTCATTTCGGTCATTTGGGGGGCGGGGGGGGGGGGTTTCAATAGTTCGTCTCCCCCGCATGACCACCCGCCCGGGAGCACTAGGGTAAAAACTGAGTATGGCATTGTACGGCATACATCCTAAGGAGTATCTCACATAAATCTCAAGCCTCTAGCTCCCATACGACCGGAGTAATGAAGGTTCAAAGTGGCGGTGAACTAGGGGTGTAAACTATCCCCACTAAGCCCACCACCACCAGCCGCGCGGCTGTCTCGGCCCGCTCACACCTACTGGCCCGGCTCCCACACACACTACGGTACCTCCCCCTCCTATTCTCCCGCCATTTCCTACCTTACGAGCCACGTAAGTGTTTTTTATATGTCGGACGCACGTGATGCGTCGCTGGGAGTTGGTGATCAAAGACTGCCGACGCAACACGTGCGACGCTGGGTCTCACCGGGTTAATCATTCTATAATCACTCAATCTATTCACCCAGGTAAATACTATAACTCACCTCTACCAATATTTATCCAGGAGGCTGTAGAAAAAAAAATTGTACAAAATAAATGTTAAAATAGATTTTGAATCTCACAAAAAGGTACAAGCATTTTGTTTTTCTTGAAAATTAAAACTTATAGCTACTATAGTCTTGCATTAAAACTTAACTCTTGTACCAATTGTACAGTACGGTATGGTGCCTAGCTATGTAGAGTAAACATCATATCTATTGATTACTGTACCAGCAAAATAAACACTATCTATGGACCACTTGGTATGAAAATAGTGCAACTTCCATATCACAGTATAAGTACAGTACAGTAGTGTAAAACGAGATAATTACACAGCAGGATAATTCAGCCGCGACATCAATAACACTAATTCAAAGGTCCATAGCTCCGAAACTGTTGTATGGATTCGGCTGCTATTGGGCTTAGGGTTTAGAGGAATGCCGACCTAACAAGGTCATATGAGGTTTGATTCATTGTGCAAACAAATGGCTTTTGAGAAATAAGCGTTTTACCAAATTATTTAAAAAAAAAAAAAACTGTCGCACCAATACGAAAGGTGATTAGGCGGCGTAATAATCAAAGTTAGTCGCCACTTCCTCCTAGACAGACCACTTGATGTAGCGACTTTTGGTTTTCACAATTCTCTAGAGGAAAATTTAAGCTTGACTTAGCAATTTAGTGGATGACGGTAACCCTTTCACTTATGGAGACTGATCGAGTGTGATTGATCGCAGAAAAATTACCCCTTCAGGCGGAGTAATTTCGCCGTGAGGTATGTAATTTAAAAAAAAATCTGTAGCATGGCCCTAATTATTCTTTTGAGAAAAATTATTAAGGTATCATTAGCAAAAGATATATTATATATATAGATAAAACAAAACAAAATTAATATTCCATATGTGGCATTTTTTATTGAACAAAAAACACCATTCGTGGCATAATTGCCCTATTTTGCCCTACTCCAATGAAAAAACAATATAAACTCTACTGCAAACCTTAGCTAAGACGTATGGAAAGTCTCTGCGTGATGTTTTGACACACTCTTCCTGACTGGTGGCCAGGGTGTGGAGCTGACTGTGAGAGAGGCCGGCATACACTTGGCCCTCTAGGATGCCCACTGTTGCCGGCACCGCTCCCTGTTAGAGTAGGTTAGGTTAAGTAGAGCAGATTAACCAGACCACTGAGCTCCATACGGAACTCTCATAGGTCTGGCATACTGTTAGAGTAAAGGTCATGTAATCCAGCAAATAGAGGACCGAGAGTATGTTGGATTATCAAATGTGCCAGACTATTGGAAGTCATACATTATAGATATACAGTGTGGTCTCCTCCAAACATTTCAGAATAGCTTGAATGCATATAGAAAATGTATGAAAAGGCTTAGAACTAATGTACATAATTAAGGCTATATGTATATAAAAGGACATTCAGTACACATACTGTACATACATTCCTATTCATTACCACTTATCTTGCCTGTTCTAGTCATCTCTCTACCTTCTACCGCTTTTATTACACCATCACTCCATCTCATCCAAGATCTTCCTCTGCATCTACCTCCCCTTATTTCTGACTCATATATTATCTTTGTAAGCCTTTCATCTCCCATTCGTTCAACATGTCCATACCAGCATAGCACCCGTCTTTCCACTCTGGCCGATAAGGGTTCCTGTTGTCCCACTCTCCTACGTACCTCTTCATTCCTCAATCTGTCTCTTCATGCTACAGTACTGTACTGCCCCCTCCCTGGGGGCACGGGTCCTTGGAGCGGCTTCGGTCGCGCCGGGAATTTCCACACCTCTCACACCACACACACACACATCACACAGTTTTTCCTACACCGAGAAATTACTCTCCGGCTGTCATTTCTCGAAGACTTCTTCTAGCCGGAGACATTGAGAGCAACCCAGGACCCACGTACACATACATATGTCCAACTTGCTCAAAACCCATCACTTCGAGTCGCCACACTAAGGGTTCAGTTCTCTGCAATTCATGCAGGAACTGGACCCACTTCACCTGTACAACACTTGCCTCCAAGAAACACTACACGAACACCTGGACCTGTTCCTCATGCCCCTCCCTCTCCCAGTCAAATCCCTCGCCTAAAACCCGTCCACCTCTCCTCCCCAACCCACCTAGCCTTCCCATATCATCTACTCCCCCCCCTAAAACCCATCCACCTCTCCTCCCTAACCCACCTAACCTTCCCATACCATCCACATCCTCAACTCAACACACCACACCCCATCCTAATCCATTCCAACCCCCATCTCCTGCTCCCCAATCCCCACCCCCACCTCACCCATCCCCCCCCCAGCCCTCCATCACCCCCACCCCCTCCCTCCCCATCCTCGTGCAGCAGCACCCAACATACATCGTGCACATAACATTAACATTCTCCAATTGAACATAGATGGCATCAACACAAAGAAACACGAACTCTCACACTTCATCAAACAACACAACATACACATTGCCATCTTACAAGAAACAAAACTCCGCACAACACAAAAAACACCCACATTTCATAATTTCACCACCATCAGACAAGACCGAGATGTCGGCGGGGGCGGTGGACTCATCACCCTGGTACACAAAGAAATATCATACATAGTAACCAGTGTACAAACCAAATCCATCCTCCCCCCAAATGATAACACAACAGAAATACAATCAATTAAAATACGCACTGGCAACAACACCAACATAATCATCATAAACACATACATCCCTCCCCAAACATCCCCTACAGTACCAAATGAATACAGACCACACTTACAACACATCACAAACACCCCACACATCATCCTGGGTGGTGACTTCAACGCCAAGACGTCGGCCTGGTTTGTCGACAACCCCGACACAGACAGAGGGCTGGTACTACAAAACTAAACAGATAACCTCATCATCCTTAATGACATCCATCAACATACCCATATTCCTCACCAAGCCCTCTATAACCCATCATCTCCAGACATCACCTTTTGCTCCCCAGAACTCGCCCCCACAAAATCCTGGAGGGTGGTCAGAACCTTAGGCTCTGACCACCTCCCGATCATTATCACCACCAAAACCAGACTCACCCCAGCTAGCCACAAACACACATACACCAATTATAAAAGAGCTAACTGGGAAGCATTCACAAATGAGACAGAAGAACACTTCACAACCCTAAACAGTACACCCATCACTAACATCAACAATGCTGTACACATACTCAATAAAACTATCCAAAACGCTGACAAGAAACACATTCCAAGAGGTAACAGAAAAAGACACAACCCCAACTTCACACCAGAAATTCAAAACCTCATCAGACAACACGACACACTGAAACACTCCCCAGCACCCCACACACAAGACATCACACAACAAATTCAAGCACTCAACACCCAAACTAACAACAAAATACAAGAACAACAAAAACTAAATTGGAATAACTTCCTACAAACACTTGATCATAAAACAAACCCCAAAAAACTCTACAAAACACTAAACAGCATCACACTTTCCAACAGCAACACAACACAATCACATGCTGCAATCACAACAACAGACTCTACTCCTTCATGTAAACAACAAGCAAACACTCTCATCAATCACTTCTCACATGTCAGCCACCTAAAACCTCACAAAGACGACCGACGTGTCATCCGACGTAAGAGACAATTCCCCACAAACCCTGACTATACACCCTTCACCAATCACCAGACAAAGCATATCATCAACAATCTCAAGCACTCACCCGCCTGTGGCCTAGACAACATAAGCAACATACACCTCAGACACCTGGGACCACAAGGCATACAAGCACTCACTAACATATCAAACTACAGCTATTCACACAACACAACACCAGACATTTGGAAGCATGGTATCATCATCACATTCCCCAAACCCAACAAAGACCCCACGCTACCCTCCTCGCACCGCCCCATCACACTCCTTTGCTCCCCCTCCAAAGTCATGAAACTCCTAGTATTACAACTAATTACACCCGACCTACCCCTAGCTCCAACACAACATGGCTTTAGGCCACTGCACTCCACAAACACTCTTCTCACAGACCTTACACAAAGAGCTTTTGACGGCATCAACTCAGCTAGACCACCACACAGATCACTATTAGCCACACTCGACATTAGTAAAGCCTTCGATGCCATCCCCCACCACAACCTAACAAACAAAATCTACAACACAAACATGCACAACAACACAAAAAGGTAGCTGGCCAACTTCCTAGCAGGCAGATGTGCACACGTATCTTTTGCCGGTCAGTCATCTAAAATCAGAAACTTTCCAAACGGAGTCCCACAAGGATCCGTCCTATCGCCCGCACTCTTCAATCTGTACATGCACGATATAACTACACCCAATACGCCCCAAATAAACTTAGCCTCCTATGCAGATGACATAACACTCACATGCACACACCATGACCCAAAAAGAGCAACAGATCTCCTTCAACCCTATCTCAACACACTACATGGCTGGTTCACTACAAACAGACTTAATCTAGCCCCAGCCAAATCCACCGCAACCCTGCTCACAAGCTGGACAGAACACGAATACATCCCTCAACTCACCATAAACAACACACCCCTAACACATACACACACACACAAAATCCTAGGAGTAACATATGATACTCATATGACATTCAAACAGCACACCACAAACATTAAAAAGAAACTGACACCCAGACTTAAAGCCCTCAGGTCACTTGCTCACACAAAATTTGGACACAACAAAGAAACTACCACCACAGTATATAAACAATACATAAGATCAGTGATGGAATACGCAAGCCCAGCCTGGGCTTCTAACCTAGCTGAAACACATCATAAGACCTTACAGACTATTCAAAACAAGGCCCTGAAGATCATTACAGGCTGCACAGCTACTGCACCCACAGATCACCTATATCAAGAAACCAAAATCCTCAAAGTCAAAGACCATCTGGACATGAGAGGCACTCAATTCCTGGCAGCAGCCTCCACGAACCAAGACCACCCACTAAACTACATGGCAACACACCCACAGACACCAAGAAATATCAAACAACACCCAGCACACGGTATCACACACAATTATTGTCCTCTCTCCCTCCCTGCCCACCCCGAACCATTTTCCAGAAGCACATCCATACTCATATCTCTCGCCGATCCATCCACTCACTCACAGACAACACGCAGCTGCATGCACGACCTCCCGAAATCCATCCTTCCGAATCCTCCCTCCCTCGCGAGGACAGAGTCCACCTGGCCAGGCTGAGATGCGGACACCATCCAGCTCTCCTGAGCTATTAGAAGAGACTGGATGACTCCGTTGTCGACGCCTGCCCGGGATGTAACACAGCACCCCATACCATTAAACACATCATAGAAGACTGCATTTCACACAACCACTTATGCCAACAACACAATCTACACTCAATGAGAGCTCTGTGGGAAAGCCCGATCGTGGCCATGGCCTTCCTCAGGGACTCGGGGCTGTTCGGCCAGGCAGCTTAGGGAACAACAACAACAACAGTACTGTACTCACACCATACTCCTCAAGCAGCTCATCTCCATCACATATAACTTTCTTTTCTCTTGTGTCTTCAGACCCCATGTCTCAGCCCCATACATTATTTTTGGTACAACTATCCCTCGATACATTGCACTTTTATCTTTCATTCCGAAATTGTTCACCTTCCACATACTGTACTTCCCATTGCTCCAAAAGATATCCTTCCTTCACATACTCTCTATTGTTAGTCTGTTAAAACCAGCCCATCAAAATAATTATCCGAATAACAAGAACTGAAGGTATTAATGAACTGTTGACACTACACCCCAGTGTTACCAAAGATCCTTTAAAGTCTTTGAGTCATATTATTCTGGTTGTCAAGAGATTAACTTAGAAGTACAGTACCTCCTTCCTGATATGTTTGACCGTCAGCACCATGTGAAGATTGTAAAGGAAGATCATGCTGTGCAATTTTGGGATGAGGCCCTTAAATCAGTATGGTACTATTGTAAAACTTAGTACAATCAAGTGTACAGTATGTAGTGCAATCAAATGAGAATCTAATACTAGCCTCCTCCCTAATGATATTTTCAACTGCCTTCGCTGTGTTGAGGTTGTGAGGGAAGGCCATGCCATGTGTAATTATGGTTGACTCCAGAGCCACCACCGGCCGGCCAGCAGTAAGAGCCTCACGCACTTCATTACTCACCACCACCCCGGAGGATCGCCAACGTCTGTAGAAATCACATATTAGAGCTATACACAATGACACATAGATATATACTGTAGTACCGGTACAGTGAAGAACATATAGGCAATACACTCATATGCATATGTATGAATTGCAAACAAGATAATACAATGCTTCAGAACTTGGCTTTAAAGGTTCAAAGATTCAAATTGGTGTAACCATATAATATGTTCGACTGTAGATCACACACATACAATAGCACATGCTGTACATAGGCTATACTGTATATACAGTACTGTACTGTATGTAAAATACCACCAGTAGCAGTCAGAACCCCACAAACATCCTTAACAAGTTTGTAACGCATACAATCCCAATGGGATCTTCAACTTAGCTAGGTGAGTAAAAGGATGTCAGTAGAGATGTTGTAAGAGAGCATAGTCAGATATTATAATGGGGCAATTGTTTTATGTTGAGGAAATCAGACGCTCGGAAGGTAGGCTACACTATGGTCAATTACTGTACTCAACATAGAGCTTGAGTGGAATAGAGAGCAGCTCAGTAATGAAAAGCCAGAATTTGGCCTTCCCCCTTTGATAGCATCAGCTGCTGCAAGCAGCGCAATAAATATACTGAAGGACAGCCAAGCTACAGAGAGTACTCTGGCATTGTCGCTAAGATGATAAAAGCCTCAGGTGACATAGAAGTGAGACTGGTCATTGAGCTAATATGCTCCATTAATAGAAAGGAGAGACTCCCAGATGTTTAACATAAAAGAGTACTGTAATAGTAAATATATATAAGACTAAGGGTGATTCTTTAGAAAGGGGCAATTATAGGGGCCTGAAAATGCTTGACTGCAGCTACAGGAAAGATAGGAGCCTTGTGTTTGTAGACCTGGAGAAGACCTTTGATATGGTACCCATGTAAGGGGGATATTTTAACTCATATCTTACTGTGAAATATAATAACCACACTAGGAGCATGTGTTGGGGGATGCATTCTTCACCCAGTATGATCTTAGTATCTCTAGTCAGATTTGCTGATCAGGAAGTAGTCTATCTGGCTACTGGAACCACCTGATTCATGTGTTATCAGATGGCTCTTCCTCTTTCTAAACATGGTGTTACACACCACAATCTCCGTAAAGAATATACTGTACAGTACAGTATATAACTTCAATACCGTACTGTACTGTAACTTCTGTAAGGTATCAATAAATATGTAACTACAGTATATATATAACAAAATTTGGTCAATACAGTATTTACGAGCCGCACCACAGGTGGGATCTCATTTCAGTATAACTCCATTTATTTGTCACCAATTATTTTGACATATTTGAAGACAATATGGAATCTATAATGCTCTAAGCATCATATTAAAATTAGTTTCAACCCTCGGCAAAACCTAATTAAAATATATGGTATGGATTTTTTTCGTAACATGGTTGTCAATACCTTCCTATAGACGGCACCGATTCGTACACACGCCATTTAGAACATGGGTGCTTGACTACTGATGTGACGTATAAGAGGTAAGATTTTTACGCATAGGTTTAAACTTCCAGAAATTAATGGGTAATAAATACCACGTACTGAGTACAGTACTATGAATCCGCTGTACCTGGCATGCAAGGGCTAGTTTAGTATCCCACGTACTGAGTTCTAGGTAACTAGGAGTAATTAGGTAAATACAATTAGGTAAATACTATGAATCCGCTCTACCTGGCATGCAAGGGCTAGTTTAGTATGCCAAGTACTGAGTAGCCTACTATGAATCCGCTGTACCTGGCATGCAAGGGCTAGTTTAGTATGCCTCGTACTGAGTACTGTACTATGAATCCGCTGTACCTGGCATGCAAGGGCTAGTTTAGTATGCCACGTACTGAGTACTATGAATCCGCTGTACCTGGCATGCAAGGGCTAGTTTAGTATCCCACACACTGGGTCTAGGTTAGGTTAGGTTGGGTTGTTGTTGTTGTTCCCCAGGCTGTCTGGCCGAACAGCCCCAAGGTCTCAAGCAAGGCCAAGGCCCTAAACGAGCGCCCCCACAAAATCCTCCCTGCTTACCACTAACAAAGCCCGGGTGACCGAAGCCACTTCAAGGCAGGGAGCTGAGGAGGGTGCGGAAATGCCCGGGAAACCAAAGCCCCACCCAAGGCCCTGTGCCCCTCAGCAATTATTAGGTTACACATACATTGGTTTAACGTCATTTTTCCATTACATGCATTGTAACGGCTCGGACGGGGTTGCCTTTCAGTAGTTGGAGTGTACTGTAGTACAATAAAGTCCTGCCACAGCACTGCCTCATCAAGTCATCACTGTGGCTGATGTTGGTATAGTGCTAACCGTGCCTCAGCAAGACTCAACAGAGTTCCCCTGCAGCACTTGCACCTGCAGTATCTGCAACCACACCAGCCTTAACAGTGTTACAACAAGACAGCACCATAACAAGACTCTACTGTATATTAGGCAATTGGACTATAGAACAATAAAGTCCTGCCCCAACACTGCTCCAACATGCAAACACTGTTGCCGACACAGGTGTGGTGCCAAACGGCGTCCAGGTAAGACTCAGTCCCCTGTGGCACCTATCCGCACCCCACCAGCCTCGGCAGTGCCATACCAAGACAGTGTTAAGATAAAGACTTTATTGTCTAGTAATGGCTGTTGGTCCACAAGTCTATCGCCATCCCCCCCTATTAGTCGCCTTGTACGACACGCAGTAGGATG
This sequence comes from Paralithodes platypus, assembly GCA_032716605.1. Lineage (NCBI taxonomy): Eukaryota > Metazoa > Arthropoda > Malacostraca > Decapoda > Lithodidae > Paralithodes > Paralithodes platypus. The sequence continues at coordinate 3,714,312 of CM064554.1, forward strand.
CGTGAGGCATATTCTTTTTTTCCTCCACCATTAGATGAAGGCCCCCTTACCCCCTGGGGGTAAGGGGTTGGGTTGTTTGGTTAGGTTAATATACTAGGTCTCAGAAACAAGATTCGTAGTTGCGGTAGTATTTACAGATACGCCCGAATACTAAATGGGCGGCGGCCCAACCGCCATGGCACTGGTAAGGGTTTGCGTTGTATCCCATGTAGGCCTACTAGGTACTACGGACACATTGTAGGCGTTAGGTGTGGATTAGGCTTGTATCCAATGTACTAGGTCTATGTTACTGGATATTTATGATTTAAATAAGTGCTACGTTTTCGATAAATCTGGTTATTTGGCTTTGCAAGTAGGGAAATCATGAACCGATTTCCGACATTTCGTTAGTCTTTTTAGATTCTCAATATACGATCCAAGTTTTGCCAAAAATTGACTACGGTTTTCCAAAATTATGCTTGTTAGGGTTTGCAATTTCGGGAAACCTAAGCCAAATTTCTAAATGAGGTTACTGTAATTTTTTTGTCTACAAACTCACAAAATCCGAGCCAGCTTTGGCCAAAACTTGGCTCGGGTTTTCGAAATATTGGGTTTTAGGCGGCCTTTGAAATACAGTACTCTTTCGGACTTCAATCTTTCGGAATTCTCAGACTTTCGGACTAGCATTTCAATTCGGACTCATGGTTCAGCCTTTCGGATTTGTCCGAAAGGCTGAGAAAATACCTCCGTCCTTTTCGGACTACACTTTCGGACTACATTTAACTTCGGACTCATGCTTCAGCCTTTCGGATTTGTCCGAAAGGCTGAGAAAAATTAAATCGCATTCGGACCAAAGAGCCGAGTTTCGGACTTGTCTGGTTAGGTGAATGTGTATTCTGACTTATAAACTTCGGACATTATTTCAGCCTTTCGGATTTGTCTGAAAGGCTGAGAAAAATTATTTCGCATTCGGACCGAAGAGCCGAGTTTCGGTCTTATAAACTTCGGACATTATTTCAGACATTCGGACAAGTCCGAATGGCTGAAGTGCGAGTTCGGACTCGGCCCTTTCGGACTTTTGACTCTTTCGGACAGGGGTCTCCCCCAATTAGTCCGAAAGAGCGAGGGTTTACTGTACCTTAAAACCCGAGCCAAGTTTTGCTAAAATACTTTTTAATCGACGTTTTACGCATTTAACCCCTCATTTTCCCTGTACAGTACTTCATAGCCCTCCCCACTATCGGGCGGCGTGTCTTAAGATCTTTGTATTATGGGGAAAACGGTTTCTCCGAGGGTTGTAATTATTTCCAAACACTATATATTGATGAAAACTAACAAGGAAAAATAAAAAAAATCCATGGGAAAATTTGTGACATTAAAATTTAGTTTTTCCCTCATTTCTAATGGTAGTTGTGGGTTCCTATCATTTTAGGCCTATGCTTCATTGCTATATAATTTTTATCCACCGAAAAAAAAAAAAAATCTTGGCAATGAAGCATAAACTGATAGGAACCCAAAACTACCATTAGAAATGAGATCCCAGCTGTGGTGCAGCTCGTAAATATTGACCCAAAATTTACTGCTGTACTGTACCAGTACAGTATACTGTATTTAAAAACAATCCTAGGACTATTAGCTAGAGTGGTGTATTATATAATGTTACGACTTGATGACTTACCTTTGACATATTTTGTTCAGCAGTGGTCTTTTATATAATACATTAGAAGCAGTGAGAGCAGTCAGTCTTATCTGTAGCAGCATCATTGACACAGATCCTAAAAAAAAATAAGATGCATAGAATTAGAAACTCAACAGAACTCAGTTATATAGCATAAGAAGGCACTGGTACTTTTCAAGGCCATCCAAAATCTTAACTTGATAAAGTTGATAATGCCGTTTACTAGAGTTAGCAAAGAATAAAGCTTATTTTGTTTTAATAAACTGCAGTTAGCCATGGCACTGAACTGTGTATTTGCCCTTCATTGCATCCAACGTACTAGGTCTAGGTTAGGTTAAGTTAATGTCTTGGTATCATTGAAGGAGCCTTTCGCCGCGGTTCGCACAATCTCGGTCACGACTGTTAAGTTTACTTTTAATTTGACCGCTTTAGGGTTAAGGGAAACGGGAAAATTAAAAAAAAAAAAAAAAGTGGTAAGGATGGTGTTAGCGGGTGTACGGTTGCTTTGTTTACGCAAGTTGCACGCTCGCAGTTACGTTCACAATAAATTTTACTGCATTTTTGTACAGAATTATCCCACAGCAAGCTGTAATTTCCCCCTGCTGGTAATATATATGATGATGATTGATGACAATAAGTCATGTGGGTTGAGGGGAGCAAGGCCACCCTCAAGCCGCCAATATTTTATTCCACGGCCAGCTCTTCGGCAAGTTGTTTCGTTACCAGCCGTGGGATACAACAATAAGTAGAGGGGGCTTTTCCCCCTCACCCCCCATGACTTAGTCGTCATCATATATATTACCAAATTTACCAGCAATGGGGCAAATAACTGGCCATAGAATAATTTTGCAAAAAATAAGACGCGAACGTAACTGCGAGAGTGCGACTTATATAAACAAAGAGACCGTATGCCCGCTAACACCATCCTTGTACAGTACTGTACTTCTTTCTTTAGACCTAATGCCATTTTGTGGTACTGTACCATACTACGGACACATACACGGTACTACCTTGTATGGTCCCATGACGCTTGCGCTGCAGCACAATTTGGCCGTGTGATGCTCGGGCCACCGCCCAATTGGGCCGCAGTCGTTCAATCGTTGCCATAAGATGATAAGATACCGATTGGGTTTAGGGGGGGGGTTTGTGGCTCTATTCCCCTCACCCCCATGACTTATTGAAATTAACATCTATTTTGACAGTAGAGGACCTAGGCTAATTAGAGTTTAACCTCACAATAATGGCGCTGACGCCGTCAATACTTGATAGAGAGAGTACTGTAGGCCTATATATATTTGGGAATGATGTAGTGTCCGGGCATACGGTCGTCATGTTTACATAGGTCGATCGCCGCGGTTAAGTTCGCGTCTATTTTTGACGGCGATTGTTTTTCTCGGTTATTTGCCCCCTGCTGGCAATATATAAAATTGACAATATGTCAGGGGGGGGGGGGGGGAAAGGAGGACCGAGGGGAGGCTCCCTCAACATATTATTGTATCCAACAGCAGTCATAATAGACAGGTCCGGGAATATGATTGCAAGCGTCCGCCGCCACTCCGCGTAGGATAGTGTAAATAAGGCGGGCGGTAGGCCCGAACACTACATTCTTGCCATATTTTTTGTCGAGAATGGTGCACAGCCCAATTAGGCTATACCGTGGCCCAAGTGACTGTACACCTCTTGTACGATGCATCCCTAATACATGGGATTATCCCACGTACTAGGTACTAGGCCTAGCTGGTAGGTATGGGTTGAAACAGGAAAATCCAAACCCCAAACCCAGTTAGGCTATAGGCTAGCCTAGGCCTATTATATAAATATATAGGCTAGGCTATATTTGAGGAGACTTTCGCAGCAATATTCGCACGCTCGCGACTCGCGGACACGACCGAAACGCATCCAACTTAGCCTAACTTGACAATTTTTTTCCCAAAAATTATCCCACGGCCGGCAGTTAAGCTAATTTACCCCACTGCTGGCAATAGCCTAGCCTATATATGATGACAATACAATAAGTCCTAGGGAGAAGTTCCTCAACCCATAGCTAGGCTATCCATCCATCTAAACTTCACATCAAAGCACCAAAGTAGGCCTTTTAAAAAAAAAAAAAAAAAAAAAAAAAAAAAAAAAAAAAAAAAAAAAAAAGCCTAGGCCTCGCTCCCGGACCTAACAAGCAGCTAACAGACAAATAGGTATTGAAGAAAGCTACACCACCACTAGGTGGCCTATTACAATCAATTTATTAGGGAAAATAGGAACCTAGGCCATAATTTTCTCTAGGCTATGCCTACAAATTATACAAATTCCACAAATTACAATATCCCGATAGGATATCACGGGAAAAATAACAAGAGGCGATGACAATAGCCTAGTGCACCCTAGACATTTTAATTAATTATGCCATTAGAATAAAGTGATGGTATGACACACACGTAGCCCTACGTACTTAACATCCTATCACTCTGACACTCGGAGTGGCAATGAATTAAGTTATGATTATGAACGGGAGGTGATGCCTGCAGCACCAAATCCTTCCAAACTCACCATCTGCGCATGCGCGGCCTTTTCCCTAATACTTTTATTTTGTTATTTAGGTTCAACTGTTAGGTTAATTTAAGGTTAGGTTAGGTTAAGTTAAGTTAAGTTAAGTTAGGTTAGGTTAGGTTAAGATAATATAATAGTATAAAGGGAAAAAAAGTCGTGCCAAGGGGCCTAAGATTCTCACGCATGCGCAGAGGACAGGATTTGGAAGGATTTGGTGCTGCACACCGCCTCCCGAATGAACTGTCAAATGTCAACAACCAAATCATACGAATGCTAGACTACTCGGCCCACGGGACAGCTCGGCCCACGGCGAGACAGCTCGGCCCAGTAAAAACGAGATAGCTCAGCCCCGTGTTAATTACTAGACAACTCTTAATTAACCTAACCTAACGTAACCTAACCTACACATTATGAATCGAGAGAACTAGCCTATGACATAATTATACAATAAACGAACATTTCGCCCACATTACACACATGCCATAAACGGAAGGCTATGTATGCAGCACCAAATCCTGCAAATCCTGTCCTCTGCGCATGCGTGAGAATCTTAGGCCCCTTGGCACGATTTTTGTTTTCCTTTATACTATTATATTATCTTAACCTATCTTAACCTAACCTAACCTAACCTAACCTAACTTAAATTAACCTAACAGTTGAGCCTAAATAACATAATAAAAATATTAGGGAAAAGGCCGCGCATACGCAGAGGACAGGATTTGGTGCTGCATACATGGCCTCACCCATAAACCCTCCACTTAGCTCTCCCCATCCTAATCCTGACTGGTCTCGTCAAATTGCCCCATAGCAAAACATGGGGCCGAGCTGTCTCAAATAATGGGCCGAGTTGTCTCGCCGTCGTGGCCGAGTTGTCCAAAAGTGGGCCGAGCTGTCCGAGCCGAGTTGTCCCATGGGCCGAGTCGTCCAGTCACCAATCATATGAAGACATGTTATAATTATTCATTTAGGACTATATCGTATATTTATTATGTCAAAATATTCTACAAAACAAACCAAATTATGTAAATTACCAAGATATTCTAAGTATATATAATAGTTCTTGCTCCAGATTAATTTTCTTTAGACATATAGAAAACGACAATTATTGGGTAACTTATTCATTTATGCTGCATACTTGCAGAACAAATACAGAAATGGCTTTACCCGAGGAAACACAAGTTGTATTATGTGTGAAGCTGAAGTAAAAAAAAATGAAAATTTTGCACTATTCTGCTCGCCAGGAAAGAAATCGACTCCTAAATGGCACGAAAGGTCTAAAAAGTGACAAAGAACTGGGGCGGAAGGTTTATATAATCAACAAACTAAGGAGGCGGTTATATAATCAACAAACTAAGGAGGCAAACATCTTAAAATCTCAAAAACTAATGGGGCTAAACATGAGGGAGAAGAGGGCAAAAAAATTACTCATCCCCCCCCCCCCCCTTAACCCGGGAATGGCGAGAACACTCTTAAAGGTGGGGGTGCATGGGTTGAGATAAACATGGAATAATCGCCAGCCTACACTTAATTATCTTGCAAAATGCAATGGCACCGAAATAATTATTAACAATGGTACAAAGGATTTTGTGGATAGTCTAAACTGGACCTGTGATGTCATAGGAATGCAAGTCCACCATCCAGTCCACGATGAGGATACTGGTGTGACGTCACTATGACGCCACAGGTCCGGTGTAAACGGTCCACAAAATCCTCTATACCATTGTTAATAATTATTTCGGTGCCATTACATTTTGCAAGATAATTATGTGTAGGCTGGCGATTATTATTCCATGTTTATCTCAACCCATGCACCCCCACCTTTAAGAGGTTTTGGTCAGCAGGGGCGAGGAACCTAGGTCTTAAGAAGGCCTAAGCAAAACTTTTAAAAGGCCCCAGTAGCACTTAAAACAAGTGAAATGGTGATTAAGTGAGATGATTCCCCTCCATACCTCCTATCACTCCTCCACATCTGTCAAAATCCCCTCCTTCCCCCCTTTCCCCCCCCCCTTCAATTATCACCTATTTTCCCTGTTATTCCCTTATGCATTGGTATATTTTCGTGTTAACATCTCCAAGCCAGTTATAGGGTGTTGTCATGTGACTAGCGAGTGTGTTGCATAAGGTAGGGTGTGGGTGAATGAGTCAGTCAAGCTTCAGGCCTCGCGAGGGGAGGGTCTGGCTCGCTCTGCTCCACAATTCATGAATGGACCGGCCGACTATAATTCGCGATTTTGACCATCCAAACACTATTCCCACTTGTTTTATTGTTGTTACATGTTACTATCTTCATATTAAACATAAAACAGGCGCATATGAATAAGTAAAAACGATATTTATCGTCAAATGACGATTTTAGGTGGGAATGGGGCCTAATATTGTCGCCTGGCGGTAGGGTGTTCACTACATATAGCTCGCGCTTAACGGGTTAAAGATCGCATTACCGCAACAAGTCAACATGGTTTTATCCCCCTCTTCTGCAAGGCTGAGTTTGGTGTTGATGGTGTAATGGTTAGAGCGTGTAAGTTCTGTATGAGGTATCCTGGATTCGAATCCTAGGAGGATCTCATTCTTTTTTTAATTTCATTTGGGGGGGTTATTGGTGTTATGAACAATGTTTGAAATAAAATCTTGCAAAAGTAGGCCTACACATGATATATATATTCGGTGAGTGTGACCGTACAATTCAACCAGTAATTATTATTATTATTATTTTGTTTTCTATATTCCAACTATTCCCTCTCGGGCATAGGCTGAGAGCCTGTACATTCAACTATTATACATTGAACGGTGAAGCCCGTGAGGTCTCGTTCCAGTCTAGGGGGTGAGACATGTGAAGCACTTTTAGCTGCAACCAGACCCTGTCATCTTGCCTTCACAGGATGCATAGGGCTTAGTTGCCCACTCATGGCTCGAAGCAGCCCCATCTCTGAAGCTGCCTCGCTCCAGTGCTTCACTGTGTCATCTCCTAGACTCGGACCCTCACTCTCAGAACGCCACCTATTGAGCAATGAACTCACTAGGCATTGTCCCCCTGTAGCATATTTTTAATATGGGAATATACATACAGTGCTATTTAATCAGGGAACAATGAGGGTGTTTATTTGGCGTTTCGGTGGGCTTTTTGGTAATGCACTGATACTAGGTACAGCACCAATTCCATCCCAATAATATCTTCCCATTGACATATCGGGATTCGAACCCGGGTCCATTGGATTACCAGTCCAGTGGCAAGTTGGTTGGTTCTGCTTGATTTTACACTGGGTGAGAGCTACTGGTTGAAATGGTCTACTGGTTGAGCTGTCCGGGAACCAATACCTTCATACAGACCAAATATCAGTTCAGGATCACACCAACTAAAGTAATACATCTGAAATATCTTATCACCACCCCAACGTGGGTTTAAGGGGAGATGGGTCGTTTTTCTGAACCCTTTTCTCCTTCATGTTTAGCCCCATTAGTTTTCAAGTTTTAAGATGTTTGCCCCATTAGTTTGTCCCCATTTCTTTGTCAATATTAAGACCTTTCTATTTTATTCCTGGCGAAGATTTTTTTCTATTGAAAAATGTACAATTTAATCTAGAAGGGAGATCTAATGGATGTTTATTTTAAGTTTGATGGAGGTCTAGGGAGGAAACTAAAAAAAAAAAAAAAAAAATATATATATATATATATATATGAAATAATCGACCAAGTAGTACAGGGATTTCGGTTATTATTTATGGGCATATTTAATATCTGTTTAGAATCTTCAAAAATGTGGCTTCAAATAGTAATAATTGTCTTATCCACGGTCCACCTCTAATCCCTAAGAACAAAAACAATAAGAACAACAACGAAACAGTCATTCATTCATAGGCCTTCGTATTCGTTAAGGCAAACAAAAATAAAAAACAATAAAAATAAAATAAACAAATGGAAAACAAGATCAACAACATAATAATTCGGTAATTCATAGGTTTCAGTGTTCGAATCATGTACAAGTAAAATTAACAACTACAACACACACAGAAAAAACTCATTCACAGGCGTTTGTATTCACCGGAAGTCAAACCCATTCGTGTGAAATCGCCATCATCAGGATACGAGTAAAAATACCAGTTGTGGAGGAAACAAGAAGGATGCTGGTGTGGGAGTGGAGAGAGAGAGAGAGAGAGAGAGAGAGAGAGAGAGAGAGAGAGAGAGAGAGAGAGAGAGAGAGAGAGAGAGAGAGAGGGGGGGGGGGGGGGGGGCGTAGTGGAGCCGCACGCATAACTACCTCCACTTCCTTCCTGCATCCACCCTCTTTATGGCTACGGGGAGACAGTTTTTATTAGGTGTCATGTGAACGCTTTTCCGTCAATTTTTACGAGCACTGGTAGACTGGCCGCTTTAAAATCTCAGTTATATCAGAATTCAGCCTCCTAGCATAATCTACCTTCAGTCTAGTTTCTGATTTCAATGATAAAATGCCTGAAAATATTACGAGAAATAACTTGTTCATCGCAAATTGACGGAAAAGCGCTCGTGTGAAACTGCCAGCACAGGCTCTTATTGACAAGGATTTTGATACGTTTCTCCTCATTAGTATAAGAACTAGAAGACATTTCGCCTCATTCAGGTATCGATTATTCACAGATGAGTGGTAGCAAGCCTGCATTTTTTTTTTGAAACAGGAATTGTACTACCGAAAAATGTACACATTGAACTTGAAGAGGAATCTCGGTTGGAGATTTTTTTTTTTTTTTTTTTAAGCTTGAAGTGTCTCTAGGGGGTACAAGGACAGAGGGAACCTGTCGGATATTGGAGGGACATAGCGGGACCTCCAGTATCACAACAGACACAACCTTCATACAACCACCGAGGTTCTGGATAGCAATAAGACATTTGATTCAAGTTAGGAATAATATCAAGAGGTCATAAGGTTAAACAATTGACTCCAAAAAACGTGGGAAGGGAATATTTCTCTCCTCCCTACATTGAAAAGAATCTAATGAATTAATTTCATTCCCAACACCAAACACCTCCCAATGAAATTAATGAAAGTATGTGATCCTCCTGGGATTCAAACCTGGGATAACACATACAGATCGAAAACACTCTAACCTCCACCACCACATAATTATGACTTATGAATTAAATTGCTTCAAACTCCGTGTGTCCAGGCATTTTGGCTGGAACGTCCCTCGATTTTGGCCCTGTCACTCTTTCAACTCTGGGGGAGGCACTCGCTACAGGTAGTTCTGCCTTTTGTCTCCCTCACTCACATATAAAACAAAAACAAATATATATAATGAGGGAGTCAGCCCCTACCCAAGTTGCCGATAAAAATTGTGGGGAATATCGCTCGTGTGATACCGGGTGTCAACTGTCCCCGTGAGCCACGGGGACCCGGTACCACGCAGCAGCAGTACCGTATTTTATAGTAAAACCTCCCGTATCTGCCTTCCTGCCTGCCTGCCTGCCTGACTACACTCATGCCTGGCCCAGTTGTGTGGTGGAGCAGGTCACGCCAACCACACCACCACCACTACCGCTACAGCATTATTGTCCTCGTGCCGCACACAACCATATCGTCACTGATCTGTCCTCATAACCACACCACTACTGTACTGACCCCATTACTACACACAACCTAATTACTACCGCTGTCTATTCTTCATCATCACACACACCTAAAAAACACAGCTACTCACTACCACTTGGACTATAAGAGGTCTTAATGAAATCGTCTACTGACATCCAGCGGCACACTAACACTTGTTAACTATTGGACTACCTTATGACTATTAGTGTCCTGTTGTTAACTTAAAAACATCGACTTGTGTTTGGCAGAACAATACAAAACAAGCTAAAGTGAATCAGATTAGTATTAACTAATCCATATTATTAAAGAAAGATGTTATCACACTGACAGAGTTAATGGAACATCATTAAAAGGATAATTGAAAATGGAACCGGTGCTCACTTGAGGAAGACAATTTAGTCCTATGTGATTAATCTTTCAAATGTTGACATTCATTGAACATTGTCGAATATGTCCATTCGGTGAACTTATAATTTTTATTTAATTATTGTTTCTTGTGTGGTAAATCCAATAATATCTTCACCGACCCTACATATAATTGGTGTTGGAAACTGGAAAGAATTGTAATTCGAGTCACGTGTTATCTATGCAAGAAAGCCATATCGAGGCTTCATCTGTTATAGGTCTATTGTTATAAGGTCTAACCAACAAAACCTCGAAAGATCTAACTACTGGCTGCTGTCCAAAGGTATCCATCTTCAATCATTTCCATGCTGCATCGCCCTCACTTCAAGGTAACATTGATTTAGTAGTTGACCCTTTTACTATGAGAGGGCATATCAGTTACTATAATCATCTATACCATTACAAATATTCTGTTGTTATCACATTTATAGGACAGGTGGAAGTACAGTATTGCCAGCATAATGCCGTCATGTTAACATAAGCATGCCTAACCATCAGCATTACTATTTGTTTACTGTGTTATTACCGTAATGCAGAGATAACATCATTTTGAATAAGGGTTTCGAAAGTTCATATGTTACGGTCTTTTACTGTTAATTTTACTTTTTTTTTATACAGTGCAGTATTAGAAGGAATATAAGAGAACAAGGTAACATTGCACTGAATGAGTTACTCAAGGCAGTTTTAAACCCTTTGACAGCGTGACCTCTTTACTAAACTGAATATAATTTTCTTACCGGTAATCCATGTTCAATTATTGGAAACCATTTTTTTAGGAGAATTAACATACCCCCAACACACACACACACACACACACACACAAGTCACCCACGGGCACCCCTTTGGTTAACATAATGATCTCCAAAGTGTGCGTATTTGAGTGACTAACCAGGAAGTTCCTTGAATATCGTAAATATCCAGCAAAAACTTCTTACGGAAAAGGTTAAGTATGCTTTAAGACGCCGTGTTAGAGTTGGTTAAAGCAAGGACAATCGTCCTGAATGTCGGTGGTTCGAGCCCCGCTGAGAGTATAAAAAACATATACCGGTAGTAGCTAACGTGTATTTGTGAGATATAGGCCTACTTAATATTAATGACTCGTGCTTGGTTGGGTTAGAATTAAATTAAATCAATTTCAACCCAAGTTACAGGGGTGGGGGGGGGGGGGTACTTGTAAAATTTCCTATATGGTATCCTTTAATGTGGATCCTACGACATGTGTATGAAATGAAAATACTTTATGTAGGATTTCCATTCTTAACCCTTTCACTACCGGGGATGTATGTTGTTGTTTTATCAGCAATATTTATACAATTTTATGCAGCTCAGGAAGGATCTGGGGTAGTAAAAAGGGTTAATTCAGATAGTCTGTAGCCTCGCAATTGCTACACTACCATCCTAAGCTGAATAAAATAGTCTAAAAACAGCTAGCAACCAATGAAGCAGACGTCACCGGTAATGAAGGGGTTAATATAACTTAATATAAATAGGAAAAAGTTAAATATCCTACCGTATGTCACGCCGTGGTAGAATTGGTTAATGCATGGACAATCGTCCTGACTGTCGGTAGTTCGAGCCCCGCTAAAAGTGTACTATATATATATATATATACTGTATAATATTATACTGTATATACTGTATATTCCTTTTATTTTACTTCATTAATAGGTTTATTTGTTAGTTAATTGATGGGTTGGTGAAAACCAATATGAATAGACATCTTGGTGTAATGGTTAGAGTGTTTAAGTTTTGTATGTGGTGTCCCAAGTTCAAATCCTGGGAGGATCAAATGTTTTCATTAATTTCATTTGAGGGTGATTGATGTTGAAAATTCAAATTAATTAAGATTATAGAGCATACAATATCCAAATTCAAACGCAGGGGTCCCAATAGTTTAGAAACTCGATACACCACTACCTATAACATATAGTGGAGATACACCACTACCTATAACATATAGTGGAGATACACCACTACCTATAACATATAGTGGAGATACACCACTACCTATAACATATAGTGGAGATACACCACTACCTATAACATATAGTGGAGATACACCACTACCTATAACATATAGTGGAGATACACCACTACCTATAACATATAGTGGAGATACACCACTACCTATACATATAGTGGAGATACACCACTACCTATAACATATAGTGGAGATACACCACTACCTATAACATATAGTGGAGATACACCACTACCTATAACATATAGTGGAGATACACCACTACCTATAACATATAGTGGAGATACACCACTACCTATAACATATAGTGGAGATACACCACTACCTATAACATATAGTGGAGATACACCACTACCTATAACATATAGTGGAGATACACCACTACCTATAACATATAGTGGAGATACACCACTACCTATAACATATAGTGGAGATACACCACTACCTATAACATATAGTGGAGATACACCACTACCTATAACATATAGTGGAGATACACCACTACCTATAACATATAGTGGAGATACACCACTACCTATAACATATAGTGGAGTTAAATCAATATATTATGTATACAAATAATATACTATATATAGGGGACATTTTGACACTGAAGGACAATATAGTAGTCCTGGTGGTGTAATGGTTAAGGTGGCAAAAATATGTGTGTGATAACCCGGGTTCGAATCCCGGTGGATCATATATACTTTAATTAATTTCATTGGGGGTGTGGTGGTGAGATTAATAAAAATAATATTACTATAGGCCTAACTCATATGTTTGGGATACATGTTCATAGATATCGTGTACTAATAATCAGACCACCGTGTATATATATTATAGTTTATATATTAATTTATTTATATATCTATTTACACACACACACATATATATATAATCTTCCCTAACCGACACTGAAATCCTGAATACAAGACCTTATTTAGTTCGCTATACACCCGGTAGAACGTACTGACCCTAAGTCCTGCGATCTTGCCGACCTCATTATATATTTACAAGCGTAGTACACCATTCATCACTTCTCACATGTCCTATGGTAACCTAGCTATACACCATTTATCATCTACCAGTCTTTTCAGTACGGTTATGTTATTTATATATTGCTAAACAGGGCTAAGGGACTATTACATGCAATAAAGGGCATGGAATATACTAAAATAGACAGAATAAATAATACAAAATAAAAATAGTGTCATTGTATTTTAAGGGTTCATAGATCCATTCAGAATATATGTGGTGGAGTGGTTTGTTACTGGGATGGTAATCCTAGGTTCCCAAGTTCATATCCCGATGTGTCAAGGGAAGATATGTTTGTGTTGTATTTAGTTTCGGTATATTAGGACAATAGTAATCGAAACACTATATAACACCATTGCTGTATCTAATACATTAGCATTGTATGAATATTTCCATATTCAAAACATGCAATGAGAGACAGACAGTACCTAAATAGTGAGAAGCTCAATAGATGGTGTGAGAGAGTGTGCAGTCCGAGATGACGAGGCAACATGACGAGAAAGAGGAGATTGCAGGTTCGAGTAGTCAAACTGCACCAAGCTAAACTGAGGCAGACTCTGGAAAGTCTGAATGCATCTAGTCGGTTGCTAAAACTCGTTATCTGACTCGTCATTCTGGTGAGCTGCTAGGTGGTCTAGTCGGTTTGGTATTGGATTGCTGCGCTACAGGCCCGGGTTCGAAGCCCGGCCTGATCATACGTCTAAATGTTAATAAGATCTTCTCGTATATATTAGGCAGAATAAATTTAAAAGAACATTTATTTCTGAAGAAAAAAAACACACACACAAAAACATAGACATTTTGGAGGATAAACAAGGTGTCTAGCAAGCTAGCGATTAATAACAAGGATACATTTTGTTTAGTTATCAATCACATAACAATATAACACTAAATTATATTAGTCCCCCTGGAAAGAGCGAAAGTAACTGATGATCCTGGGGCATGTCAGTCACCCATTACAATAAACAACCACGGGAATTATTGATAGGGCATGAATGTGGGTATAGATTTTAGATCGATAAGCGATTTGGCTCGGAAGGTGACATCTGTAGTAATTAGTTGATTTCGGGTGACATGCTTTATTCTTATTGGCGTGTTAAATTATTTTGACATATGTGCAAGATTTATGAACTGATAACGATGGTTTGAATATCAATATAGTTGGGCACAGAGAGCAGAGACAAATGTTTTGCCTATGACAGAGGATTCGAACACTCAGTAACCTTGAAATATTCACAATATAACAGCTTTCATTTTACGTATAACATTTGATGGTAACATAGTTTAAATAAAATTAATCACCAATCCAAATTCTAACTATGTATGTATAAGCAAACACTGGTTTACCCATAATTAACTAGAATAAGAACAAAAGCGGTGATTGTCACTGATTTGCAACATCTACCAAAATGTGGTGTGGCGGTTTTCAATCAAGAGAGTCAGTAAGAATAATAATTTTGGATATCAGTTAATATATCCATAACATTATCTGCCATGCCAGATTAGGGTAAGCTACGGTAGACTAGATTAGATGAAGGTTAATTGACGGGTCAGATATGGCTACCTAGGGCGTCGTTTTTGTTTGATCTTAGTAAAAGACAAGAGCTTGGTGAGGACCTCAATGAGGAAGAATTATCTTAATTAACCCTCTTACTTTCACAGGTCATTCCCAGTCTGAAATAATTTATACTAGCTAGAATAAAATGAGGAAAGGCGACAACGTACTGAAAGGGTTAATAACTGGGAGCCGCAATAATCAAATGGTTCTCTTCCAAGACAACCCGCGCCGTAACTTATAATCATACTGAAATTTCCCCCTCCCACCCCCTTCCCCCATCCCTCCCCCCGCGGCTCTGGCACTGCGGCGGGAAACTCTGCTGGCGTGCGAGGGTGAAGTTAATGATTTTGATTTATGGTCTACCTCGGCTCGCTCCATACCTAGGCTCAGTTCTTCTTAACCCTTGCAGTACGATGACGACTGTTATCTTGTGTTCTAGCTAGCATTCTATTTCAGCTTAGTAACAACCTATTCAACACCTGAGCTCTGGAACTCTCCCAGAATCAGTCTTTCCCCCTTCATATGACTTAAATTGCTTCAAACTCCGTGTGTCCAAGCTTTTTGGCTCGAACGTCCCATGATTTTGGCCCTGTCACTCTTTCAACTCTGGGGGAGGCACTCGCCACAGGCAGTTCTGCCTTTTGTGTCCCTCACTCATAGAAAAACAAAAATAACCTGTGTGGGAGTTTGAGGTTTCATTGGGAATGGACGGAGTAGTACATATTTAAATGCAGTTTCAAATTGGTTATGTAGGAGATAACCCAATTATACGCACCGGAAAAATAAACCTCATTAACTCCCCTGCAAAGAGTTAAACTCCGGAAATTTACGTATGGTAGACACATGAGTAATCAAGCAATATTTAGTCCATGAGCCAGATCCAGAAATGTCGGATGTCTGGAATCTGTGCCATCCAATGAGACACATTTTCACCATTAACTCCAACAAGCGTCTACTAATTCACATATAACTCACGCAAAGGTTAGCATTTAGGAATACATCAAAACAATTTGAATAATGTCATATAGATTATAATTAAAACCTTAAGACCATGGACCAATCGAACCACGGAGGCTGTACATGTTAATAATACAACGGAAGCTAGACGGTATACAGTATCATATTACACTCAGTTCATATATGCTGCTTGTGGAGGTGATGGTGCTTACAGAGGAGACGGTCCCTCAATTTTGTTGTGCACAGTAAATCACAAGGCCATAGATGTAATATTATCCCAGATAGGTCACACACCTATGTCGCCACCACTGCCATAATATTTATTGAACACACACACATCAACACACAGACACTCATATACGCACACAGACACAGGCACACACACATACACAT